>CM050169.1:235030815-235588315 GCA_027410445.1 Discoglossus pictus
ACCAGACAGAGAGAGAGGAGGGACACAGACAGAGAGAGACAGGAGGGACACAGATAGAGAGAGACACAGACAGAGAGAGAGGAGGGACACAGACCGAGAGAGACAGGAGGGACACAGACCGAGAGAGACAGGAGGGACACAGAGAGAGCGAGACAGGAGGGACACAGAGAGAGCGAGACAGGAGGGACACAGAGAGAGCGAGACAGGAGGGACACAGAGAGAGCGAGACAGGAGGGACACAGAGAGAGACAGGAGGGAAACAGAGAGAGACAAGAGGGACACAGACAGAGAGAGAGACACAGGAGGGACGCAGATAGAGAGACAGGAGGGACGCAGATAGAGAGACAGGAGGGACGCAGATAGAGAGAGACAGGAGGGACACAGACAGAGAGAGACAGCAGGGACACAGAGAGAGAGAGACAGGAGGGACACAGACAGGGAGACAGGAGGGGCACAGACAGAGAGACAGGAGGGACACATACAGAGAGAGACAGGAGGGACACAGACAGAGACATGAGGGGCACAGACAGAGAGACAGGAGGGACACAGACAGAGAGACAGGAGGGACACAGAGACAGGGAGACAGGAGGGACACAGATAGAGAGACAGGAGGGACACAGATAGAGAGACAGGAGGGACACAGACAGAGAGAGACAGGAGGGACACAGATAGAGAGAGACAGGAGGGACACAGATAGAGAGTGACAGGAGGGACACAAAACGGTGAGAGACAGGAGGGACACAGACAGACAGAGACAGGAGGGACACAGACAGGGAGAGACAGGAGGGACACAGACAGAGAGACAGAAGGGACACAGACAGAGAGACAGTAGGGACACAGACAGAGAAAGGAGGGACACAGATAGAGAGACAGGAGGGACACAGACAGAGAGAGACAGGAGGGACACAGACAGAGAGAGACAGGAGGGACACAGACAGAGAGAGACAGGAGGGACACAGACAGAGAGAGACAGGAGGGACACAGATAGAGAGACAGGAGGGACACAGACAGAGAGAGACAGGAGGGACACAGATAGAGAGACAGGAGGGACACAGATAGAGAGACAGGAGGGACAGAGAGAGACAGGAGGGACACGGATGGAGGGACACAGAGAGAGACAAGAGGGACACGGATAGAGAGACAGGAGGGACACAGACAGAGAGAGAGACACAGGAGGGACACAGATAGAGACACAGGAGGGACACAGACAGAGAGAGACAGGAGGGACACAGACAGAGAGAGACAGGAGGGACACAGACAGAGAGAGACAGGAGGGACACAGACCGAGAGACAGGAGGGACGCAGATAGAGAGACAGGAGGGGCACAGACAGAGAGAGACAGGAGGGACAGAGAGAGACAGGAAGGACACGGATGGAGAGACACAGAGAGAGACAAGAGGGACACGGATAGAGAGACAGGAGGGACACAGACAGAGAGAGAGACACAGGAGGGACACAGATAGAGACACAGGAGGGACACAGACAGAGAGAGACAGGAGGGACACAGACAGAGAGAGACAGGAGGGACACAGACAGAGAGAGAGACAGAAGGGACACAGAGAGAGGGAGACAGTAGGGACACAGATAGAGAGACAGGAGGGACACAGATAGAGAGACAGGAGGGACACAGACAGACAGAGAGAGACAGGAGGGACAGAGAGAGACAGGAGGGACAGAGAGAGACAGGAGGGACAGAGAGAGACAAGAGGGACACAGATAGAGAGAGAGAGTGACAGGAGTACCACAGAGAGAGACAGGAGGGACACAGATAGAGAGAGACACAGACAGAGAGAGAGGAGGGACACAGACAGAGAGAGAGGAGGGACACAGACAGAGAGAGACAGGAGGGACACAGAGAGAGACAGGAGCGACACAGAGATAGACAGGAGGGACACAGACAGAGAGAGAGACACAGGAGGGACGCAGATAGAGACACAGGAGGGACGCAGACAGAGAGACACAGGAGGGACGCAGACAGAGAGACACAGGAGGGACGCAGACAGAGAGAGACAGGAGGGACACAGACAGAGAGAGACAGGAGGGACACAGACAGAGAGAGACAGGAGGGACACAGACAGAGAGAGACAGGAGGGACGCAGATAGAGAGAGACAGGAGGGACACAGACAGAGAGAGACAGCAGGGACACAGAGAGAGAGAGACAGGAGGGACACAGACAGGGAGACAGGAGGGGCACAGACAGAGAGACAGGAGGGACACATACAGAGAGAGACAGGAGGGACACAGACAGAGACAGGAGGGGCACAGACAGAGAGACAGGAGGGACACAGACAGAGAGACAGGAGGGACACAGAGACAGGGAGACAGGAGGGACACAGATAGAGAGACAGGAGGGACACAGATAGAGAGACAGGAGGGACACAGACAGAGAGAGACAGGAGGGACACAGATAGAGAGAGACAGGAGGGACACAGATAGAGAGTGACAGGAGGGACACAAAACGGTGAGAGACAGGAGGGACACAGACAGACAGAGACAGGAGGGACACAGACAGGGAGAGACAGGAGGGACACAGACAGAGAGACAGAAGGGACACAGACAGAGAGACAGTAGGGACACAGACAGAGACAGGAGGGACACGGATAGAGAGACAGGAGGGACACGGATAGAGAGACAGGAGGGACACAGACAGAGAGAGACAGGAGGGACACAGACAGAGAGAGACAGGAGGGACACAGACAGAGAGAGACAGGAGGGACACAGATAGAGAGACAGGAGGGACACAGACAGAGAGAGACAGGAGGGACACAGATAGAGAGACAGGAGGGACACAGATAGAGAGACAGGAGGGACAGAGAGAGTCAGGAGGGACACGGATGGAGGGACACAGAGAGAGACAAGAGGGACACGGATAGAGAGACAGGAGGGACACAGACAGAGAGAGAGACACAGGAGGGACACAGATAGAGACACAGGAGGGACACAGACAGAGAGAGACAGGAGGGACACAGACAGAGAGAGACAGGAGGGACACAGACAGAGAGAGACAGGAGGGACACAGACAGAGAGAGACAGGAGGGACACAGACCGAGAGACAGGAGGGACGCAGATAGAGAGACAGGAGGGGCACAGACAGAGAGAGACAGGAGGGACAGAGAGAGACAAGAGGGACACGGATAGAGAGACAGGAGGGACACAGACAGAGAGAGAGACACAGGAGGGACACAGATAGAGACACAGGAGGGACACAGACAGAGAGAGACAGGAGGGACACAGACAGAGAGAGACAGGAGGGACACAGACAGAGAGAGAGACAGAAGGGACACAGAGAGAGGGAGACAGTAGGGACACAGATAGAGAGACAGGAGGGACACAGATAGAGAGACAGGAGGGACACAGACAGACAGAGAGAGACAGGAGGGACAGAGAGAGACAGGAGGGACAGAGAGAGACAGGAGGGACAGAGAGAGACAAGAGGGACACAGATAGAGAGAGAGAGTGACAGGAGTACCACAGAGAGAGACAGGAGGGACACAGATAGAGAGAGACACAGACAGAGAGAGAGGAGGGACACAGACAGAGAGAGACAGGAGGGACACAGAGAGAGACAGGAGCGACACAGAGATAGACAGGAGGGACACAGACAGAGAGAGAGACACAGGAGGGACGCAGATAGAGACACAGGAGGGACGCAGACAGAGAGACACAGGAGGGACGCAGACAGAGAGACACAGGAGGGACGCAGACAGAGAGAGACAGGAGGGACACAGACAGAGAGAGACAGGAGGGACACAGACAGAGAGAGACAGGAGGGACACAGACAGAGAGAGAGACCGAAGGGACACAGAGAGAGGGAGACAGGAGGGACACAGAGAGAGAGAGAGACAGAAGGGACACAGAGAGAGGGAGACAGTAGGGACACAGATAGAGAGATAGGAGGGACACAGACAGACAGAGAGAGACAGGAGGGACAGAGAGAGACAGGAGGGACAGAGAGAGACAGGAGGGACAGAGAGAGAGACAAGAGGGACACGGATAGAGAGACAGGAGGGACACGGATAGAGAGACAGGAGGGACACGGATAGAGAGACAGGAGGGACACAGACAGAGAGAGACAGGAGGGACACAGACAGAGAGACAGGAGGGACACAGATAGAGAGACAGGAGGGACACGGATGGAGGGACACATAGAGAGACAGGAGGGACACAGACAGAGAGAGACAGGAGGGACACAGACAGAGAGAGAGAGAGAGACAGGAGGGACAGAGAGAGAGAGACAGGAGGGACACAGACAGAGAGAGACAGGAGGGACACAGACACAGAGAGAGAGAGACAGGAGGGACAGAGAGAGAGAGACAGGAGGGACAGAGAGAGAGAGACAGGAGGAACACAGAGAGAGAGAGAGACAGGAGGGACAGAGAGAGAGAGAGAGGAGGGACAGAGAGAGAGAGAGAGGAGGGACAGAGAGAGAGAGAGAGACAGGAGGGACACAGAGAGAGACAGGAGGGACACAGAGAGAGACAGGAGGGACACAGAGAGAGAGACATGAGAGAGAGAGACAGACAGGAAGGAGGGACAGAGAGAGAGAGAGACAGACAGGAAGAAGGGACAGAGAGACAGACAGGAGGGAGGGATAGAGAGACAGACAGGAGGGAGGGATAGAGAGAAAGATTGACAGGAGGGAGGGATAGAGAGAGAGACAGGAAGGAGGAACAGAGAGAAAGATTGACAGGAAGGAGGGACAGAGAGACAGACAGGAAGGAGGGACAGAGAGAGACAGGAAGGAGGGACAGAGAGAAAGATTGACAGGAAGGAGGGACAGAGAGATGAGAAAAGTGGAGTGGAAGTGACAGGGGAGGGAAAGTGGGGTAGAAGAGACAAGGGAAGGGAGAGGAGTGGAAGAGACAGGGTAGGGAGAGGGGTGGAAGAGACACAGGAAAGGGAAATGGGGGAAGAGACACTGGGAGGAAGAGAAGGGAAAAGAAACGGGAGGGAGGGAAGAGACACGAGGGAGGGGGAGAGGGGTTGAAGAGACACAGGAGGGAGAGAGGGGAAAGGGGACACATGGGAGGGGGAGGGGGGAAGAGATACAGGGGTGTAGAGGGGGGAAGAGACACATGGGGGAGAGGCTCGCAATGAGCGCCTTTGGCGCTCATTGCGAGACCCATGATGAGCTTCAAAGGTGCTTAGTAAAGTAGAGGGGGGAGTGGCTCTCATTGAGCGCCTACCGTCAAGTAGAGGGGGGAAAAGGTAGAGGGGGAGAGGCTCACAATGAGCGCCAAAGGCGCTCATCGCAAGGCCAGTTAAGTAGAGGGGGAGAGGCTTGCAAGTTGTGGCAAACACCATTGCCAGGCTTCAAATTTTATTGCCGTCATTTTTGACGGGCAAGTGGCTAGTATACTATATAACTAACTGTAATTACGTTCAATTAACATTACTTCGCTTTTGGGCCTACACACATAAATGTGCGTTCCACATGTCACTATACATAAATCACATTTTCATACTTAAAATTTTATTTTTTTTGTCCTGTCTTGATAATAAAATGTAATATATTATAGCTTACCTCTCAGTTATAATTTGCACAATGTAACGTAGGAAATTAGGAAACAATTATCTTCTCAAGTAACAGCAGCAGTTACCTATCCAGTCACTCCGTTCATCACCTGAGTAGAAATGTAGAATTTTCTGGAAAGTAGGCAGTATTTATAAACTTTGAAGTGCCTCAGACTGTTAGAACGCAATACTCATGCGCTATTTGCGTTCCAGCTTACAATTTGCGTTCCATCGGCCATTTTGTGCGTATTATTTTTCAAAATGGTGGTTAATATCAGTGTTGTGCGTTCCGCATAGTATGTATTTCATTCTTGCGAGTCACTGTAGTATAGTTACGGCTGAAGCCTCGTTTTCGTTTTGTTCAGCAGCCATTTTTTATCTCGCTTAGGTGATTTTTGGCAGTTTAAACTCTTTTTTTTGGACTTAAATGGACGTGTAAATTAACTTTTGGAGGTGCCAGATGCCCCCCCTTGCTGTAAGTAAGCTTTTTATGTGTTCGTTGTGTTAATTTCTTGTGTTTCTGATGCACAGCGTTTGGAATGGGTAGTTTCGCAGCCATATTTGTTTGCGATGCGGCCATATTTTTTTCCGGTGCAGCTGTATTTTTTTGCGAGGGACGCAGTTGGCTTTTACGTTTATGACGCAGTGTATTTTTTTCTAAGTCGTGCGTTTGTGTGTTAAGCGCGTGTGAGGCGCCTTTGAGGTTTTTTTTTTTAAGTCTTGCGTGTGTGTGTAACCGGGTGTGAGGCGCCTTTGAGATTTTTTTTTTTTTTTTAAAGTCGTGTGTGTGTGTGTATTAACACAGCCGACGTTGGAGCCTCCACTTCCGCAAATGTGGACCCTCGCTTCGCGAGGATCCGCATTTGCGGGGTTGTTGGGTAGCTCCACCACCGCAAATGTGGCCCCTCGCTTCGCGAGGACCCGCATTTGCGGGGAACTGCGTCCCTCGCTTTGCGAGGGACGCAGTTCTTGCTGGCTCGCTACGCGAGCCCGCAAGCGTTAGCAACAACTCGTATGCTCACAACTATATATGTGATTGGTTGTAACAGTCTCCATTTAGATGACTATTCTTAGATATATGAAATAAATTCTTGTGTTGCCAAGGAGAGATTAAATAATGTTAAAACAGAGTTCGGGCCACCTCCTGGTCCAGTGGTTAGGACTTAGTGCTTCCAAAGCTGTTTACCTGGGTTTGATTCTAAGTCAGGGAACCAAAAGGTCACACCACCCTGAAGCCAAGCAGGGCTGGACCTGACCAGTTCTTGGATGGGAGACCACCTATAATTGCCAGGAGCTGTGTGCTGTGGCCCACTGAAGAAGGGACTAGCAACCAATTCCAGTGTCTCTGCCATTAATACCAAGTGGATCAGCATGACCATGGACATAAAGATGTGCTTGTGTGTTATGGTCCATGAGGTCATGGAGCGTTGGGAAGAACAAAAAAACACCAGAGTTGCCCAGCTCATAGATGAAATTGGGTTCCAAACACAGATCAATGCAATATGTATTACTTTTTATTATTGTACTGTGTGAAGAGCTTCAAAAGCAATTATAATCAGTTACAGTTGAAAACTTTATGGAACATTTCATGCTCTCCAAGTCCAATGCCAGTTCCTAGATCACAAACCCCAGGTGATGTACATGTTTTCATACTGTAATCAGTTTCTATTCCATCTGCAATGAAAATGTTTTATTTTAGTTATCAGTATAATTTCATCATGCTGAGTAAACTGTAGATAATACATGCATTTTCTGCTGACAGATGAAACCAAGTTACTTCTTATTTGAATATCAGGGAATTGAAAATGTTTACCTCTATTTCTTGTTCTCCCAATGTATTCCAGGCATTTATTCTGAGACCCTCTGCACATCCTGACTTCAGTGGCATTACATCCCTCCAAACCGAGTTGAAAGCAGGTTGGACATTGTCTCCCATTGGGGGCTTCACTATCCTCAGGGGTCACTAATATAGAATAAACACATTATGACACAGATTATATACATAGATAGTACTGTACATTAACAAACAGGCTTGTAAATAAGACTACATCTCGCAACAGATCTGTAATATATGGTATATTGCTGTAACCAGTCCGGGTGACTGGAGCGGTGTAATATAAACACTCATGATAGCAAAGCACTTACAGGACGTGTGATATCAACGTGACATCCTCTGATCTGGGATACAATAGGATGGTAAAACTGTTTATAAAAAAATTGTTAATATATTAAATGTATTTATGTTTGTATTTATAGCATAACATGTTTTAACAAATTCACAAAGTAATACCTTATCTGTTAAACATTAGAAAACCAAATAATATGGGGTCTTCAAAATAATTAAAATATTTACTATAAATGTTTCTATATTGCACATTTTATTCATGAATGTTTAATGTAGAAAATCTCAAATTGAGATTGAGAGCAGAAATATTACATTTAATCTTGCTGCTTAAAAAGACACTGAAAGCCATCTATTTTGTTTTAAAATAAGTATTAATAATTATGAATTCTAAGTGGATCAGCATGATGTGTTAGGGTCCATGATGTCACGGAGAGTTTGACACGACTGAATAACACAAACACACAATAAGCATTTAATATTCTGTATATAAGTAAAGTATAATGTACAATGGGTGTAAATAGAATCTCATCATACATTTCCTACCATTCATATTAAAAATACATTTTGTAATAGGCTTGTTAGCATTTTTAAAACATTTTTGGCTTTATTCAACCCCATTTATAGTTACACAGGTAAATAGTTCTCAATAACTCTCCCTAACTATTCTATTCACCCTGTTTCTCATGACTGCAACTGAGCTACCTGTAATGACTATGGACAAGGCAGAACCGCAAGTTATGGTAATCTTTCCCATTGATTGCTTGTTATCTGAAATATTACGATTGATTCTTACTCACTTTTACACCAATAGCTATTCAATTCAGGCTTTACTAATTACTCACAAATTAAAATGTCTGATACTTGCAGCAGCATTTAAAGAGACAGTAAACCGCTAAAACAATAAAAGTTCACCAGAATTGGATGCTTAACATTCCCATAGGCACATATGTGAAATTTAAAAACATGTTCTTTTTATTAATATGTTTGCGTCATTATACAACATTCAGAGTAATACAGAATTCAGTACTCAAGAGGTTAATACATAGTTACATAGGTAAATAGTAATTTAGGTTGAAAAAAGACTTTAGTTCAAGTTCAACCTTTTTCGATCTCCTCTGACCTGCAATATGCAGATTTATTGTTAATTGATCCAGAGGAAGGCAAAAAAAATTTTAAAAAAAGGAAAATGTTGCCATTTGTGTCAACAGGGAAAAAAATATAAAATTCCTTCGTGACCCCAGATACTGGCGATCGGATTCATCCCTGGATCAAAACTCCCTCTCTATTTATCGAGGATATCCCTTAATGCCCTTTTTAATTAAAAATATATCCAATCCCTTTTTAAAGTTATCTATCAAATCTGCTGCCAGAACCTCCTTTGGCAGAGAATTCCACAGATTAACCGCCCTTACGGTGAAGAACACTTTTCTTTCTTTAAGGTGATATCTTTTTACTTCTAATCTCAAAGGATGTCCCCTTGTCAGTTGAAAACCTGTTGGCACAAAAAGTTCCCTTGACAAAGCTTTGTATTGACCCTGGATATATTTATATAAGGTAATCATATCGCCTCTTAGACGCCTTTTTTCTAGAGTAAATACGTTTAATCTGGTTAGTCTTTCTTCATAACTTAGCCCCGCCATTCCCTTTATTAGCTTTGTTGCCCTTCTCTGTGCTTTTTCCAGCTCTAAAATGTCCTTTTTATGTAGTGTGCCAAAAATTGTACTCCATATTCGAAATGAGGGTGTACTAAGGATTTGTATAGTGGAAGAATTATATTTGCTTCCCATGCTTCTATACCCTTCTTAATACATGCTATATTTTACTTGCTTTTGCAGACGCTGCTTGGCATTGAGCACTATTGGCTAGGTGGTTGTCCACAAGTACTCCCAAAACCCTTTCACTATCTAATACCCCTAGATTTGCTCCATTAAGATTATAAATTGCATGGCTATTTTCCTTCCCAGATGCATAACTTTACATTTAATCAAATTAAATCTCATCTGCCACTTAGATGCCCATTCCTCTAATTTATGCAAATTCCTTTGGAGGGAAAGTACATCATTTTCTGATTTAATTACCTTGCACAACTTTGTGTCATCATCAAAAATGGAGACATCACACTTCAATACCACTTCCAAGTCATTAATAAATATGTTAAAAAGGAGGGGACCTAATACTGAGCCATGAGGAACCCCACTTACCACATTAGTCCAATCGGAGTATGTTCCATTTACAACAACCCTTTGCTTCCTGTCTTTTAGCCAGCTCTCAATCCATGAGCAAATATGTATGGCAATTCCTGTATCCCTTAGTATGCCCAATAGTCTCCCATGTGGCACTGTATACAAAAGCCTTTGCACAATCCAAATAGACTACGTCCACTGAGTTGCCTTGATCCAATTTCCAAGTTCCAAGTTCCTACTAACCTAGGTACTACTAGCCTAGGTAGTTAGGTAAGTCAAACTAATCAGGTTTGTTTGACATACCTATCCTTCATAAATCCATGTTGGCTCCTGCTTAAAATCCTATTTGAATAGACATATTCCTGTATATTATCCCTTATTAACCTTTCTAAAAGCTTTCCCACTACCGAAGTGGGACTCATTGGTCTATAATTCCCTGGATTTGCTCTTGCTCCCTTCTTAAATATAGGTATCATCTTTGCCTTTCTCCAGTCATCTGGTAGAGACCCTGTGTTGAGTGAATCCTGAAAAATTCGATATAATGGTTTGGCTATTACAGAACCCAGTTCCCTCAGTCCCCCTGTATTATTCCATCAGTACCTGGGGCTTAATTAAGATTTATTTGTTCCAACCTCTTTTGGATTTTTTCCTGCAATAACAAGTTATTTGGTGAAGGTAGTGTAGCCCCATTATGTTGCAGTGACCCAACCACTGGTACCTCCCTTGTGTATACCAAAGAAAATAACCTATTTAGCTCATCTGCCTTTTCCTGGTCACTAATTATCAGATGGCCTGTGTCACATTGTAATGTTCCTATAGCTTCCTTCTTGACCTATTTCCCATTAATATATTTAAAAAATATTTTAGGGTTAATCTTACTCTCCTTTGCAACTAACTTTTCCTTTTTGTTTTTAGCCAGTCTAATAGCCCTTTTGCAAGCCTTGTTGATTTACTTGTACTTGCATAAAGCAGTCTCTGTCCCCTTTTGTTTGTATAATTTAAATGCCTGTTTTTTACTCCGTATCTTGATCTTTAAGTCATTGTTAAGCCACATGGGTTGTGATTTACTCCTTTTACTTTTATTCCCACATGGTATAGGGGGGGTTGTGAAACTTTTTTTTTATTATTTATTTTTAATGCCTATAACCCTGCTCCTCCTAATCATTAATAGAAAATATGGAAACAATAATTATACATTAAAGACTGTAATTAATTAATTTAGACAGTGAAGTCAAGTTCTTAAAAAAAAATAATACTATAAATATGCAATTTTATTGATGTATATGTGATCACCACTTTCTTTTTTGTAAGTCAGCTCACGTACCATTAAACTTCCCAGCATTGCAGCAATTCCCGGAGCAGCATTCTATGTTCTGTGCAAAATGCATCCCATTAGCAGAAGCGTGGAGGTGTGTGTCACAGGGGAAGTCGCCGGCGCAACCTTTGTATAGTGAACGTTGAATAACGCCATCTGTGAAAGAACAGAAAGAAAACACATGCAGTTGATATGAGATGTCAAAACCATATATTTTGGTTATTGTAGATAAATGTTTTTGAGACTTCCAGAAACTGTGCAGTAATTCAGTAATAATACTATTTCTACCAATTTCTATTTATTTAATTTTAAATTGTTCTTGAACATACAGTAATTATACAAAATATAGCCACAATTTATATAGAAAATGGTAATATTTAAAAGAAACTACAAATAGTGAAGTATAAATATAAATAAGCTGGTTTTAAACAATACAATGCATTTTTGTTGTATGAAAAGTGTGAGCTGTAAAGGTTATTAAAAATCTCTCTGCAAAGGCAGCTTTTTCTCAGTCTCGGTGCGTCCATCAAACTGCACTTACCATACCCAAAATTATGTTTGCCAACCTCCTGTACACAGCAGGTAGTCCTGTTTATTCTCTTCTTAAGGGCCAAAAGACAGGACAGAGTTCCTTATGTTGCACCATTTGTATTTTAACATAATATCCTGAAAATATAGTGTGATTCTAGACTTTAAATACTGATGTTGTCCAACCTTGCTATGAAGCAAAGCATCTGAAACTTTGTCAGTTCATGTAGCCATTGGTATGTCCACCATCATGTTCATATCTGGGGTACTTGTGTAAAAAACACTGTGAAGAAGAGATTGAGTTTGTGCAAGTGTAATGGGCCTCATTACATATTAGCTGGTCACACTCATTATGGGATTGGTTATTCTTCTGTTGCATTTTGTTACATGCACCTTAAGCCTTGTTGAGAGCATGTTGAGGAAAGTTATATATAGACTCAGGTTGGTTTTGCTCTTAAACTGACAGCTCCCTCTTTCCTTATTCCCTGCTACTTCAATTGGATTTGGTAAGAACCTGGTTCAAACCTATCCGAACAGAATTGTCTGGTTCTTGTACACCTCTGATAGCAGAAAATAGACCAAACACAGGAACCATGCCCAGGGGCTTGTTTCAACAGACCTGGATATCAGGTTCACCATATAATCTCTTAGAATTAAGATTAATTCACAGACTGACACTCACACCTTGTTTATGTAAATCCAGGCACAACTGTCATACCTTTATTAATTGTCACATGTTATACAATTTTCTGGCAAACAGGCTGGTTAATCACAGTAAGCCCCATCCCTGAATAATAGGCTGTTCCTGCTTACTGGGCAACCATGTACATCTGAAGAGATCAGGCCCTTAATCTCATACTGGTGATTGTATTTGGAGTGAGTCAGAGTAACTTCATGACAGTCCAGGACATAGGGTAAAGCAGTCCAGTCATTCCCTGGGCATGAGACCTCATACATCAGTGTTTAGGCCACACACACTACCTGCATGGGGTACAACATCATGAAAGATGAGCTTGTAAAAAAAACACATTTATGTAAAACCCTTGGCTTCAGCCTCTCAACATCTCACTTAGGATTCAGACACAGAGCATCAGCATAGTACAGTATGCCTCTCCATACTGTTTTTATTCTCATATTTTACAACACTTCACATTTCTGGTATACATCTTGTTTCTCAAAATAAACAAATCACATGTTTAGCCCAAAGAGCCAATTACATACACATGTTATCTTTTAAACTCTTACAACTGGAAACAATATGCACATTTTAATTGCCATCACATTTCCTTGAATTTCACTAAATATTTAATCAATACTTTTTGACAGAATTTTAAGATTTATCAGCTCTCTTATTTCCCCCCCCCCCCCCCCCTGCACTTCCCAGGATTGAGGCCCTTATCTCCTCTCCCGTTGGCTGCCCAGATTACTCATTGTAAAAAAAAAATATTTCAGTTTACTTCTTCCTATGCTCATAAAATATAGAACTATCCAAAAGGTGAAATGAAAGAATATATGTATTAGTAAAGAAAATGACAATATTACTGGAACGATGGAAAGAACAGAAATAACACTGTAATATTAACAATACTTTAAAAAGTGTTGGCACTTACATGTCTTAAATGTTTCAGAGATTGTAATACACTTGGAGTCCTTAGGACAGGAAATCTTTTTTGCTTTGCAAGTTCCGTTGTGACGTTGGTTACAGGAGAAGCAAAAAGTACCATCAGCTAAAGAAGAAAATATTTGTAAAAATGTTACTGTCTTTAATAATCCACATAGTTTATACATCAGATAATGAAATAGTAAAAACTTCAGATCTTGTTCAGTGAAGTTAATCCCAAATAATCTAATGCAATGGTTTAGCTCTAGTAGAGCCCTTAGACTCTTTACGTCCTATAAATCATAAATCATCTATTATTACTCACTCTGCCTCTAGTATCCAATTTGTAAGTATTACAAGAACAACAGTCCATGCTTAATATATGCACTTAATCAACATTTCAATATGTAATCTCTTTTTTCCTAAATTAAATAACTATTATAGAAAACAAACAAAATTACAGATAACTTACCTATAATGTTGAAACCAGAAAGTGAGCATAAACAGACAATAAGAAACTTCATTCTCAAGGAAAAATAGATCAATCTATTAACTTCAGTCTCCTCTGGTCTCAGGATCATACAAAGACTAATTCTTACTGTGCAGATATTTATATATTGTCTAAGCATGATGTGTTAAAATCAACAAGGTTTCTGGTGCCATCAACGTACACTGACACTTTTTTCTTAGACTATAAGATGATGTGATTGAGCAAATAGTCTGTTTCACACAATGGATAAATCAATTAAAAAATAATGACAGTCCTTTAATATAATAAACCTTCTTCCACATCTTAGTTATGTTCATTGTTTTCCTGTAAGTACATAAAGCAGCCACACCCTAATCATCTTAGTCTTGAGAACATATTGACCTCAAGAATTTGGGTTATGTACTATTTCAGAACTGTAATCTTTCAAGTACAATATATCTTTTCTCATAATGATCTTTAATTAAAGAAAAAACATTGAAAAAACTACATAATCTTAAATAATGTAGTAGTTAAAATGTGGGACTTTTATTCTAATCCATATTGCTCCATGATTCCATTTGTTCTATGTTCTAAGCTGCATGCTGTGGCTACAAAGGAACGGACAACCCACTCCAGCATCTCTGCCATGAAATCCAAGTAGATCAGCATAGTGTGTTGTCCATGAAGTCATGCAGAGTCGGACACGACTGAGTGACGCCATTTACATTTATAAGGATTTATTATATTGTTCATATTTTTTACACCATAATGGTTCTCATTTAGATAAATATTACATGATTATTCTCAATACTTACTAAATTTAATTTTTTTAACTCTGTATTTCTCAGTTTTATATTATACTAGGAAATTACCCTTCAAAAATGACGGTCAATAACATTTTAAAGCTGGGAATGCTGTTTGTCACACGCTGTGAGTCTTTGACACTCTTAACCTTTTTGTTATCTACAAAGAAGTACAACAATTATCATAATTATTATTTTTATTTTTAACATTCAACTTGTATCTCAACACCTGTTAAGCCATATTAACCTTTTTAATTGTCATGTATGCAGTAATAATCTAACAATGCATGAAATGTGAATGAATATGTATTGTGAACCATTACATAAAGCTTTGTAACATTTAACATATTGGAAGCAGTGGTCAACAAATTATTTTTAACAATACTAACATTTTTAATTGTGATGTATGCATGAGTAACATAACAATAGGTTAACTTTGTATGAATGAGTATTTTAAACCATTACAGTATATCTGTGGGCCTCAGTCTCTTCTCTCACTCTCTCTGGATCTGGATCTACAATCAAACACACTGTCTGAACCTGTGCTAAAGTCTCTCCACTATCTGTGGGCCTCAGTCTCTTCTCTCACTCTCTCTGGATCTGGATCTACAATCAAACACACTGTCTGAACCTGTGCTAAAGTCTCTCCACTATCTGTGGGCCTCAGTCTCTTCTCTCACTCTCTCTGGATCTGGATCTACAATCAAACACACTGTCTGAACCTGTGCTAAAGTCTCTCCACTATCTGTGGGCCTCAGTCTCTTCTCTCACTCTCTCTGGATCTGGATCTACAATCAAACACACTGTCTGAACCTGTGCTAAAGTCTCTCCACTATCTGTGGGCCTCAGTCTCTTCTCTCACTCTCTCTGGATCTGGATCTACAATCAAACACACTGTCTGAACCTGTGCTAAAGTCTCTCCACTATCTGTGGGCCTCAGTCTCTTCTCTCACTCTCTCTGGATCTGGATCTACAATCAAACACACTGTCTGAACCTGTGCTAAAGGTATCTAAAGACACTTTGGAGCCATTTCAACTTGTACTATATGTAATATTATCAATATTTGATTTAACTATACCTAATTAATCTTTTACACAATGTTTCCTCATGCCTTTTCCTTCCTCATTACATCCTGTTTTTTCCTCAAGCTTCTCTTCTCAACTTTGCCACATCATGTCTCCAACCTAACCATCTCACCTTACATGCTTTCCTCTACTCTTTTATGCTCACATGAGCTATTCTTATTCCTCCATCCACCATCTCCTACCCCTTCTAAAGCTCATAAGCAGAAACACTTCTGCAAGTCCAAATCCCACTTCCTCTCCCTCTCTCTCTTTCTTCTGCTGGCTTCTTGGGACATACCTCCTAACACAGGCCCCTCACCTCCCACTCGCAGATTATACTATCTGACCACTAGGGGCAGATAACATATTATATAATAGGATCACTTACCAAATTACTTTCTCAGTTGCTTTCCTTTTCCTTCTAACTTTGCATACCCTCCTACTTAATGAAACTTTACTTTCTTCCTGACCCTTGCTATATGTTATCTGCCTCTTCCATCCCCTTTAGATTGTAAGTAGAGAGTTTTCAATCTTGTAGAGTGCTTTGGGAAAAAGCACTTTCTACAAAGATTCTAAGCTCAAAACAGGGCCCTCCACTTTTTGCAGTTTGTTAAAATGTATATTTTTCCTTGTTCATTTCCTATGTATAGCGCTACGGAATATGTTGGCGCGTTACAAATAAAAGTAATAATAATAATAATAATAATACTTCATAACATGAAACTTGTATTTGAACAACTGGTAAAGCACATTAAATTAATGCAAGAAGAGGGGTGGAAGGGACAAGCGCAAAGCCAAACCAATTGTGAAGTATGTACATCAAGGTTTATTATAGCAAATAATTAAAACCATTACACTCACATTCAATATGATATCAATTCACGTTATATATGAGATGTCACAGATATTGTCCTGTCGTCCTTATGTTGCTTGGTGTTTTTAATCCAGACGGCCCGATGTTTAGTGTCTCAATAGTCCAATATGCAATATATCAATTGTTACAGGGATACTTTTACAATTAAAGATAGAAAACAAATAATCGAAACTGTCTTAGTGCTTCAGTGTCCACACACAGATCCAGACCTCACTCCCCAGACTGAGACATCTATTGTTGAGGTTAGCAAGCCTCACTTAAGATGCTCCAATACCAGTGAGTTTAGGGGCAGCACAAATGACAATTCATATAATGTTTGCTCTAATCTTATAATGGTGGATCTAATTAAGACCCATCTATGGGGCTTCTCACATCAGGGAAAAATAGGACCAATATGGTGAAAATAGGTAATTTAGCAGCAACAATAAAATAAATTAATGTAATTATAATAAAAGATACAAAGATCAAATTGGATCCTACCAGACGCGCGTCGGCCAAGTCTTGGCCTTTCTCAATGATGATCTTGAATATAAAGATTAATTAATAAATTGATAATTACAAAAAAATATATATATATGGTTTGAAATATTGACAATAACAACATTATTCATTTAATTTGAAAAGATATATACATTTTTATAATGAATTAATAAATTAAGAATTTGTAAAAAAAAAAAAAATCTGCAGAAATATACAGACAACAAATTAAACCCAACAGGTAATGTACAAAAATACATTTGCTTAACAAAAATACTATGGTCTTAGTCAAAACAAAATAAATATTGAAAAGTTAGTTCAACATTTGCATCTCTGTCTATCATTTTCAACAGACACTGCCTGACGATGTTGCAGGAAGATTAACAGCAAGGGGACCCTCTGTCATTTATAGACAAAAAAATTCAACTTAACAGGTACAGTGTAACAAGTAAGAAAAAAAAGATCTATTCTAGTTGGTGTGCGCCAATGTGAAAATGCACTGCAACCTAACTAATCCTCTAAGCCTAAGCCCATAATGTACAACCCTAATGCCAACAGTGCCTCACACAAAAGATGATATCACAAAAAAAAATGTATCCTAAGCCCTTAATGCCAAGAGTGGCACACACAAAACAGGATACTACAACAAATGCTGTTAACACATATAAAATGGAAGAATATATCCTGTTTTATGTGCCTCAAACTATAAACCTTACCCCATAACCTAAACCTCTGATGCCAACAGTGGTGCACACAAAACAGAATACTACAACAAATGTTCTTAACACATTTAAAATGAAAGAATATATCCTGTTTTGTGTGCCCTAACCTCTAAGCCTAACCCCATAACCAAAACATAATGCCAACAGTGGCTCACATAAAACAGGATACTACAACAAATGTTCTTAACACATATAAAATTAAAGAATATATCCTGTTTTGTGTGCGCTAACCTCTAAGCCTAACCCCATAACCCAAACATATAATGCCAACAGTGGCTCACACAAAACAGGATACTACAACAAATGTTCTTAACACATATAAAATGGAAGAATATATACTGTTTTATGTGCCCCAACCTATAAACCTAACCCCATAACCTAAACCTCTAATACCAACAGTGGTGCATACAAAACAGGATACTACAACAAATGTTGTTAACACATATAAAATGAAAGAATATATCCTGTTTTGTGTGCACCAACCTCTAAGCCTAACCCCATAACCCAAACATATAATGCCAACAGTGGTGCACACAAAGCAGGATACTACAACAAATGTTCTTAAAACATAAAAAAAGAAGGATCTATCCTATTTCTATGCAACACTGTCTAAGCCTAACCCCATAAGCTAAATCTTTCTGAATACAGACTAAATGGAAGTATATATCCTTTTTTCTATGCTCTTAGTACAAAAACAAATGAATTTAAATGTTATTTTAACATTTGCACCTCTCTCTGTAATTCTCAACAGACACTGCCTGAAGACTCTCATCATCTCTACAGGAATTTACATAACACATTGAAGAAAAGAGGTACAGTATTACAAGTTACAAAAAAAAATAATATATCTAGTATTGCTGTTTACCCATATACAATGGAAGGACCTATCCGGTTTTGTGTCTGCCTTTGTGGAAACGTACTGCAACCTAACACTCTAAGCCTAATCTCGTACCCGTAAACCCTAATGACAACATTACCGCATGCAAAACACTATCCCCCCCCCAAAAAAAAGACTACCCTAACCCCTATTTCCAACAGTAGTGCACACAAAACAGAAAATAACAATGCTGTTAACATATACAAAATGGAAGGCTATATACTATTTTAAGGGCGCAAATCTCTAAGCCCAACTCCATACCCTAAACACCTAATGACAACAGTAGCTCACATAAAACACAACTAGACCCATAATGACAACACTGCGATACACAAAACAGGATATCACAAGAAATGCTGTTAACATATACAACATAGAAGGACTTATCATGTTTGCTGTGCGCCTTTCACAACATAGACTGCAACCTAACTAATCTGCTAAAACTGATTATGGCGGGGAAAAAAAACCTGTGGAAACAAAATGATAACTAGAATTTACACTGTAAGTCCAACAGGCCATGAACGTTTCTGCTTATGTTTACTCCTTTTAAATGTTCCTGGTGCACAAAGTTTTGAACAGTTGAGAATTGTTAATGACACAGTTTATGACACATTTCATTTAGCTGCACAACACAGAAACTTCCTGGCTGATGATACAGAATGGGAAAGATGTCTAGAAGAAACAGCACTGTCAAATGCCACGGCAAATGAGAAAAAAATTTGCATTCATTTGCATCTTCTCAAATACTCCAAATGCATTAGCGTTATGGGACAAATTTTAAACAAATATGTCTGAAGACTTTTTGCAACGATGCAATGAGCATATTGCACAATTAAAAGCATTAATTGAAATTCAAGAAGACTTTCACTCTCATGGATTAAATTGTGCACATTTTAATATGCCAGATCCAGGATTCATACATGTAATCAACTTTGAAGCCTATGATATTTAGCCTCAAAACCAAATAACACAAGACAAAATGCAACCTTAAATACATTACAATTGCAAGCATTTAACGCCATAAAAAGTGCACTAGAGGATGACTTGCTAAAAGAGCATTATTTCTATCTAGATGGAACTGGTGGATCAGGAAAAACGTATCTATATAGTTTATTGATGAGTTTCGTTCTTGCACAAAGTCACAAAGCACTGCCATTTGCACCAACTGGATTCGCTGCACTTTTGTTAGGAGGTGGATGAACTGTGCATAGTGGATTTAAACTGCCAGTTCCCATTCTGGAAACATCAGTGCCAAATATTCGAATAACATCTTTACAAGCAAAAAAATTAAGAAAAGTAAATTCATTATAATCGCTGAAGCTACAATGATATCATGACATGAGCTACAATGTACTGAACGTTTGTTGCGTGAAGTCATGGATAATGATTTGCCTTTTGGTGGAAAGTTGATGTTGTTAGGTGGAGATTTTAGGCAAACATTACATGTTGTTGTCCATGGAAATCGTACAGACATTGTAGAAACATGTATTAAGTCAAGTACACTATGGAAACATTTTACTCACCTCAAATTAGAATAAATATGAGATCAGAAGGACAAAATGAATTCAATGAGTGGCTCATCAAAATGGGAGAACGAAAAACAGAACTAATTCATAACAGTAGCTAATTTGCAAACAGGACATTATATTGACTATATTCCAAAATACAATAACTAACGATGATTATGCAGAGCTTGCAACCAAAGTAATATTAACATTCAAAAATAAAGATGCATTGCTTCTGAATAATGAAATATTAAAATTAATAGATGCACCAGAAATTATCACAGTGCTGATTGTGTACTTGGTGATGACAAGGAAACTCAGACAAACTTTTAAACTGAATTTATTAATTCATTAACTCCATCTGGAATGCCATTACATATTTTACAGATAAAAAAAAGGTGCAATTGTTACTATGTGCATATTACTGTGAAATATGAACCCAAAAAAGAACTATGTAATGGGACCAGATCAATTGATCAAGAATTAAAAGATCATTTCATAAATGCAGAAATTTTCAATGGTACACATAAAGGTGAAAGAGTTTTCATACCAAGAATAGATTTAGCAGCAAGTAAAAGTAGCTTGCCTTTTGTACTTTAGAGAAGACAATTTTCCATCATCATGGCATTTGCTATGACCATTAATAAATCACAAGGACAAACTTTTAAATCTGTTGGAATCTTTTTATAAGAACCTGTATATGCCCATGGCCAACTGTATGTTGCATTTTCAAAATGCAAGAATCCAGAGGAAATGAAAGTTTAAATTGAAAACAAACAAAGTCATGGTGATTTATTACAAAAAACATTGTCTACTATGAAGTACTGTAAATTAAATTAGAAAAAATAAATAAAAATAAAACTAATCTACAAATAACCCAATTAAAAAAGCAACAGTGCTCCCATATCTATGACAACTTCACAAAAAAAAAGACCATAACACATATAGAGAACAGTGATTTTATTTAGAGGATACAATTTTATGTCACTTGGACTCTTTTTAGAAAACCACTATTTCACTGAGGAACTTCTATAAAATGACAAAAAACATAGAGAACAGTGGTTATACCCCGCGGACGAACTTGGATGTCTGGCTGTCTCTTTTTAGAGGACCACTATTTCGCTTGGGATACTCTATGTGCAATTTAGAAAAACTACAAGAATACAAAAAAAACAAAAAAAACAACAACAATATACAGTGGTTATATCCCATAGACAAAATTACAAGTCTGCTGGGCTCTTTTTAAGGGAACCACTTTGACATATAAAACAAAAAAAAATAATGGAATGTCTTGGATGTGGCCTTTTGCCATGATTGGCCCCACAAAACAGTTACCTTGCATTTTCTTACAATGTTTGTTTGGATTTTAATACATTAAGTACATGTTTGTAATGTTAAAATTCTGTTTAAGGACTGAAAAGTTGTTTCATTGTATGCAATTAAGGGTTCATGTTAGTAGGAGGATAATCATTTCTGTAAAATGTAAATGTTTATTTACATAGATAGTATTGATCCAGGGAGTAATCTGATCACCAGTTATAAAGGTCAGGAAGGAATTTTTAAAAATTGCCCAAGTTTCACTGGGTTGTTTTTTGATTTTCCTTCCTCTGGATTCAATATTCAAGATCACTATATTTTTGACAATTAAATTATAAATGTTATTACATTACCTTTAATGTTTACATTGTTATCATTGTATTTTACAACGTTTGAAAAGTTGTTTTATTGGATGTTATTAAGGGTTTATGTCAGTAGCAGCATAATCATTTGTTAAAAATGTAAATGTATAATTAAATAGACAGGATTCATCCAGGGAGTAATCCAATCACCAGTTACTGGTGTCAGGAAGGAATTCATTTTTTCCCTCTTTGATACAAGTGGCTAAGTTTCAATGAGGGTTTTTACTGTTTGCCTTCCTTTGGATTCAATACCTATGTGCTTTACAAGGAGTTCAACTACAAGTAGCATGTTAAGAAGCATTCTGTAATGGTTTAAAATACTCATACATACAAAGTTGATCTATTGATATGTTACTCATGCATACATCACAATTAAAAATGTTAGTAATGTTAAAAATAATTTCTTGACCACTGCTTCCAATATGTCAAATGTGAAAAAAGCTTTATGTAATGGTTCACAATTAGAGATGTCGCTGACAGTTCGCCCGCGGACTATTCGCTGCGATTTTGGCACGTTCGCGCTGACATCGGACGGCGAACACATGCGCTTTTGGGTTCGCCCCCTATTCTTTATCATTGAGGAAACTTTGACCCTGCACCTCAGTCAGCAGACACATTCCAGCAAATCAGCAGCATACACTCCCTTCCAGGGCCTTCCATCTGAAGGACAGCATACATTTTAGAATCATTCTGAAGCTGCATTCGTTGTGAGAGGACAGATAGTGTAGCTGCTGGAGATTTAATAGGGAAATAGATAGCCAGGCTGTGTATTTAGCTTCCACTACAGACCTGAAGGACTCATCTGATATCTGCTGCAAGGACAGCAACCCAAAAAGCCCTTTTTAGGGCTAGAACATCATTTATTTTATTTTATAATTTTTTTCTGTGTAATCTAATTGCATATGCATGCCTGCCAGCATGTATGTGTGACAGGCTAACACCTAACAGCTTATATTGTGCTTATTTTCCCTACTCATACCTGGTGGTGTACCATGCATTGAAAACAACCATTTTTTTCCTGTAATCTAATTTCAGTTGCCTGCCTGTGTCAGGCACACAGCTAATATTCTGCTCTGTTTCACCAGTCATAGTTGGTGTACCATACATTGAAAAAAAACAACCCTTTTTTCCTTTAATCTAATTTCAGTTGCCTGCCTGTGTCAGGCTCACAGCTTATATTGTGCTCAGTGAAATAAAACATCACTTTTTTGACTGTGATAGATTGAATAGCAATTGCCTGCCTAAAGGGCGTGTGTGTGAAGCCTATTGCATCTACTCTGCCAACTTTTGCCAGTGCACAGTGATACGTCATATCTGGTGCAACCGTAGTGTAGAGTGACATAAAACAACACTTTTTTTACTGTAATCGATTGAATGTCAGTTGCTTGCCTACAGGCGTGTGTGTGAGGCCTACAGCGCCTACTCTGCCAACTTTTGCCAGTGCACAGTGACACTCATATCTGGTGGCACCTTAGATTGCACGCTCAGTGCCCCAAATTTGAAGTGGGAGGACCGACCAAGCATCTTTTTCCATCTCCCGCTTCCAAAAATCCATGCCATATACACGTCCCCTGATAGGTGACGTAACAGGTATCAAACTGATAGGAATAAATAGTACAACTTAATACACCACTCATATCTGGTGGAACATTACATTGCACGTGCAGTGCCCCTAATTCGAAGTAGGAGGTCCGACCAAGCATCTTTTTCCATCTCCCTGTTCCAAAAATCAATGCCATATACACATCCCCTAATAGTGGACGTAACAGGGATTAAACAGATAGAAATAGTACTACTTAACAGTACACACCTTATAATAATGAAGACAGAGGCAATGCAGAGAGAGGAGTCTGAAGAAGAGGAGTCAGAGGAGGAAGGTGGCTTTGAGGAGGTGAAAGACCAAACACAGCAGGCGTCCCAGGGGGCTTGTTGTCACCTTTCGGGGACCCTTGATGGCTGGTTGGAGGAAGAGACCTTCAATGACATCAGTGAGGACAAGGAATGGGACATGGCTAGCTTGGTATTCAACCTTGTGCAAATGGGGAGTTTGCGGTTGTGCAAAGGGACTGTTAGCGGTTGTTTGCGGTGGATTTAACGGGGAGATTGGTCTGTTACTGTGAAGCGGGTGTAACCCTTACACTACCTGATCGATACAACATCCTATGTTTTAAAGCATGTTATTCCAAACAATTTAGGAATGTTAGGTGATTTATGCCCTTTATGGCTTAAAACCAGACTCTGCATCAACTATGTAATTTTCCGTGGGAGTTTTGCCATGAATCCCCTTTCAGGCATGCCAGAGTCCAGGTGTTAGTCCCCTTGAAACAACTTTCCCATCACTATTGTGGCCAGAAAGAGTCCCTGTGGGTTTTGAAATTCGCCTGCCCATTGAAGTCTATGGCGGTTCGCCCGTTCGCGAATATTTTGATGAAGTTCGCGTCCGCGGTTCTCGAACCGAAAATTTGATGTTCGCGACATCACTATTCACAATACATATTTATACAAATTTCATGCATTGTTAGATTATTACTGCATACATGACATTTAAAAGGGTTAATATGGTTTAACAGGTGTTAAAATAGAAGTTGAATAAAAAAATGTATTACAATTGTTGTACTTCTTTGTAGATAACAAAAAGGTTAAGAGTGTCAGAAACTTACATTGTGTGGCAAACAGCATTCCCAGCTTTAAAATGTTATTGACCATTATTTTTTAATGGTCAAGTCGCTAGTTCTGTTATAATCTACAGTTGGACACCACTTGACGTTTGTCTGTGGAAATGAAGTGTTTTAAATGCTGTTTGATAGGCTTGTTAATTAAACTTGATGACATAATCAAACTAATGGTTCTCTTATTGAAGTCTATAGGGCTAATTTACATCTTACAGTGAGTCCAATCCCAGCCAGGAACCTTTGTCCTGTGACTCAGACTGATCTTCGGGTCACAGTTGACTACTGGCAGTGGCTACTGGTTGTCCTTAAAGTGGTATTAACCAAAAATACTTTTATTATCCCAATGCAATAGTTACACCTCAAATCACACAATGCAGATACAATAACTAGTGAGCCCTCTAAGCTAAAATAACCTAGTGAATAGGGATCTCAGGGACCCAGGGTATACATCTAGGGCTTGGGGGTACACAGCATACCATAATACTACACAAAACATGATATAATCTTTATTAAATACTCTCATAGCCATGATAATTGCCCTTGAATAAGGTAGCCCCATGGCTATTCCATCAAAGTCTGTTTGCTAGTTCAAGTAAGTCCTGGAAGTCATGTAACAATATTGGCTCAAGTAGTGAATAGCACTGGAAAATCAAACCTCTAGGAACACAGAATAATAGACACATGTTTTAAAACCAAATAAGAGGATATAAACCTGATGTTTTTATTCAATTCTGAACCACAAAGCTTCAGAATTGTCTGTATCTGAAGAAATTGTGAGCTGTGAGGGGTGTTCCTGTTTAAATAATATGGAATAGAATAATATCATAATCCAATGATAAGCCTTACATCTGGATATCCTTGCTGCTACAATTCATCAAAAGTGTACTACTGTGAAGCCAAGTGGCAACTCTTTGTTAAATAAAATTGATGTTAATGGCCATCTGGCTAGTGTCCATCAAAGTCTGTTTACTAGTTCAAAAAAAAAGTCCTATTGTTAATTTATAAATAAGCATGGAGGAGTCCCATATATAAAGTGTCACAATCTCTACTTCAATTGAGCCCACCCGAAACCTAGTTCTAACCCACCCAGTAATTTGTGATGGTTCTTGTTATTATACATGCTAGCAGAGATAGACCCTGACCATTATTGTACCATCAGGACAATAACAGAAACATGGGATTTATCAGGCAGAGTGGCAGAGTTACCGGTTGTAACTCTTCTTTTAGGCAGATGTAAAATTATTAACTCCTATGATCAGAGTTAACCCTTGACTCAATAACGAGCACACACTTAAATTATGTTAAATTATGACCACCTGAGCACCTTTATTAGTCAAAACATTAAACAATCTTATACACATGGGTCACCCCTCATCACCTAGCAACAGTTCTCTTAACCAATCCTCAACCCTTCTCCTTTTAGCTATGTGACCTGCATGTCAATCAATGCTGTCAGCTTTTCTAACTGCCCCCTGTGGTGTTGGAGCCTAACAAGCTGAATAACTAATGGGACCTTTTATCCTGGCTAGAGGTATTCGCCATTTAGTTTCCCCTGTCAGGATGTTAACTGTCCAGGGGATAATAATGGCCAATTAGATTTTCCTCCCCTTCATTAAATGAAATTTCCTGGCTCCTCAACTTCTGACTTATGAAGTCTTCTATGCTATACTTATACCACAGGCAATATTAAACCACAACATGCATTATTAAACTACACATGCCATGTATGCAATCATAATTATTATGTACCCACAAATGCCAACAGGGCAACCCTAACCCACACATATAGGGGATACCACAATTATGATCACCATGATCACAGGGAAATAACAGTCCAGAAGCAGTCCATATATCCACTTGTACAGTCCAGATATACATTGGAGGTGTAATGTTTGCCGTGAATGGGACTCCTTGTGCCACACACCCCATGCCCTGCAGGGCTGCAGGTTGGTTCAATCAACCCCAAGAGACCCCCAAGTGGCCTTTGGGCATGACATTAAGTATATGTATTGAGGCTTGACATTGTATGATTTGAGATTTATGAGGCTTCTTGAGCCGTATCAAATTTTATAATAAATTTTGCAAGACAAAGTCATTTTCTTTATCAACCCAATGTATTTGGCAGAGTGGTAGGTGTCAGGCTTGTACATGTGCAAGCTGATTAGCTTTAAAGTAGAGATCTATTCTGCCATTCTATCTTGGGGTACACATTGCTGTCTTTGAGATTCTATGACATTTTCCTGAGTATAAAATTATCAATTTAGTTTAAATGCTTTCAATTAATTGTGTGTAATTGGTATAGGAAGTGCTTTATATAAATACAGTGCTCTAGGTAATTTGTGCCAACATTACAGGTCTTTGTTGATTTTTGAAATCAAGGGGGTACAGTTTATTATATAGTATTTCAATTAGTGTTCTTAATCCAAAATGTAATTCTAATATTTTAAGAATATGTTGAGGTGTATTAGTGTTCAAAATTTCTGATAAAGGCTAATTGATTTTGGAGGCTGAAAGTTTGAAATATTTATCAAGTTCCTTCACTCTACAGGGAAGAGATTTCAGAGGATATGTTAAAGATTGCATAATGTCATCTGCATTTGCCAAAATGTTATATTTATTATTTTTGGGAGAGCTTCCTCTAATGTGAGGGTCCTGTCTCATATAATTAAGTTCAAGAGATATTGCAAAATGTGTAGTGGCAGTGGGCACCCTTGTCTAGTTTTGTCATGTATCTAAAATGTACGTCTGTAGGTATTTCTGAGAAGTAAAGAAGTGTTGGGTGCATATAGAAGTTTTTAAATAATTTAATGAATTTGTCTGCAAAGCCTTAAATTGATAAGGTCTTAAATAGGAAAAGCAATTGGCAACATGAGGTAGCAGAGAGGGGGATAGTTCAGGTGCAGAGATATAGATTTGGGTGCCATCAGCAAATAGATGATACTGAAATCCAAAAGATTGGTGAAGGGCAGCGAGGGAGGATGTGTAGATGGAGAAAAGGAGGGGGCCTAGGACTGAGCCTTGGGGTACACTGACAGTTAGATGGTGAGGAGATGAAGAGGTGCCAGAGAAGGAGACACTAAGGGCCCTATTAAATTCCAGCCTTGTAAATAAGAGGCTTCTACTTAAGCCCTACGTACTGCAAAGTTTCTCTGACTTACAATGCTATTAAATTAGCCCTGCTGCGAGCAACGTATAAGCTACGCAGCAGGGCCGTACGTATCTACACTGCGTAAATGTACATGAGGAGTGACAGCCTGCGAGATGATATCGCAGGCTCCCACTCCTCATCAATTGCTGCAGGGGTCCTAAAAGGGACCTCCTCGGCAGTCCCCCACATAAGCCCTGCCGTGGGGGGTAGTCCAAATACCCCCCCGGCACCTAAAATTAACGCCCACTCAATGCGGGGGTCCCCGTCGGGACCCCCGAAGTGTCCTCACATGAACACCTTGCTGCAGGGGTCCATAGGAACCCCCGCAGCCCCCACACATTAACCCCTTGCAGCGGGGGTCCCCGATCAGCAACGATCAGGCCCCCGCTGCATTTAAAACTTTTAAATTCCCCGCCGCGGCTCCTTAAAGGGCCCGCGGCACACTAATTGCCAATCCTGGCCGCGGCCCAAAGAATGAACCCCCCTCTATGCTGGGGGTCCCCATCGGGACCCCCGAAGTGTCCCCACATTAACCCCTTGCAGGGGGGATCCCAGATCTGCATAGATCAGGCCCCCGCTGCATTTAAAACGTTTAAATTCCCGCCGCAGCTCCTTAAAGAGCCCACGGCACACTAATTGCCAATCCTGGCCGCGGCCCAAAAAATGAACCCCCCTCTATGCTGGGGGTCCCCATCGGGACCCCCGAAGTGTCCCCACATTAACCCCTTGCAGGGGGGGTCCCCGATCTGCATAGATCAGGCCCCCGCTGCATTTAAAACTTTTAAATTCCCTGCCGCGGCTCCTTAAAGGGCCCGCGGCACACTATTACGCAACCCCAGCCGTGGCACCTAAATTTAACCCCCCTCTATGCTGGGGGTCCCCATCGGGACCCCCGAAGTGTCCCCACATAAACCCCCTGCAGCGGGGGTGCCCGATCGGCACCGATCGTGACCCTGCTGCAATTCAATTTTAAATTTCCCGCCTCGCGTGTCCTTAAAGGACCGTAAAGGTCCTGAAAGGACTCGCACTAAAAATATTAACCCCAGGCAACTATAATTACCCCATTAACTCATGGTGGTCAATCCAGACCACCATAAGGCCTTAATTAACCCATTAACTCATGGTGGTCAATCCAGACCACCATAAGGCCTTAATTAACCCATTAACTCATGGTGGTCAATACAGACCACCATAAGGCCCTATTTAACCCATTAACTCATGGTGGTCAATACAGACCACCATAAGGCCTTAATTAACCCATTAACTCATGGTGGTCAATCCAGACCACCATAAGGCCTTAATTGACCCATTAACTCATGGTGGTCAATACAGACCACCATAAGGCCCTATTTAACCCATTAACTCATGGTGGTCAATACAGACCACCATAAGGCCCTATTTAACCCATTAACTCATGGTGGTCAATACAGACCACCATACGGCCTTAATTAACCCATTAATTCATGGTGGTCAATACAGACCACCATAAGGCCCTATTTAACCCATTAACTCATAGTGGTCAATACAGACCACCATAAGGCCCTATTTAACCCATTAACTCATTAACTCATGGTGGTCAATACTATTTAACCCCATCAGTCCCATAAGGGTATATTATTACCATTATGGGCCTGTTACAACCCAACATTAACCACATAAGTGCCATGACGGTCCTCAAGGACCATCATGACACTAACTACAAACACTACACTATAACCCCCAATAAACCATTACATCTAAACTAACCCCCCTCTACACTAATCTATTAACACTTACACTACCTACCTACACTACCTAACCCCTAATAAACCTCCCCAACACTCTAATTACAAAAAATAAAAAAACCTACCTTAAAGAACACAAAAAAAACTACCTTACAGAAAACAAAAAAACCTACAGTACAGAAAAAAAACAACCTACAGTACAGAAATCAAAATAATACATTACAACCCCACTCCCCACTACAGAAAATAAAAAAATTACACACCTGAAAAGGAAAGACAGATAAACACAATACAATACATACATATAATACATTACATACATGACATAAAATACATGACATTACATACATTACATATAATATATTACATATAATATATTACAAATAATACATTACATACAATACATGACATTACATACATTACATATAATATATTACATATAATCAAAATCAAATACCCCCTATCTATCTAACATACAATCTATTTAATTTAAAATAAATCCTAACTATATCAAATACATCCCCCTATCTATCTAATATACAATAAATCCTAACTACATACACAGACCCTTATTCTAAAATAAAATAAAATAATTACAGTCCTAACTACACAGTCCCTTATTCTAAACTAAACTAAAATAATTACAGTCCTAACTACACAGACCCTTATTCTAAACTAAAATAAAATAATTACAGTCCTAACTACACAGACCCTAATTCTAATCTAAAATAAAATAATTAAGACCACTTACCTTTAAGATGTTGCTTCAGATCACTAACCTATGGGTCTAACAGAACAAAATAATTAGTACAAAACATTAACATGAAATAAATAAACATTATATACATTCTAAATATTCAACTCACCTTTCCATCATGTCCCGTCATTGTTTAGCTCTTCCGGCGCGGCCCTGTTAAAAAAAAACACAATACATTAATACATTAATACAATATATAAACAATAAATAAAATAAACATATGAACAGCGAAATATACATTTAACTTACCTCCCCGCGATGTCCCCGGCCTTCTCTCCTTCAGCCCCGGCTGGGCAGCGGAACCATCCGCGCTCTATAAAAAAAAAAAGAAAAAATTAACGGAGGTCTGCACTGGCAGACCTCCCCGACGCTAATGAGCCTCCCGGTGTCCTTTCCGGGAGGAAATTGCCATTGGCTGCTTGTGATTGGCTGAAAAAGCTGTCAGCCAATCAAAAGTCATCAATGTATGAGCCACTCAGGATGCGCAGATGTCTTCTACCAATCACCCCGTGGGGGTGTATCCCATAGTGATTGGCTGAAGGCATCTGAACCTTGTGATTGGTTCCCATACAGATAGACAAGTGTTTTAGCCAATCAGATTGGGATATTGGGGTGTATCCCATCCTGATTGGCTCATTTATTGACGACTTTTGATTGGCTGAATTTCATAGACAGCTTTTTCAGCCAATCACAAGCCGCCAATGGCAATTTCCTCCCAGAAAGGACTCCGGGAGGCTCATTAGCGTCGGGGAGGTCTGCCAGTGCAGACCTCCGTTATTTTTTTTTTTTTTTAGAGCGCGAATGGTTCCGCGGCCCATCCGGGGCTGAAGGAGAGAAGGCCGGGGACATCGCGGGGAGGTAAGTTAAATGTATATTTCGCTGTTTATATGTTTATTTTATTTATTGTTTATATATTGTATTAATGTATTAATGTATTGTGTTTTTTTTTAACAGGGCCGCGCCGGAAGAGCTAAACGATGAAGGGACATGATGGAAAGGTGAGTTGAATATTTAGAATGTATATAATGTTTATTTATTTCATGTTAATGTTTTGTACTAATTATTTTGTTTTGTTTGACCCATAGGTTAGTGATCTGAAGCAACATCTTAAAGGTAAGTGGTCTTAATTATTTTATTTTGGATTAGAATTAGGGTCTGTGTAGTTAGGACTGTAATTATTTTATTTTAGTTTAGAATAAGGGTCTGTGTATGTAGTTAGGATTTATTGTATATTAGATAGATAGGGGGATGTATTTGATATAGTTAGGATTTATTTTAAATTAAATAGATTGTATGTTAGATAGATAGGGGGTATTTGATTTGGATTATATGTAATATATTATATGTAATGTATGTAATGTCATGTATTGTATGTAATTTATTATGTGTAATATATTATATGTAATATATTATATGTAATATATTATATGTAATGTATGTAATGTCATGTATTGTATGTAATGTATGTAATGTATTATATGTATGTATTGTATTGTGTTTATCTGTCTTTCCTTTTCAGGTGTGTAATTTTTTTATTTTCTGTAGTGGGGAGTGGGGTTGTATTGTATTTTTTTTTTCTGTACTGTAGTTTTTTTTCCTGTACTGTAGTTTTTTTTTCTGTACTGAAGGTTTTTTTTCTGTACTGTAGGTTTGTTTGTGTTCTGTACTGTAGGTTTTTTTGTTTTCTGTAAGGTAGGTTTTTTTGTTTTCTGTAAGGTAGTTTTTTTTATTTTTTGTAATTAGAGTGTTGGGGAGGTTTATTAGGGGGTAGGTAGTGTAGGTATGTAGTGTAAGTGTTAATAGATTAGTGTAGAGGGGGGTTAGTTTAGATTAAATGGTTTATTGGGGGTTATAGTGTAGTGTTTGTAGTTAGTGTCATGATGGTCCTTGAGGACCGTCATGGCACTTATGTGGTTAATGTTGGGTTGTAACAGGCCCATAATGGTAATAATATACCCTTATGGGACTGATGGGGTTAAATAGAGCCTTATGGTGGTCTGGATTGACCACCATGAGTTAATGGGGTAATTAAGGCCTTATGGTGGTCTGGATTGACCACCATGAGTTAATGGGGTAATTAAGGCCTTATGGTGGTCTGGATTTACCACTATGAGTTAATGGGTTAAATAGAGCCTTATGGTGGTCTGGATTGACCACCATGAGATAATGGGGTAATTAAGGCCTTATGGTGGTCTGGATTGACCACCATGAGTTAATGGGGTAATTAAGGCCTTATGGTGGTCTGGATTGACCACCATGAGTTAATGGGGTAATTAAGGCCTTATGGTGGTCTGGATTGACCACCATGAGTTAATGGGTTAATTAAGGCCTTATGGTGGTCTGTATTGACCACCATGAGTTAATGGGTTAAATAGAGCCTTATGGTGGTCTGGATTGACCACCATGAGTTAATGGGTTAAATAGAGCCTTAAGGTGGTCTGAATTGACCACCATGAGTTAATGGGTTAAATAGAGCCTTATGGTGGTCTGGATTGACCACCATGAGTTAATGGGGTAATTAAGGCCTAATGGTGGTCTGGATTGACCACCATGAGTTAATGTTGTAATTAAGGCCTTATGGTGGTCTGGATTGACCACCATGAGTTAATGGGGTAATTAAGGCCTTATGGTGGTCTGGATTGACCACCATGAGTTAATGGGTTAAATAGAGCCTTATGGTTGTCTGGATTGACCACCATGAGTTAATGGGGTAATTATAGTTGCCTGGGGTTAATATTTTTAGTGCGAGTCCTTTCAGGACCTTTACGGTCCTTTAAGGACCCGCGAGGCGGGAAATTTAAAATTGAATTGCAGCAGGGTCACGATCGGTGCCGATCGGGGACCCCAGCTGCAGGGGGTTTATATGGGGACAGTTCGGGGGTCCCAATGGGGACCCCCAGCATAGAGGTGGGTTAATTTTAGGTGCCGCGGCCGGGATTGGGTAATAGAGTGCCGCGGCCCCTTTAAGGAGCCGCGGCAGGGAATTTAAAAGTTTTAAATGCAGCGGGGGGCCTGATGTATACAGATCGGGCCCCCCCCCTGCAATGGGTTTATGTGGGGACACTTCGGGGGTCCCGATGGGGACCCCAGAATAGAGGGGGGTTAATTTTAGGTGCCGCGGCCGGGATTGGGTAATAGAGTGCCGCAGCCCCTTTAAGGAGCCGCGGCGGGGAATTTAAACGTTTTAAATGCAGCGGGGGCCTGATCTATGCAGATCGGGGAACCCCGCTGCAAGGGGTTAATGTGGGGGTGCTGCAGAGGTCCTGATAGAGACCCCTGCAGCATGGGGATGTGTATAGGGTGCAGGGGGAGCCTCACACTGCTGTCTCGGGCTGTTCCGAGGCAGCACGTAGAGGCTTTCGGATCCCTTGCGTGCACTTTTTGTGCAAGTAGGGATTCTTACCATATGCGAGAATCATGCGTAGATTTAAGGCTACGTAGCTCTCTTGGAGCCTATTCTCGGCCATTTTCTCGCAGTCATATCGCAAAGCAGGCTGCGAGAGATTCGGTACTCGCAAACAGCAGGAAAACTGCCTTTTGCGAGCACCGAGAGAACTACGAGGGATAATTTAATAGGGCCCTAAATGTTCAATTTTCTAGATAAGATGTGAACCAAGAGAGAGCATTGTCACTGATGCGAAGAGAGTGGAGAATTCGGTTAAGAAGAGGATGATGAACTGTGTCAAAGGCAGCAGAGAGATCCAGGAGAATTCGGATAGAGAAATTACGCTTTGAGCAGGTCATTAGTAACTTTTGTGAGAGCTGTCTCTGTGTGTTGGGGCCAAAAGCCAGACTGGAAGGGATCAAGGAGGGAGTTGGAGAAATGAATTGTGTAAGGCGAGTGTAGACGACATGCTCAAGTAGTTTAGAAGCCAATGGAAGTAGAGAGATAGGGTGGTAATTAGATGGGGAGGCTGGATCAGATGAGGGTTTCTTAAGAATGGGTGTAATTGTAACTTGTTCCAAAGGTGATGGAAACTTGCCAGTGTCTAAGGAAAGGTTGAATAGATGTGTGAGAGCTGGGATAAGTGTGGTAGAGGGGGGGGGGGGTCAGCTGTGATGGAATAGGATCATGTATACAAGTTGTAAAACGGAAGGTTGATAAAAGATTAGCAACTTCATCCCGCATTACAGGGTTAGTTTATAAAGGATTAGGTTTGGGAAAGGGTGAAGGCAGGCTGCTGTTTGTTTGTTGAGGAGAAGGTGTGATATGGCCACGTTGAGAGGAGAGTTCATTACGAATATATTCAATTCTACTATTAAAGTGTCTAGCAAAATCTTCAGCTGTAAGAGAGGAAGGGACGGAAGGTGGGGGAGGGCAGAAGAGAATGTTGAAAGTGGAGAACAAACGTTTTGAGTTGGAGGCCAAATTTGATATTAATGAAGATAAGTAGCTCTGTGTGGCAAGATTGAGGGCATAGTGATAGGAGCGTAGGATAAACTTGTAATGAAGGAACTCTGCTGAGGAGCAAGATTTCCTCCATAATCGTTCAGCACTGTAGTGTGCCATGGTTTTAGATGAGAGCAAGGGCGTCTGCCTGTGCTTATGTGGGCTAGAGAGTCCAGAGTGGAATTTAGAGTAAAATTGCATTGTGTGGTAACAATATCAGGGCAAGTGAGGGTAGTGAGAGGATGTGAAGGGGTTGTAGAAAATTGGAAAGGTGTTGTGAGTTAAGTGTCTGCAGGTTTCTGTGGGTTCTGGTTGTTGGGCGTGATAAAGGGCAAAGATTGGAAGGGGTTGCAAGGCTGGCTGTAGGTTAGGAGATGATAGTCAAAAAGAGGGAGTGGGGAGATTGTAAGATTGCAGATAGAGCAGTGATTAGCGAAAATTAGGTCAAGAGAGTGTCCATCCTGGTGGGTAGGGGATTCTATCCACTGTGAGAGGCCAAGGGAAGAGGTAAGTGCAAGTAGTTTTATAGCTGTGGGAGAAGTCGGAGTGTCAGTGGCAATGTTGAAATCACCAAGAACAAGTGAAGATATGTTAGGAGAGAGAAGGGAGCAAGGGAGCCAGGCAGCAAAATTATCCAGAAATTGGGCAACTGGTCCAGGCAGACAATAGATGACAGTCACTCGTAGAGACATGGGTGCAAAGAGATGGATAGTGTGAACTTCAAAAAGAGAACTGGAGAAAGGGAACTGGGGGAATTCAATTGAATGAGCATCGGGTGGAAAGTAATATGCCCAGGCCTCCACCTTGCTTATTCCCAGGTCTAGGTGTGTGACTGAAATGTAAGTCACCATATGATAGTCCAGCAGAGGAGGCAGTGTCAGATGGAGAGAGCCAGGTTTCAGTGATAGCTAAAAGGTTGAGGGAGTTGGAGATGAATACGTCATGAATGTGAGTTTGTTGCAAATAGGCCTAGCATTCCAGAGAGCACATGAGAAGGGCAAAGTGGAGGATTTGTGACAGATGATGGGTATTAAGTTAAGAGGGTTTCTGGTGTTTGTTGCCCTTAGGCTGAGCGTGACTGATAAAAGGTAGGAATAGATGAGGGGCCTGGGTTAGAAGATATATCTCCAGCAGCCAATAAAATAAGCAATGCAAGAGAGAGGATGTGAGAGTAGGACTTACAGAAATGTTTCTGCTTATTGACCTTAGGGGAGGGAGGAGATAGTGACTGGAGGAAGGAGAGGAGCTCGTGGGAGCAAAGAAGATGGGAAGACAGCAGGGAGGGTGAGATGGTGTTACAGTTTGAAACATGAATTGGAGAAAGTGAGGAGAGCCTGAGAAACAGGCAGGATGTGATAAGGGAGAGGGAAGTATGAGGAAACAGTTAAACTGTGTATTCTTAAAGGAGTGCTTAGGGGCAATAAGCAGATGTCACTGATTGGACAGGTGCAGGTAATTAGTGGGCCTCAATAAATTAAGTGTAAAAAGTGGTGGGAGGGAGGGAATTGCTTCAGGTGAGGGAAATTGTGAGTTCTGAGAGGGCAGTATGTGTTCTTAAATGCTCCTAAAAACAGACAGATGTAGAGAGATATATTTAGTGTGGGAGGTAGGGGCAATAAAATGAGATAAACAAACACACAGGTCTATTCTGACTAACAGATAACAATCATTAATAATGAAGTTACAATTAGCAGTAGAATTGTATAACACCAAGACAAAAATATATTAATAATATGAAAAGGTCCAGTTGAAGAGATGGATGAGATGAGGTTCTTCTGCAAATTACCTTCAGGTGAGGGGAATTGTGAGTTCTGAGAGGGCAGTATGTGTTCTTAAATGCTCCTTCAGGTGAGGGGAATTCACAGGGAATATTATTTGTTTGGATCTGCTTGGACTGATGATTCTCCCTCTTTTCTTCAGTTTAATTCTACTCATGGTCTGAGCCACAGTCCGCTCCAGGTCTTGTTTTTGCTCACTGGATAGAACTCCTCAATCTTTGGCTATAAAGTATTTAGTCAATCTGATTTGTTTATTGTCCATCTGGTGATGTCCATGTGTAGAGCTGTCTCTGAGGCTATTCAAGAGGACGTTCTCAATGATCAGAAAATTATCTTGACATCATTCTACTAATCATGACCTGCATCATTTTGTAATGCAAGACCAAACTTTACCGTTATTTCTTATCTCTTTCAGTCCCCTTCCAATCCCCTGGTCTGAGTCACGGGTGGAGATATCGGCAGTGCAGGCAGTGCACTGTGAAGGCTAGACACTTTTTATATATTTTGTTACATTACAGCTTCAAGTTCAATGTTTTGTTAATCTGAATTTTATGTGATGGATCGGAACACAATAGTCTAAGTTGGTGAAGTGAAGTGAGAAAAATATATACATACAACTATTTTTTCAGAAATAGAAAACAGAAAATTGGCATGTGCGTATGTATTCACCCCCTTTGTTATGAAGCCCCAAAAAAGTTCTGGTGCAACCAATTACCTTCAGAAGTCACGTTATTAGTGAAATGATGTCCACTTGTGTGCAATCTAAGTGTCACATGGTCTGTCATTACATATACACACCTTTTTTGAAAGGCCCCAGAGGCTGCAACACCTAAGCAAGAGGCACCACTAACCAAACACTGCCACAAAGACCAAAGAACTCTCCAAACAAGTAAGGGACAATGTTGTTGAGAAGTACAAGTCAGGGTAAGGTTATAAACAAATATCCAAATCTTTGATGATCCCCAGGAGCACCATCAAATCTTTTATAACCAAATGGAAAGAACATGGCACAACAGAAAACCTGCCAAGAGACGGCCGCCCACGGAAACTCACGGGCCGGTCTTGGAGTGCATTAATCAGAGAGGCAGCACAGAGACCTAAGATGACCCTGGAGGAGCTACAGAGTTCCACAGCGGAGACTGGAGTATCTGTACATAGGACAACAATAAGCCGTTCTCTCCATAATGTTGGGCTTTATGGCAGAGTGGCCAGAAGAAAGACATTACTTTCAGCAAAAAATAAAATGGCACATTTTGAGTTTGCGAAAAATCATGTGGGAGACTCCCAAAATGTAAGGAGGAAGGTGCTCTGGTCTGATGACACTAAAATTGAACTTTTCGCCCATCAAAAAAAACGCTATGTCTGGTGCAAACCCAACACATCACATCAGCCAAGGAACACCATCCACACAGGGAAACATGGCGGTGGCAGCATCATGCTGTGGGGATGTTTTTCTGCAGCCGGAACTGGGAAACTGGTCAGAGTTGAGGGAAAGATGGATGGTGCTAAATACAGAGATATTCTTGATCAATACCTGTACCACTCTGTGAGTGATTTGAGGTTAGGACAGAGGTTCACCTTCCAGCAGGACAACACACTGCTAAAGCAACACTTGAGTGATTTAAGGGGAAACATGTAAATGTGTTGGAATGGTCTAGTGAAAGCCCAGACCTCAATCTAATAGAAAATCTGGGGTCAGACTTAAAGATTGCTGTTCACAAGCGCAAAGCATCCAACTGGGAGGAGCTGGAGCAGTTTAGCATGGAGAAATTGGCCAAAAATCCCAGTGGTAAGATGGGGCAAGCTCATAGAGATGTATCCAAAGTGACTTGGAGCTGTGATTGCTGCAGAAGGTGAATACTTTTGCAAGGCACTGTACATTTTTTGGAACTCTCTTGCTTTTACTGTTATTCATTGGACATTGTCAGTGTGATCTCTTGTGCTTCTTCCACTGCTGAGCCTGGCTTGTACATCTTGTAGTTCCCAGTTCATATATTGTTGAAGCCGAGCTTGTAGGATCTTAAGCGTTACCTTTCCTGTCTGGTGAATACACTTGTTCGATAACTGGAGCACTCTTTGTCATTTACTTTTTTGGGGCTTGGGATGTAGATTTACCTTTTCAATTCTGTCGGTCATTGTTGAGTTCTCTAAATGTGTTGGCAATAGAGAAGAAACACTTTCACAGTATCATCTTGTAGAATACAACACACTGGGATTCCAACAACTCCTGCAGACATTATCAGCAAGACACCCTAGGCCTCATCTCACTTTACTCTCCATGATGTCTGTCTCTAGTTCATTGGACAAACTATTTATGTTATTACTACTGTTAAGATCCTTACTGTTTAGATATTTAGTGTATTGCTGTCACTTTGTCATGATAGGTACTTTTAAGAGCCTCCATTTTATTAAAGAGATCTCTTGATTTTCCCATTCTGTTATCTTATTCTATCTTTTTTATATCATTAATTATAGAAGGTTTCCTTGTATTTTCCTGCTATCCTCTGGAATTCTGCATTCAGACAAATCTTTTCCTTTCTCATCTACATTTTGCTTTCCTTCTTTTCTGGGCAATTTTCAAACCTTATCATGCAGCCAGTTTGCCTTTTTAGTTTTCTTTTCGTGGGGCTTATTCTTTGTTTCTGTTTTCTAGATAATGCTGCAAACTTCAGTCCTAAGTTCTTCAGGCATTCTATCTTATATGTCTAGTCCCTTAAATCTATTCTGTATATCCACTGCATATTCACAGGGGATATTATTTCTGTTGTATCTGCTCATCCTGATGATTTTCCCTCTTTACCTCAGTTCAATTCTGAACTTTCCAATAAGAAGCTAATGAGCCGCAGTCAGCTCCAGGTCTTGTTTTGCTTGTTTTGCTTACTGAATGGAGCTCCTCCACCTTTGACTACAAACTATACAGTCAATCTGATTTCTATATTGTCCATCTGGTGCTGTTCTGCAGAGTCATCTTGGAGGCTTTTCGAAGAGGGTGTTTGCTATGACTAGAGAATTATCTTGACAGAATTCTACTAATCTCTGGTCTGGTTCATTTTGTACTGCAAAGCCAAACTTCCCAGTTATTCCAGGTATCTTTTGGTTTCCTATCTTAGCATTCCAATCTCCTATGATGAGAGTAACATCTTTTTTGGGGGTTCTATCTATGATATGTTTAATATCTTTGTAAATATGGACATCTTGAGGCTCATCAACATCCATGGCTGGAGTATAGACTTGGATCACTGTCTTTCCTTGAATTCAGATTGAAATCATTCTGTCATTTATTGGGTTGTAACTGCACTGCTTTTGCCACCCTTTGATTGACTATGAGGGCTACTCCATTTCTTATGCATGATTCTTGACCACAGTAGCAGATGTTGTCTAATGGTTGTCTAATGTGAAATATTCAATTCCAGTCTATCTAAATCACACATTTCCAGGATATCAATGTTTAACCTTGTCATCTCATGTTTGACCAAGTCTGGTTTGCTTTGGTTCATAGTTCTAACATTCCAGGTTCTTATGCTGAATTGTTCTTTGCCGCAGCCGACTTTCCTTTTTCCTCCAGACATATGCAGCTTGGTGTCCTTTTAACTTTGACACAACCACTTTATTAGATCTGGTGCTACTTGTAGCTGCCCTCTGCTCTTCCTCTGTAATGTGGTAGGCACCTTCTGACCTGAGTGGCTCATCTTCTAATGCCATATTGTTATGTCTCTGGTGGTATTTGTCCATAAAGTTATTTTAGTAATGTTACTGGAGTGTGATGCCAGTTCCTTCTCCAGTGGTCCATACCTTATTCTGTGTGTTTTTATAACATCAGTGGCAAAGTGCAAAAACAATTTTCTCCCCTCTGCCAACTACTCCACATTACCATTCCTATTCTCCATTTTCTTCCATCTCTAGCCCTCCTCTAGTAATGTCTGTATTCATTCCTCTTCCCTGTTCTAAATTTTCTCCTGTAAATCTGTAAAGGATTGTTAAGCATTTAATCTTTATACTGCCCTATTCCAAACCTCACAATCCAATAAACAAACACACAAACATACAGAAATATACATCTATTCATTCATATACCATGCATCATCATTAAACCTACGTTAACCCTAATAAAGGATTGTAAATCTGAGTGCAACTACTACAGTTTGCCTTTACAAATTCTGTGACACTCAACACTACACTTTTTTGACATTGGTAATAGTAGTAGTGACCATAGTGCATGCACACAATCTTATTTACATTAATGCAAAGCCTGGTATTAAAATGCTGTTTGCATTTTAGCATGAATCTTCAGCGGGTAGTTAAGAGTACTTTTATTCAATCTATTCTGGCTCTTCATTGTCTCTTTGCGTTCTCTTTCAATGAATATTGTGATCTACTACTCACCTATCATGATAAATGAAGTCATTAAGGTTGGGTATTTACATGCACATGTTATGGTGCTTCAGCCCTAAAATCTAGCCGTTGATAAAAGCTTAAGCAGCAAAATGGTCAGTCAGGCTTTTAAATTGCACCTACTATCCTCTTAAGTACTATTTATTTATGTTGTATGCTTTAATATGGGTGCTTTCCTGTTTATGCTAGCACACGTGCATCTGTTATTTGCACACACGCATGCTGCACTGCGACGATGAAGCTGTCTCCTTGTGGCCGGTAAGAAGTTAGAGGTTTTCGGGTTAGGTTTAAAGGGTTAGGATCAGGAAGGGGTGAAGGGGATTAGGGGCTTAGGGACTTAGGGTTAGGGCCGCCAAGGGGGTGTAAGGGGTGTAAGGGGTTAGGTTTAGGGTTAGGGCCCGGAAGTTCTGTAGGGGGTTAGGATTAGAGTTAGGGCAGGCCAGAGGTGTAGCGGCTTAGGGTTGGGACCGGCAAGGGGTCTAAGGGGTTAGGATTAGGGTTAGGGTCGCTAACTGCTGTAGGGTGTTAAGGTTAGGCCCGGCAAGGGGTGTAGGGGGTTAGGGGCTTACGAAGTACATTGGGACATGGGATGCTAGTGCACCCGAGCAACGGGAGGCTTTTAGTGCCGTGCACGCGCGCTAGCATAAAACAGGAAAGGTCATTAATATGTGTAGAGAAAAAGAGGGTTAGAATTGGTGTTTGCTTTTAAACTCACTAGTCCAGTTATTAATACAAGATCAGTGTTACAGATTCCAATTTGAACAAAAGTAAACACTTCTTGTTTCAATTAGTGGTTGCTGCAATGAATTAATTTAAACTGAGCCAGTTAATGATCTATTATCTGTGGATATACATCTTTCCTCACAATATATAACCCGTAGTGGATGCTGTCAATGCTACACAAATAATAAAATGTATTTTACTTTTCTCAGTCACTTGATATCTGGGATACAGTGGGTCATTATTACAAATCTAAAGGTATCACATATATAGTTGTCAGCAATGCGGGTTGTTGATCATGCTTGCGGGCTCGTGTAGCTCCTTGTGCTGGTGATGAGCGCCATAGGTGCTCATCCCTACGAACTCTTACGACTTTTGGACTGCAAATGCAGACCCTTGCAAAGAGATGGGCCGCATTTGCGGAGGTGTAGGCTCTACGGCGCCTCACAACCGGTTACAAACGACCACACAAGCAGGACTTTGAAAAAAATAATATACACACAATTATTAACTACGGACTTACACAAAAACAATTACGACCCGAGGGACTTAGAAAAAATCCATTACGGGCTTGAAAAAATACGACCTTAACAACCCTCGCACAGCAGCAAACATTAAAAAACACAAAAATACACACAAAAATAAAATAAAAACCTTACCCACACCAAGGGGGGACACCCAGGACCTCTGCAACATAGCTTAAACCTTAAATTCTGTCAAATGTACAAAGTTTAGACACTCGAAAATCCCCTAAGCAAGAGAAAATGAGGCTACACGACCCCTAAAGCCGCTAAATACCACAAAGCAAATATGGCTTTTACAAAAACCTGTACGACCTACACCATTAGCAAGGACGCTTCATCATACAATTCCGCGCACCACATACACATTCGCCACCATTTAACAACACTAACTTACAGAATGCAGAAGTACCCAGCTACACCAACGGATTCCCCTCGCGCACGCAGCCTATTTACACTACACACTGCACACATTGTGAACACTTACACCTCAGCTCCACAACAGTGCAAATCTACATTGTATGCTGCAGCAACATCAAAACAGATTGTCAGCTCTTCAGCACAATGCTTCCTGCATATATTACTTTCAAATAGGTAAAGTATATTAATTTAGTAATTTATTACTCATTTAATTAGCATAAAAAAATACATATACACAAAAAAACAACAACACTATCGCAATAAACGCAAAAGCCATGGCGCCTCACAACGAGCGCCAACGCTGCACATAGCACACCAACTACACCAGGGGACAGCCTTGCAATAAGCGCAAAGAGCAGATCAGCCACGACCTTACAATGACAGCAAAAGCGCAAATGATAAAAAAAATACACCAACCAAGAGGCTCGCAATGAGCACCCGCGAGGCTCGCAATGAGCCCCGAAGGATCTCAGACCACCAAAAAAAATTATGTCTGTGGCAAACAGCATTACCTGCCTTACAATTTTATTAGCCTGTCATTTTTGACGGGCAAGTCGCTAGTTACTTTATAACTACAAATGAAATTGTTATTTATATGCTATTTTATTTATTATCATTTATTTTTGTTAAGTTCACTTAGGATTTCCTTCTTTCCCTTTGAACTCTTTAGTCCCTTTTCATTGGTTCTCTAAATACTTGTGTGTGAGAAAATGATAAACTGTTCAAATCTTTTGCACAAATTAATATTATTAGATCTTTTATTAGCTCAGCAGAGTTGAACTTTGTCCCTTCATACGAGCTATCTCTTTTTGCTAAAGGTCCATAAGTTTAAAACGCAAAATATTTAAGAAATTACAGCCACTACTAACAGAGGATGCAGAAATAAAACATATATTCGCCAAACCTCCCATTCTTGCATTTAGACAAACTCTGAATCTGACACAAACATTGGTCAGCAGAAGATTGGCCAATGAACAGCATAACAAAGAAAATGGCACCAAACCTTGCAATAAAATTTCCTGCAAACTATGTCAACACATCGGTAGAGAGGATAGAGCTGCCCACAAACAACAAGACCTATAACATCAGGGGATCATACTCATGTATATCTTCCAATGTAGTGTACATGATACAATGTACGGTATGTGAAAAGGGCTGTTACATTGGGAAAACCATTCAAAAACGACACAAGGATGAATCTTTATAGACTCTCCATAAGTACAGTGAAGACAGTTACGGCACCCTGGTTGGACATCATTTCACCCAGAATAGCCAATCCATACAAAACCTGAAAATCAAAATACTCAGAAGACATTTCAAATGTCTTCAAGAGCGTAAAACTTTTGAATTAAAAATTATTAATTTTTTTTACTCAATACATACTGGTTTAAATGTGGATTTAGTATTCTTATCTCATTACCAAAATGTTCTGTTACTCTATACCACATTCCACATGTTCAATTGATGTTGTCCTTATCCCAAACTGGGGTGAAATGTACTGCCCTTAATTAGATCTCAGCTATGTTGTTATCTAAACCTGATCTAAAGACTCACAGGACATTATTTATAGTGCCATCCTAAACTCTGAAAGGATATATGAACTCTTCCTGGTGCATCTTTTCAGTACTGCTAAAGACTTGATAAAGAGAAGTCTATTCTCGAAATCTTGTCAGAATAAATGAATACGTTTGTCCAATAAAAAAGGTATCACCATATACTGCAATACTCTGATTATTCAACTAGATTACTGGACAGTCATGGCTACCTCACTATATATATATATATATATATATATATATATATATATATATATATATATATATATATATATCACATTTACATCTTGTCAACAATTCTCCACTTCTTTAAAAATAATTTCCTATTACATTTTGTCATGTGCCAGATTTTTATTGGCAAGTGAGCTTGTAGGCTGCATTTAAAATAATATTTTTTTTTAAATGTGTATCTAAATAATATATTTGTTTTTCTTAAAATAATTAATGTGGAAATGTATAAATGATGTCACGTGTCCAAACTGTACCCACGTGTTTTACTTGAATAACTAGCGACTTGCCCGTCAAAAATGATGGAAGGCTGGCAATGGTGTTTGCCACACAATGCCAGGCTCTCCCCCCTCTTACTTGCGGGCCTCGCAATGAGCGCCTTGGCTCATTGCAGACATCATCCAACGCTCAACTTTCGTGCGTTCGGTAAAGGCACTTTTGCTCCTTCGGTGCTCATTGCGAGTCTCTCCCCACTCTCTGACCTCTGTGTCTGTTTGCCACCTTTCCCACCACTCTTTCTGCTCTGTTTTTTCCCCACCTTATTTCCCTCCCCTGTGTCTCTTTTCCTCCCTCTCTCAGCCCTGTGTCTCTTTCCACTCTCTCCCCCCTCTCCCTCCCCTATATCTTTCTCCTCTCTGTCACATTTTGTGTGGTTCCTGTTGAGCGCCTATCTATCTTTTTTTAGTCTTGCGTGGCTTCTGTTGATTGCAATTGTATTAATTTTCAAAGTGTTTGGGTTCTGATGAGTGACGTTGGCTTGATCCTTTTTGAAAGCATTTACGTTTTAACAGCCGCCATTTTTTTCCTTGCTTTTCAAAAAAATGTCAATTAAGGTTTAAATTAATTTGCTACCTAACTCACAGGCTCTCTGTCTCTCCCCCTGAGCTGTGTGTGAGGTTTTTAACTTATTTTGTCAATTATTTTTTTTGGTGGTCTTTCGAGTTACGTTCTTGAACATTTTTCGCTGTTAAATTTGCAATTTTTCCAAAGACTTGCGTGCCTCGCTATCAGTGCCAAAATCCTACGTCCTTCGTCGTTGATCATGGGCATCACCATGGGCGCCTTCAATCTCTCCATCCTCCATCGGTGGTGCGTACTGGGGCAAATGACAGCTATGATGAGACAGAGGACCCTTAGAGGCACCCTGAAAGGGCACTATTGCGAGAGCTGCAATGAGCGCCTTTGGCGCTCTTTGCAGCAAAGCAATGCATGCTTTGCAATGAGCCCTGCAATGAGCACCTCCGACGCTCATTGCAGCCAATCCGTTTCCATCCTCCATCGGGGGAGATTCCTCGGGCAAAGACCAATTATGACAGCATAGAGAACCCTTAGAGGGAGCCTGAAAGGCCACAATTCCTAGGCCTGCAATGAGCGATTTTGGCGCTTTTTGCAGCCAAGTGTTGCGTACCTCGCCATGAGCGCCACAAATGCTCATTGCAAGGGCTGCAATGAGCACCTTTGGTGCTCATTGCAGCAAAGTGGTGTGAGCCTCGCGATGAGCACCTTTGGTGCTCATTCTAGCCAAGTGGTGCGAGCCTCACTATGAGCACAAGCCCGTAACTTTTAACATTGCGTTACCAACAAACTCGCAGTACGACAATTATTATATGTGATGTTTGTGAAAAGATCAAGTCACCCCTTGGACAGCACTGAAGTGGGAGAAATCAAATGTATCCTTAAACATCAAAAGGGGCTGAAAATCATACTCACTTACTGCAAACATTTTATTTATACTCACTATCTGAAGATTGAGTTTCTTGCATGTATTTGAACTCTCAATCATTTCACAAATATTTCATGAATATGTACAAAAATAATGAATAATCACTTGTCATATAGTGGTCCTTATTCCACAACAATACAATTGCAACTTTTTGTTTTACTCTGTTTTTCTTTACCTTGTGGAGAAAAAGCGGCCTGTTTATTTGGCCTAGGATACTAGAGTGATGAAAGGACTGGAGGGCCAGATAGGAGATTCATGTTTAATGAACCAAATAGTTTAATTGTGCCTCTAAATTAGTTCTGTATTTCGTATAAATAGTAGGGATAGCATAAATCTATTCTGAACAGGATGTAGATAGGACAATATATTTATACAACCTATTATAAATAGAAAATAGTGACATCTGATAGATTAATGCAGACACTCAAAAAGTGATTTTACCTTATTATGAAATGAACATATATTTAGAAAAATCACTCCAAAATGTGCTTAACATTTCAAAATGTTCATAAATTGCAATGCTCTAAAAGTGGAATTATAACTTGCCCATGGCATTATGAGGACACATTTACATTTCATGCTCTTGCCTGCACCAAACCATGTATTGCCACCTTTTAGCTTTAAGGCATCTTAGCAGTACAGTAAGATACAAATGTGGAGTCAGTAAACATGGATGAATGCCATAGTTATTTCTGTCTCCCATTGTCAACTGGACTGTGTTATTTGTTCTAGAGGTGTCCCTCGCACCTGTGTCCTGACACTTGTCCGTCTGTGCTCAGATAATTGATGTACGTCTTGGCATTCATATCTGCTCCAACACCCTAGCATTATTGGAACCGTGCAAACACCAAGTTTACCTTAAAGTTTTGATTTTTTTGGAGTGTTGCAGGTTTTAAACTGGCCAGTTATCAGGGCTAAAATTGAGGGTCTAGGGATTTATTTGACAATACAATGCAAGATCATTTATTTATGTTTAACGTCATGCAGTTTATAGACTTGATTATATGGAACTTTTCTGAGTCAATGTTAAACATAGGAAACCATGGGCCTTATCCAATTGAGGCTTCAGGAGATCCGGGCTCGGAAATGAAGGCTGTAATTTAATTTGCTATTCAATTGCTGTCTTCTTGCAGGCTCCGATCGAGTTACGGGCTCTGGGCTGCGAATCATTGCGATGGTGTAAATTGCAAGTTAATGCCCCTCCAAGTCTTTGATCTTTCACAGCTGCAAGGGTTCCGAACGTTAAATCGCTAATCGCTATCCAATTGCTCCGATTCTGCCTCGCTAACCACTCTGTCAAGCCTGCAAATGGCAAAAGTCTAACCACAAGTTAGGGGTTCCAAGGAGGATATCAAATGCACATATACACACACTACTGTACGTTTAATAAAAGGGAAAGTGATGTTAGGTCTTAGAATTAATAGCACAACATTCTCAATCACGCAAATCAGCAAAATAAAATACTTTATTTCATATTTAATTTGGGTGTTATATAGATCCCAGCAATCAATGTGTTAATACACATAATGGAAATATTTACTGCTTTACCAATATTGCAATATTTCAGGAATGTGGGTCTAATCGTAACTTGTAATTGAAACCTGTAGGACTTTGAAATCCAACCTCCATTTTTCATTGATGTAATGATGACTATCTCTGTTTCCATTGGCTGTTTCTACTCGGGAGTTATGGCCTTGCTTAATTGATCATGTTCAAGCTTGCAAAAGCTACGTAAGATGGCATGGTTTCCGATATTCGCTATCGGCCCCTAATTTGTGGCCTGCCTAATGAATAGTACCATAAGTTGAGGCCGCTGCGGCCTGACATACGGCTCATACTCCAAAACTTGCGGCCTTGCAATTGGATGAGGCCCCATGTAACTATTACATTTCTTCGGTCACAAACTCAGATGCTACATATGAACTTTTCACTGCTCTTTGAGAGATTTGATCTAAAGTGTGATAACATAGCTCCTGTAAAACTTTAAGGACAGTCCTAAGTGTATTCGTAAGGCTCCTTGAGTGTTGACAAATCCTTGTCAACTCACCCTGTACTTGTCAAACCTGTAAACTCCACCTCTTGCAAGAGCAGTGAAAACCCTTACAAGAACCCTTATGAGATACTCAAGGAGCTGCAAGTGTCCCAGTGGAAAAAAAATATGTCCTAGCACTTTTCAATACTCCAGTTAAATAAAATTGAAGCTTACACATTCTAAAGTACACAAGAAGTCTTTGTAATGTTAACCTCGCTCCATTGTAAGACAAATGTCTGGCATTTTGTATTCCTTGTGCCATTCTATATATAATCCTCCAATCATAAAAAATGCTTTGTACTGAGTGTTTTCCTTCATTTATCTGTAATAAAGAAATAGCTTATCTGTAACTGTGACATGATATGTGTCCTTGGTCAGCTTGGCACACAATATCATAGCCTTGCCAATTTGCTATTGTTTTGAGTGTTTTGTAGTCGTCTGCTTAGTATATAAGGGCAATATCTCACTTTGGTATATAATCCTCTGTAATGTAATATGGTTCAGATACCTCTATTAGCATGACATGGCACGGTCTATCAGTGCCATCCCCATATGAAAGACCATTATCTAAAATAAATACACAGGACACCTGAATGGTGTGAAAAATGGCCACAACACATTTATTGATAAATAGATCAATTATGGAAAAATATCCAGAAAGGAGGAGGAGCCCAGACCAAGGTGGGAAAACCCTAATTTCCCTATGCACACGCTTAGGGCCCAACTTCACAGCCGGCACACCCTCCTAGGGTAGGGGCGCCCTCTTTTCGCCACTGGACCAGGCAACTCTCCCCCTTCTGCCAACTGCTGTGACAAAACAAAACCCATAATGAAAGTGTTATAGAAAACTTTATACAAATATAAATTGAAAATCCCCTTTTCATTTTCTTTTTTTCTTTTTTTTCTTTTTTTTCTTTCTATATTTTACGATTTTTTTTCATGCATATTTCACAATTTAACAACTGAAAACAAACCTTTGTTACAACAAACAACCCACACTATTACCCCTTAACAACTATACATATTAATTCAGGGAGGGTCGGAGGGAGTCTCAATGTGTCCGGCTGCCTTGTGCTTCAAAATGGAGTCTACACGAGCAGGAACCCTTATCTCCGCCCACCCGTGGGGGACAGCCAATCTGCAGCCAGCAGCAAAATCAAGGCCCACCCTCCGTTAAGGACCTGCTGGACCCGCCTGCATGGGGCTTCATGACACGGCACGGTCTATCAGTGCCATTCCCAATTAAAGACTCTTATCTAAAATATATACACAGGACACCTGAAAGTAAAAACTGGCCACAGCCCATTTATTGATAAACATGGTCGGCACACTCTCCTAGGGTAGGGACGCTTCTTGTTTTTGCCACTGGGCCGGGCAACTCACCCTCTTCTGCACAGCGCCCCCGGATGACTCTTCTATGGGAACGCTTCCCCCATCCATGAGATAAACCCCATCAGGCATAAATAGCTCATCCACCTCTGGTCCCTTTAAATCACTCTGTCTAAGAGCAACCCAACCCAATTTCCTAGTAAAACATGACATTAAATTATTAACTTTCTGCCTCACCTTTTCTATACATGAAGCATTCCTCCACGATCTTCTCTTTTCTGACCAGACATTTTCTGACCAGACAATTGTAATGCCAGGGAACCTACCCTTCCAAATTTCAATATCACGCTTCATTGCTTTTACTAGACGCTTGATGGGTGTACTCCCTTAATCATTTCCTCCACATGCACCAGCAGCATATCCATTGTACTCAATCGATGGGTCAGTGCTGTAATTGACCAACTCGCTTGCCTCCACTTCATGTCCGGAATACCACACCAGCATACGTTCCAATCATCCGTGGGCATGCCCAGTTGCAAGCCATCTCTGGACACTGCAGCAAATCTCTCTTCCCAGAAGATATAAGAATGGACGATCACCCACAACTGCTTCTACCATTAGTACACGACCATATCTGGCCTCACGTATGATCTAAAACAAGATGATTCCATCTACCACTTCTCTTAAGCATGTCGACCAGAAGGCCCAAAACTGCTGTCTCCGCAGCAGCTCCTATCTGAAATTAATGTGTTCCGAACTCCGCCTGATTTAGGCCTAACCGTTCTAAGCATATTCTCAACAACACTTCCCATCCTTATGCTTCAAAAATGGCCCAGGGACCCCTGGCCACAGCCCTAGCAACTGTTGTGAACATTCTGTTCCAACTCTACTCAACCTGATCTCCTTTCCTTTACTCGCTTGATCTAATTTTGATTTCCTTAGCCAGATCAGCACATCATCACCTTGCAGGTGTACCGCCTCCACACCTGTACACCACCGTTCCCCCGCCACCAACTTCCCATCGGGAAGGCACCAAAGAATGCTAGGGAAAAAGCCTTTTGGAATAACACCACTTTGTATCCCGTGTGACAAACTACTTTCCCCATCATAGCCAACCGTATCAACAGTGAGAATGTGATAGGATGCCTCCCATCCTTCACACCCCTGTCCCGGGCAATGCCCCGTAGCACTCGCCGTACCAATAAATCCTCGGTTAGATCCTTTTGCCCGGCTAACTTGAACATAAAAGCCAAAGCGGTAACCTGTCTTCCCAAAGACGAGTCCGACATGCCCTCATCCATTGACCTCAGGATGAACCACAGAAGTATCCTGAGCCTCTGTTCCTCAGAGTCTTCCCCCACCCCAGCCATAGCCACCATCTCTGACCACTTATACCACACTCTCTTGTAGGCCATCCATGTGGCTGGGGCCAACAACCTCTAAATCAGGGACACTACCTCTCCGCTCCGCTGTTCCCCTAGCACATTAGCCCATGGGCACAGCTGTCTGAACCTCTCCCACTGAAAGTGAGACATGCTGCTCTCTTAACCATATGTTCAGCTGCATACAATGTAGCATCACATGCTGAAGCAGCCTGATGACCGGCACGGACGATGATGTGATGTTGATAACAACGTGATTTACTTCCATTTTATCCGTGAAGAAAATCACATGCTTATCTTTAATCTCCTGACCCCAAAGCAATACTGCAACTACTATTGGAAACGACTCAAGGAACGCCAAATTCACTGTTAGACCTGCTACCGGCCAAGCTGGCGTCCATGCAGCGGTGCACCATTTTGATCTAAACATGGCCCTGAACCCATGCGCTCCTGATGCATCTGTGAATAATAGCAGCTCAGAACTAGTCTGCGGACAAGGGTGTATTATTGCTTGCCCGTTGAATGCGTACAAAAATTCCGACCATACTTTGATGTCGCCCCTCATCTGAGCCCTCACTCCAATGAAGTCATGTGCTTTAATAACACCCACCATAGCTAAAGATATTAATCAGCAAAAGATTCTACCCATGGGGATGATCCTGCAGGCAAAGTTCAATTTGCCCAGCAGGGATTGAAGCAGTCGCAGTGTGATTCTCCTTGCCCCAGCCAACTCAGCTAATTCGACCCAAATAACCTCCTCTTTTTCCAGAGGTAGGCTACACTACATCCACACTGAGTCAATGGAGATACCCAGAAAATTGAGACGCGTAGTAGGACCCTTCGTCTTATTGTCCGCCAGGGGAACCCCAAATGACACTGACCTAACCTTCTGTTACCCCCTTCCCCTCATGCCGTGACAGCCTCAATCATCTCGACCTTCCACGAGAAGGGGATCAGCATAAATATATATTCACAAACTTCTGTCTCCATATCTTTTCTTTGACCTCCCAAGGGAGATGCGCTCCCAGGTTACGCAAACTACTGCAAACCTAACAGCATCTTGATACGTATTGCCTGACGGCACTGGTGTGACCGGGAATGAAACCATGGCTGGGAGAGTGCTAATCCATACAAGTTGGAATCGCTGTGAGATCTCTGCGCCCAGTCCACAACTGTCACCCCACGCCTTCGCTGCCAAGCCTGCAACCCATTCCGCTAGCCCTTCCTGACTGATCTGGATGTTGTGTGCTTGCAAGAATTGTTGGAGGCCTGACATAAAGGCGTGTGCTTGTGAGGCGTTGGGGCAGATGCCTGGTGAAGCGTTTGATTAGACTTAGCGGGCTGTTTACCCCCCTGAGGGTAACGACAGAGAAAGGACTGTACCTGGAGTACTACTATACAAGAAACTCTGGTGTCCTGAATGGTTCATATATTATTGTGAGGAATGTTAGTGGCTACTGTGGAAAGATGCACAAATTACATTGTAGTGGAATGGTATCATGATGTTGTTTTATATTCCAATATTGTCTTAAGTTGTATCATTTATGCATTCAGCTTTGGCTTTCATTTTGTACTCCAGCCTGTATTTAGGTTTTTCTAGAACATATGGAAAATATAAGTATCAGACATTGTATTTTGGAAAATGTGAATGCAGTGTTAAATAAGATGCAAACCCCAGATTCACAAAATATTATTTAGATACATCCAAGAGTTAGATTGGTCTTTAATTTAAAATCACAGATACCAACAGGACTTAATGAATGATTCACCTGTCTTCCATTTATATAAACAGAATATAGTCCAAATGGGAGTGTATTTATTTCTCAGAGCAGGTGTCCTTTTATATGATAGATAATCTAAATAAAAAATGTTGATATGAAGAGAAGAATATAATATGAAATTAATATAGTAAACATCTCACTCATCACATCTACATTGGGAAAATAATTAGTGGCCACACGAGAAATATCAAGTGGGGAACATTTTATACTTTGTGGTTCAATCCTTCTGTCATGTCTGACTCTCTGTGACCCTATGGGCTGCAGCACACTTAGCTATGTCTCTGTCTGTGCTTATCCAAAAGGTTTGCATGGCAAAGATACTGGAGTGGGTTGCCAGTTCCTTCTTCGGGGGACTGTGATCTGTCTGACCTCTCTGCTATGACCTGCCCACCTAGCGTGACCCTACATGATACTGTACAGTACAGTGCTAAATACTGTAACTGTAACAATATACCAACTTACCGGATTTCCATCTGCCAGCATTACTTACTATTAGCTAGTTATCAGGATAACTCACTGGCCATGACCATTAATAATGATCATCAGTGGTCAAGGTGTACTATCACCTTCTCCATATGATATTATTAATCAACACTGATATCGCATGTATCAGCTACACAGGTTTTAGCACATGTTAAGGGATACTCATGATATCAGCAATACAGGAAAAATATCCATTGATTCAGAGCGGACACAAAGGTCAGCAGCCAGATTCACTATTATTTACATCAGACCCAAGGATCTGTTCTCAGACCGATATTGAGGTCAGGATCACATGCTGCACTAGTGCATATATTAATGCTGGCTGTCATTAACATGCCACTGAGAGACTTTGCAAGTCCAACGCCATAGAGGTATTAGTCTACACTTAAGCTAACAACAATCATGTCTGAGATATCTGGATATATGATAGCTTTAATATTGTGGGAGCTACATGTTAAGGGGGGCTGCCATTGAAGGAATGTCTACCTGAGAGGCACTGGGAATTAGTTAATTTCTTTGGCAATGCTTGCAGATGCAGAAGATGCCTTCATGGACATGAATCATGCTTAAAAATAAATAAATAAATAAACACCTACAAAATAAGGCCTTAAAAAAGATAGGGACTGCATCATCTGTTCTCAACATCATTCCTCAGTGACCATCAATTGGTGAAATGTTAAACAGAATCCTACGTGTCCACAGCAAAGAGGAACATGGACCATGTGATGGGAGGTACATACAGAATATCACCATCACATAGGCCATGATTCAAGGCTCTGTAGCCATGCGAGTTTACGTTAACATTTGGACCAATAGATTGTCACTGAGGAGTGATGTTGAGAAGGCAAACAAATATGTGCAGCCACTACATTCTCCTTCACCTTGCACCAGGGCCTCAATCATCCCGTGGCTGGCTGCCGTCTCCCTGGTGGTGGGGGCCATGGTATCTGCAGTAACTTGCTTTATTGCGCTTTTGTCTGTCCCCATCCTAAGCAGCCAAGCAAGGTCATCAGATAGTGTCTCTTCTCCTCCCTATTGAGCCTGGCCAGGCTGCTCATGATCTCAGCATGATTTGAGCAGATGCTGGCCTGTATCTGGTGCATGACGGCCAGCATCTCCCCCTGAGCAGCCTGGCTTGGTGAGGATGGAGGTCCGGGGGGGGGGGGGATATGGGTGAGGAGGTAGCAGTCAGTGGTGGTGGCCCAGTGGGGAAGTGTTGGAGCCAGCTGGAGTCTCGCTCCATGAGGGTGATGGTGGTGTGCCTGGTGGTAGTGGTGGCCCCAAGCCCCGCTCATCCCTCCAGTTTGAGGGTCCTGGTGACAGACTCAGTCTCTGAAGGAGGGAGACAGTTATGTTGAATGCCACTGGTGCAGCTGATGGTCCTGCTGGTGACCCCACTGCCCAGATGACATCCCCCTCCTCCTCGGAACCAGGGCCTTCGGCTCTTCTACTTTCCTCTTACCCCTGCTCCGATTCCTGCTGGGCTGGTGCCAGGTCCCTGACGTCCTGCACCGATGGAGCTGACACCCCCACCTTTGGCTCACCTGTGGACCCAGACCTCCTGGAAGCTGAAAAAGAGAAAAGAAAGGTATATGTGTTAAGTATGATGTACAATACATTGTTTTGTGTTCATTCCTAACAATCTGACATCATTGCTTGACCTGGATAATTCTATTAATTGTATCTATGAATAGCTATCATTTGCTAAATGTGATCTGTTTATTGGTTCTTGTTCTTGCTTGTACTTGGGTCCTAAAGCTATCTGCATATGCTGCAGTGGGCACACCCATACATGGACTCTCTATTGGTTGATTACTGTCGTGGTGCCCAGCGTTATGGATTTAATGACGCATCCATTTACCCCTTGTTAATTCCATAGAGCAGACATGGCAGAGTCCTTGTTTGTTATCATGTACATGTGTAGTGTGTGTGCTGTACATGTGGTGGCATGTTGTTGTATGATTCACCTGACATGTAGGCTGGATCCTGCTGGTCCACCAGGCCTGAAGCTCCAGTGGCTGGCAACTGGCTCAATAGATCCTTGGCAACTCTCTCCCACTCACAACTGACTGTCCTTTTGCGGCCACCACTTGGTGCTGCAGCTTGACTGGCCTCCTTGGCCATCATCCTCCTCAGTTTGGCCCGGAAGTCATCAAAGTGGTACTTCATAGACCTCATATGCCTTTTCGCTGTGCCCACTGCTGTTACCTACCTCCTTCCATGCTTGGACCCTAAGCCTGGGCCTAACTTTCCTCCCCCTGCAAGGATAGTGAGGCAGCCATGGATCGCACAAAAGAAGACCACATTCTCCTTGTGCTTATAGTTCGGGGCCCTGTGCCTGTCCCCAGCCTGCCCTTCCGACTGTGGATGGGGATCATTTACTCTCTTGTTTGCCCCTGAGGCCTGTCCCTCCCCTGAACTACCACCACCCCTAGGATCAGGCCCCTACCCCATTAACCCAGAACTTTAAGTGCCTATCACTCTCCTCCACTTCTCCAGGCTCCTCCTTGTCCACCTCCTCCACACTCCTCCTTCTCCTCCACCTCCTCCTCCTTTCCACTCTCCTCTTCTCCACTCATTACTTTCTACTTCACTCCCCAACCACTTTTCACTTCCTCCACCTCTCCTCCACCGTTCCTCTCCTCCTCCTCCTTCTCCTCCACCATTCCACAGGGCCACCTCCCTCTCCTCTCTCTCTTCCTCTTCTCTTCCTCCCCACCTCTCCACTCTTCTTCCCTCCCCCCTCCATAAATTATCCCAAAAATAATATAAGGATAAATCAAAAAAAGTATTACTGTATATTGGGGGGTTGTGTTTTATGTGTACTTTAGGGCAGGGGGTGTGGGGTATAATATGGCGGTGTGCATGGAGTGACCTAGCTCTATGTGTAGCTATGCGTGTTATTTAATATATATGTGTATTTGTATTATGTGTAATCTGCAAATATGTGTAATCAAAATGTTAGTGTAAAATAGTTGTTAGAATAATGGAAAAGAATAAAACCGTAACTTCCTGCTTTAATAAATAGCCTGATCTCTCTCTATCACCAACCACCAACTCCGGGACCTGCGTGCAACTTCGTGAAACGCATGATCGTATGGAACTTTATAATCTCTCTCTGTCAATCCTCTTCAGCTGGGCCGCTTTCTGTTGACTGAGAGGCCTGTGTCGCACTTTGTAATTACAGGATTGGATTGTAACTGCGGATCGCTTATATTCCAGCCCCCTAACAGCTTTAGGGGGTGGGAAGAGTTTATGGTCTTGAGGCTTCGACCCTTAACTTGCGGCCTTGTTGAATTGAATCACTCTGTAATTGTAGCAAATTTCAAGCCCACAGTCTTGCGGCCTGTATAACTCTGACTGCAGGCAATTGAATAAGGCCCATAGACCTTAGTAAGGGCATAAACTAATGATCCCCTCAAGAGACTTATTAAAGCTGGTAAAAGGTGAATAGTATATTCAAGATTATAAGAGCCTGGATCATATAATAGTTTCTTCAGGTATCTGTACCAGCTTTTCTATTAGTGTGGTTTTATATGGAAAGGAGAATACTGTATTGAACATTATACTAACTTAGCTTAAACTTATTGTTTTTAAAAGACATTGGGAATAGTATATTCTTGACCATAAAAGCCTATATCATATAATAGTTTTTCAAGTATATACTGTTTTGGGAAACATGAAATAATTTATTTAACTTTTTAGTTATTTAGTTATTCAGTAAAGATTATTTTAAATTAATTAATGTTTTCTGATTTGTTACTCATCCTTTAACATACAATTTTGTGATCTTTCACACCATTAAGAGCACTTACAGTGAGGTAAATGGCCCTTTAAACATAAAAATGAATCGTAAATCATACTTTTTAAATTTTTATATACTATCTTATTACTGAGTTTCTTGCATGAATTTGAACTTCCAATCATTTTACAAATATTTCATGAATATGTAGAACATTAATGAAAAGTCACTTGTCATATAGTAACCCTTTTTCAACAAGAATACAACCACAGTTACACTGTGTTATCTTTACTTTATGAAGAAATACAGTAGCTGCTAGTTGATTTGGCCTAGGATACTAGAGGCCCAAAATGTAGGTTCATGATTAATGAAATAAAGATTTACATTGTACATCTAAATTAGTTCTGTATTTCTTAAATATCCACAAAACAAATAGTAGGATAACATGAATATATTTTGGACAGGATGTAGACAAGACATCACCTCTATATGACCTATTATAAATAAAAAATGGAATCATCTGATAAATTAATGCAGACACTCAAAAAAGTGATTGTACCTTATTATGAAATTAAAATATATTGTGAAAAATCACTCCAAAATGCACTTAACATGAAAAATTTTCAAAAATCACAATGCACTAAAAGTGAAATTATAATTTGGCTGAGGCATTACGTGGACACATTTAAATCGTATGCTTATGCCTGTACCAAATATTGTGTATCATGTATTGCCACCTTTTAGCTTTAAGGCATCTTAGAAGTACAGTAAGTTACAAATATGGAGTAAACATATGGAAGGATGCCATACTTGTTTCTAACAATGGACTGTGCTATTTGTTCTAGAGGTGTCCCTCGCACCTGTCTCCTGACACTTGTCCATCTGTGCTCAAATTTGCTTAAGTCTTGGCATGCATATTAACTTAACTTTTTAATACTGAACTTTTTTTTCAAATTATGGTCATTGAGATTTATTTTATAAAGACAAGTGAATGGGCAATACCGTCTTAATGAAAGTCATTTGTCTAGTTTAACGTTTAACTGAACTAATATGACAATTTGCAAGTTTTAGATTTTTTTTTATTTACATGTTTTCAAGTTATTGCTATATATATATATATATATATATATATATATATATATATATATATATATATATATATATATATATATATTGATCTTATATTGCAATCGCATTTATACACCCCTGGATGCTAACAAGTATACATTATGACACATGATTATATTATTACAGGTAAACAGTTTTAAGTGTATAATTCATATATAGAGATAGTGAGATACAGTTAATATTTAAGATACAGTTCTAGGCAAGAGAAATGGACTTTATATTTATAAAGAGGTTCATGGTACAAAATATTAATCTCTATATAGAAAGGAACATCCATTTATTATTAAGTTAAATTAGATTTTGTTATTAAGTTGTGTATAATACCAATTTTCAAAATTGATAGCCAGTTCCTATTAACCCAGGTTTTTTTTGGTGTTAGTTATTAATATTATTGAGCAGTAGCCCTTAAAATTCATACTAAAAATCCTATGTCCCAGGACAGGAAGTAAGTGCTTAATATTGCAACGGTTTTAAATTGTTTTATGAATTATTGTAGACTTATAGAAAAGGTGAATTGCATTATAATATATATTACTAACTATTACAAACATGTAGATATACAGGTATAATCTGAATAGATATTGAGTGCTTTTTAAAAGTCAGAAAACAGATAGTAAATAAAATGTGGGATATAGATAAAATATAACTTTTATTGGAGATGTTTTAAAATACAATAAAATCAATATAAGGGAAATTTAAAATCATAGATGCAGAGGACATGCCAAGTCATAACCAATTTCTCACAAAGGTCTCAGTGGACGGTGTAACAGAGTGGGTTATTATGGATGTCTAATGGAGAGATGGCCGACAACCCAAGGCACCCTGTAATTAAGTCAGCGAGCGATCAATATAACTCCCACTCAGACTCTCACCTCATAATTGATCCGATATAAGTAGACAAATGGGCTGCACTTGTGAATCACAGAGAACTAATATAACTGCTCATTCTCAATTTTGTCTATTATTCATAACTAGCGACTTGCCCGTCAAAAAATGACGGCAATAAGATTATAAGGCAGGTAATGTTGTTTGTGTGCAAAATTTTGTTGGTGTTCCAAGATCCTTCGGCGCTCATTGCGAGGCTCTTGGTTGTTTGTGTGCTATGAGCAGCGTTGGTGTTTTTTTTTGGTATGTCAATGAATAATTAATAAAATAAGAAATTAATATACTTTACCTATTGTGAAGTAATATATGCAGGAAGCATTCTGTTGAAGAGCTGGCAATCTGTTTTGATGTTGCTGCAGCATTAGTGGTGTGGAGCTGCTGTGTAAGTGTCAGTAATGTGTGCAGTGTAATAGTGTGCGTGTGCAAGCCAAATCCGGGCAGCTGTGTACTTCCGGATTGTGTAAGTTATTGTTCTAAAATGGCGCCTAATGTGTGGTATGCGGCTGTGGCTGATTTAGCGTCCTTGTTTTCGGATGTCGTCCGACTTTTTTGGAATATCCGTAGGTGTTTGGTGGTGTTTTGCGTGTTTAGGGTCCTTTAGCCTCGGTTTCATTTTGTTCGGCGGCCATTTTTTCTCTCGCTTAGGTGATTTTCGGGTGTAATTTGTAATTTGGACTTAAATCAAGGTATAACTTCACTTCCTGGGTGCCCCCCCTTGCTGTGGGTAAGCTTTTTATGTGTTTGTTGTGTGTATTTATTGTGTTTCTAATGTTTTTCGGGTCGGGCGGGTTGCGTCCTTGCTTTCAGATAAACCGTAGGTGTTTGGTGGTGTTTTGCGTCTTTAGAGTCCTGTAGCCTCGTTTTGGTTTTTTTCGGCGGCCATTTTGTCTATCGCTTAGGGGATTTTCGGGTGTCTAAACTCTTTTATTTCGAGTAAAATTGAGGTGTAACTTCAGTTTTCGAGGTCCTGGCTGCCTCCCCTTCCTGTAGGTAAGCTTTTTCTGTATTTGTTGTGTGTATTTATTGTGTTTTTCATGTTTTCATGTATGGTTTTGGGCGGTAAGGTAGTATTTTTGCGAGGTCGTAATGGGTTGTAACGCGTCTCTTATTTGTTTGTTGTAAGGCCGTAAATTTTGAAAGGTCCGCAGTTGCTGGCAAGGAGCGTCTTAGCAACAACCTGCCTGCTCACAACTTTTATATGTGATAGGGACTGTTTACCTAATGCTGACCACTGAAGTAACAAAAATTAAATGATACTGTTCTGGTGCAGCTTCACAATAATACCTTTCTGGATGTATTATATATCTAAATTTAAATGTAAATTGGGGTGATAATCTATAGTGGCTGGCATCAGCTTAATCTCAAATGAGAAAACCCAGACACACATCACAGTCAATGACTGGTGGACTAAATAGCCAAATATTGAGCCTCTACGTCAGGGGTCACCAAACTCGGTCCTGGAGGGCCGCACCCAGGCCTGGATTTGTAGATATCCTTGCTGCAAACAGGTGAGACTATTGCTTCTTCAGTCATCCTGATTGACTCACCTGTGCACAGAAAGAATATTCCTCAAATCCAAGCCTGGGTGCAGCCCTCCAGGACCGAGTTTGGTGACCCTTGCTCTACGTATACTGGCCCATACCAAATGTCCCTATGAGTTCAGCTTCAATTGTATAGGATGGGAGATGGGTCAACTAAATACCCTCAGCATCCATTGTAGTCATTCATGGTCATTAAGCACATATACAAAAGTATCACTACAATGCTCTGCTTGTGCACCTTATCGGAACATGTGCTAATTTTCAGGTTGTACTATGTGATTGTTTATCATTATATGCCTTGTTGCATGAGATAATTGATCATGGAGTAGCCGCACCTTTATATATCTTGTTGTAACACTATTAAATATCAGAGCTATAAGTGCAGTTTAAAGAATATACAAAGTTATTCATGTATACCGTTTAGTGGGATATTCTAGTTACTTAGGCCTCCATTCAATTGCAAGCCCGCAGTTGCCTTCATACCGGCTGTAAGTCTGCAGGCTTGAAAATTGCAACAGTTACAGATCGATTCAATTGAACAAGCCCGCAGCTACCTGCCCGAAAGCGTAAACCGTAAACCATGCACCAGTAAGTAGCATTTCTGGCCATGATCATGAGCAATTAAGCAAGGCCTTAACTACCAATTTAAACGTCAATCAATTCGCATTTAGAAGACCGATATGTGATCAGACTCGCAATCTCTAAAGTAATAAAAATGAATGATGATACTGTTCTAGTCCATGTGGGTGGCCTGATATGTATTAACTCCTTGATTACCAAGATTGATATAACGGAGAAATAAAATGTAAAATCAATTTTTTATTGCAGATTTGCATGCTTGAGACTGTTGTACAATTAATGATAATTTCTTTCATCACTTTCCCCGTCCTATAAAGTGCAGTATTGAATTTTTATTTGCTTTTACAGTGCTGTGAACAGGTGTTTAACCCCCTTGCGAGTCCTATCTGGTACTCTTAAGATTTTCTTCTACATTTGCCATTTATGGGTTTGAAGGCAATTGTGGGCTTGAGGAATTGTAGCAATTTAATAGAGATTTGCGATTGTACCATTTAGGGGCTTGAAAGATCAAAGGCTTAGCTGAGTCGGAGTTGCGATTTTGACAACCAAAGTGATTTTGAGCTTCTAACCCGCAAACAGGTAGCAAAAAGACACAAATTGAATAGGAAATCATTTTATGGGCTCCATTACGAGCTCTTGTAACTACAATTTGCTCAATTAAATGGACACATTATTGTTAAAAAAAATTCTGTATACATCACCAAATGTGATGAGCACATTATAATATAAATAAAGAAATGTTCACTTTATTTTGTGTACTATACATTTGCTATATTGTTTATCTGTGTTATTTATCAAAGGCATTGATCAGTGCATAACTTTATTCCTTTTATGGTCTTTATTCTTCTATTCAGTTATATCGTTATCACATCTAGTATTTCATTGAGAAATTGTAGCCCGTAAACTAATTTGCTTTTCAATTGGTTTCTTTTTGCAAACCGCATACAATCTATGGGTTACAGGCTGAAAATCCCTGCGGTTGTTACAACAGTGACTTACAAGCCATCTAAGCCTTTGATCTTTCAAAACCACAAGCGTTACAATCGCAAATCGCTATTCAATTGCTACAATTGCTCAAGCCCACAAATATTTTCACACCCGTAAATGTCAAATGTAGAAGAAAATCCTACGGGTACCAGATAGGACTCGCAAGAGGATTAAACCCCTGTTCGTAGCACTGTAATTGCAATTCAAAAAATCAATACTGTACTGTAAATAATGGGGAAAGCGATTAAAGACATTAGAATTAATTGCACAACAGTCTCAAGCTAGCTAATCTGCAACCAAATTTTTTTTTTGTATGTATCTTTTTGGTGTTATATCAATCTTGGGAATCAATGAGTTAATACATTTCAGGCCACCCACATGGACTACAATATTTCCTTCATTCATTTTTGCCTGTTTCCAAATAGGTAGTAACGACCTTGCTTAATTGATCATGGTAACGCTTGGAAATGCTACATACAATTGCATGGTTTACGGTTTCGGCTTTTGGATGGTAACTTGCGGGCTTGTTCAATTGAATCGCTATGTAATTGTAGCAATTTTAAAGCCCGCAGACATAAGACCTGTAGGACGCAATATGCAGGGTTGCAATTGAATGAGGCCCTATTTGTTTAAAAGGAACACATTCATTAGAATTTGACACTACGTTTTTATTTTAGTTCATTTTTCAGGCTCTATTCATCTATAATTGGCCTTATTTCAACATTTGCATGCAATCGGTAAGTAAATCATAATGGCTCTTTGCTTTGATATGTAATATGTACTAGATATGTATACGATCGGTAAGGAAGTTATAATGTTGATTTGCACTGATAACATATTATAATTGTGCTCTTACAATTAGCCTATTTCATCGTGTTTTCCAAATAGAAGTTTTGAGGAATTTATATTCATAAGCACTGCTAGCTTTGAGGCAATATGTTTTATGAAAGCAGTTGTTGCTTACACATTTAGATTTATGAATGAACTGGTGGTTAGTAAATAAGTTTCAACAGTTTACACATCCATATTTATGAATGAATTGGTGGTTAGCCAATCAGCTTCAATTGCTTTGCCATATTGAACACCACCAGTAGAGACAGAAAACATATCTGAAGTTGAAATCACATTGAGTCTTGAAATATTGGATATAATGGTTTGGCTATTACAGAACCCAATTTCCTCAGCACCCTTGGATGTATTCAATCAGGATCTGGTGCTTTATTAACATTTATTTGTTTAACCTCTTTTGAATGTCTTCCTATGTTAACAAACTAATTGGTGAAAATAGTGTAGCACCATTGTGTTGCAGTGTCCCAGCCACTGGTACCTCTTTTGTGTATACCAAAGAAAAGGACGTAGGGGCCTATGTAAATCTCAAGTTTTAAGTTGCAATTTGGCTGCCAGGCCACATCTGTAAACCATGCTTTCATTATGATGACAGCTGGGAAAAGGTCAGGAGGATGATGGAGAAGGAGGACAGAGCAGCTGCAGCTCCAAGTGGTGGCCTCAGAGTGACTGTCTGGTACAAAGAGTGGAAGAGGTTCCTGAAGGAGATGATGAAAGAAGGGATCATCCACAGAGTTCCAGGCCTGGTGGCTACACCAGATCCTGACTCCTTATCAGGTGAAGATTGTTAGTTATGTAACAAAAAGAGACACTGGTAGATAGTGAAGAACCATATTAGGCTTTACTTGTTTGAATAAACAGCAAACATTTTTAAACATATCAGTTACTTGAAACAGCAGCCAGTAGAGTAAAAGGTAAAAAGGAAAAGAGACAAAAACCAAGTGAAGAAAACACAGAACTTCCTTCCTGTGAGTACCAGCAAGTTCATATACATATATAAACAGTACTCTAATCTACACAGCACCATCTACAGCTCAAGATCAGAGTTTATATATATTATGCAGTACATGTAGTTGTATTTACGTGCACGCACATAGGCCAGCATGTACATAGCACACACATAGATAACGCTAATCACATGGAAATGCTGCACACCAATAAGAGTGAGAGTGAGAATAAGAGTAAGAATTATGACACAGTGTGAATGTAAGATGAATAATTAGAAATAGTTAACAGGTGTTGATAATTAATAATCTGAAGGTGTTTTTGTGGATGGAGGCAATTGTTTCTGGTGTTGGTAGCAGGTAATGGTCTGGCAGTTAGAAAATGGATGTTGTGATTCTGAGAGGAGAGAGTAAAGAAAATAAGGAGTGTTTTTACAGATATAGGGCCTCATTCTATTATTGGCCGTAGGAGATGCGGGGCCGCAAGGACCGGCCGCAAGCTATTCGGCTATTCTATTCCCCTCCGGCCGGGGATTCTGGCAGGCTTGCGGCCGGCACCTTGCTATCTCTTGCGGCCGCACGCGCCGGAGGAAAGCCTTCGATCTAAAACGGCCGCAAGAGTTTCGGCCGCAAGAAAAGCCCGGTTGCTATTCTATTGCTCCGGGAACCCTCTCTGCAAGGCTAAAACCGAGCCGCAGCTTACTTTCAGGAAAAAGGTCCCGCTAGCACCAATTAAGCACATAAAATAGCCCAAATAAAGCCATCCTGCACCTTGAGGAGATTATAAAGTGATTGTAGGTGTTAGCAAAAATAGCACAACATTCCCCTATACTCAAATCCGTAAAACATTTTTTTATTATATATGTCAAATATCCATGTAAAAAGTCCAGAGTGCTTGGAGCACCTCAGACCTGGCCACGCTGCGGCAGGAAAATAAACAGTTAATGTAAACTCGGATTTGGGCTGATGTGCAAGCTTGAGAGGGGGTTACTATTAATCCTCATGTCCCCCAATATGATCCCTAGCATTTACAGAGCTGTACAGTGCAGGCTTGAATTTATTTTTGACTTTAAAGATTTTGGAGCTTACGGCCGGTTCCAAGATATGCGGCCGGCCGTAAGAGGAAGTCCTTGCGGGGCCGTATAATAGAATTGCGAGGTAACAGAACCCCCGCAAGGAATCGCAGCCTTACGGACGATTTACAGCCGATAATAGAATGAGGCCCAAAGTAAGGGCCATAAGAGTTTGAACTACTGCTATGCATAATACAATTTAAATTTAAAAATAAAGATTCTATCTTTTAAAAAAATAACAGAAATATTCAATTAAAAAACTAACAAGTAAAATTGTACATGCATTAGTAAATATAAATAGGTTTATGCTATAATTTAAAAAATATTAATTACATGGGACTTTCTAAAATAATTATATTTTAGTAAGTTATACCACTAGCAGTCAATTATAGTAGAAAATACTACTAGGCGGTTGGTAATCTGAACAATATCCAGGATTTTTAAAACGGCAGACCATATTGTTTTGTTTCACTAAAAGTAGGATCAGTGTTAGACTGAAGTACTGAGGCCTTTCTCTAGACAGAATTCACAGAGTAAAACATGTAAAATGTGATATAGGATCTCAATCGATCAACAACATTAAAAACAACCAAACAATATAACCACTACTAGGAAATTGCCCGTCAAAAATAGTGGAGACAAATTGTAAGGCGGGCAATGCTGTTTCCCACACAATGTGAGGTTATTGCTCCTCTGGGCACCTTCGGCGCTCATTGCAAGCCCCACGCTGAACGTGTCAGCCCCCCTATGAGCACCTACTGTACGGACTGCTAATCGAAGGTCTCATTAACCTCCAAGTTTTGTGTTTGGGAATGCCATGTGTCTCTTTCCACCATCTCCCCCTGTCCCTTCCCTGTGTGTTTCTCCTCTGTGTGTCTGCTAAATATTTGCGTGTTATGTGCTGACTGCCGTTGGTTTTATTTTCTAAGTCCCGCGTCGCTGGCGTTGTTGGTGTAAGTGTTACTGTCTTTGCCGTTGTGTATTTTCTAAGTCCCGCGTCCCTGGCGTTGTTGGTGTAAGTGTTACTGTCTTTGCCGTTGTGTATTTTCTAAGTCCCGCGTCCCTGGCGTTGTTGGTGTAAGTGTTACTGTCTTTGCCGTCATGTATTTCCTAAGTCCTGTGTGCCTGGCGTTGTTGGTGTAAGTGTTAGTGTCTTTGCCATCGCCTATTTTCTAAGACCCGCATCCCTGCTGTTGTTGGTGTAAGTGTTAGTGTCTTTGCCGTTGTTTATTTTCTAAGTCCCGCGTGCCTGGCTTTGTTCAGCCTCGTTTTCATCCAGTTTCAGAATTTTAAGTTTTTTTTTCCCCCATTTTTTTCCTTGCTTAGCCGATTTGGGATTGACAAAAAACCCCAAATATGGCTCAAATTCTTCTGCAACCTCACTCCCAGGCTTCCTGGTTCCCCCCCTGTGCTGTGTGTCAGTGGGTTATTATTTTTGTTAATTTATTTTGTTTGTTTTTCGTGTTTTTAGAGTTACGCTCTTGGCCCACAGTTGCGACCCTCACCGTCGCGTGCCTCAACTGCTCACCTAGCTTTGTGAGGCTAGCAGTGCAATGAGCGATTTTGGCGCTCATTGCAGCCTGGTTCCCGCGTGCCTCAACTGCTCGCCTCAATTCGCAAGGCTCCCAGTGCAATGATCGCCTTTGGTGCTCATTGAAGCCTAAGTCGTGCATGTGTCGACGGCTCGACTCGCTTCGCAAGGCTCGCAGCTGAATGCTCGCCTCGCTTTGCGAGAATCGGAGGCGGCCCTTGTGCAAGTGCGTTACCAACATCACAAACGTCCCTAACACTGATAACTATATATGTGATGGAAGTATAACACAATTCTTATATTGTCACATAGTAACAGGGAACTGAATATTCTAATATTTACAAACTTAAAAATATTTATTATAAACTTTATTTACTGTCCTATACTCCCGTAAGAAGCATATGACTAGAATTTGTTATATGTAAAGGTATTATATAATAGGAATCTGGGACAAAAATATTGCAGCCAAATTTGTAATATTATTCATAAAACAAAAAGCACATTTGTCCTATTTTTGGGGGGGGGGGGTTGACATGCTGCTTTTATGTGTAATGTTTAAATTATGTTATGTGTTTTACTGCTATTGCAAAATGTGGTCACCAAGTAGCACACAAAATGACACTCATAGCTTGTAGCTGGGATGAACGAGTTCCAATTAATTTCCTTTGTTCTATAGCTGATTGTTTTCAGCTCAGATATCAGACCAGCCCCCAGGAGAGGGCTGACCCTTCTGTGACATCATCCCTGTTCCCACTGACACAGGACTATTCTGATTGGGCTATGCTTATTCAAGCAGTATAGCTTTCCAGCTCATTGGTGCTTATACATTCAAGCGGGGAATTCAAACTTGTTCACTCCCCAATTCATGTTAATGTTGTTATTTTTCTTTGTTTTTTGTCCTTTCTGAAATGCTGTTTGGGAAGCAATTAAAGTTTAAATTAGTCTGTCTCTAGCATTCTACTAAATGGGATGTCAAATGTTATGATTTAATCCTAATCAATGGGATGTAACAGAGTTTATTGTTTTTTTAGAGCTGAGCTTGCAACCTGTGATTTCCAGAGTTCTTCTAAGAGGTGTTTGCTGGGAGCTGTGAGATTGAACACAAAAGGCACGACCTAGAGGGAGAAAATTGAGGTGCATGTGGCTCAACTCTGGTTTGTAACAACATTTATCTATTGTGCAGAGCCTGTTATAATTGGCATTAGTTAGATTTTTTAAAGTCAACATTATATACAGGACATCAAGTCACAGTTGGGTCACGCAAGCCATTAGTGAAACTTTGACATAATATAAAATTTTAACACTGCATTTCTGTGCACTGAATGACTAACAACATATATTTATTTAGTGGTGTTTATACGATGAGAGTTCGTATCTGTAGGTCACATCACTTACTGAAGAAATTTCCTGTATTACAGCAATTTCCTGAGCAGCATTTGTAGCTCTGTGCATAAGATGCCTTCTCCGTGGAACCATAAGACAATGTGTCACAGGATAAGTTGCCAGCACATCCCTTATAAAATGACTGAAGAGTATATCCATCTGTGGTAAACAAAATGAAAGCTTTTCCACCATATATAACATATTTGTGCAATCAAAATGTTTATTTAATGTTAACCAACATGGAAAAACATTTTCAAAACTTTAGACAAATATTCAGGAAACAACAACATGTAAGGTTAAAACCTATAAGTGTGTGAAGCACTGCCAGATACAGACACTTGCACGCACTTGTGCTTAGACTTACAGGGACACTGTTGGAATTGTGCAAATGTCAATGTCCAATTTCTATTTACTTGGGATTCTCACTGCAGACCAAGAAATACCATCCAGCCATATGTCTCACGTCCTATTTTGTGATCTACCTACACAGATTCAAGTATATAAAGTGGTGGTTAAAGAAAGACAAGGGATTAAACAGATATCAATTACAACACTTGACTCTCTTAGGCCTTGTCTTCTGAAACAAAGTGTTTCAGTTCTTGTCTGACAACCTAGTTAACTCTTTTTGATGTCTCAATCAGTCTTGTAGACAATCCACTTTCAAATCTATGGAAGCAGCCTCCCACAAGTCAATACTTGGAGTGAACTGGGTATTGTGATTTGCTACTGAAAGTGGCTACTGGTCTGTTTTAAATTGACAGTTCCCCTATATTTTTATTATATTGTCCATGAGCAAAACAACACATAATACACAACATGTATGTAATAAAAAAAACATATCAAAGCATAAATTAGGGATTTGGGGCTTCAGTAGTCTGGTCACATACAGGAATGTCTTTGGGAGTCTCTTGGGGATAACCTGACCACTATGGGTCTGGGCTTGGGTCAAGCTTGTGTTTTTACCAGCCATTTTATGGGAATCAGAACAGTGAACATCGTTATTTTAATAGACCCTTGAATGGTTGTTAGAAGAACCATGGAGAGAAATCCAACTGAAGCCGCGGGAGGATTTTCAGGTCTTCACAGCTTCACATTTGTTTTACAGGTTGTATATACAATAAATTAAAATCTGAAACATACTGTATATGTGTACCCCCTAAAACTCATCATGAAATCAAGGGGTAAAAGGAAAAATAAAACATTTTCCACATTTATTGCCTACATTACAGTCTACCCATTTTCTATGTCAAATTTAAGACATTTAAATATAGAGTTTGATATTGTAAAAAGTTTATTTTAGATCCCATCTTCTATTGTCTGTTTGCTCCTATGATGTTAAATTAAATACCATTCCAACGGTTCATAAAACAGAACGTGGCAAAGATCAGTGTAGAATATGGGAAGATCGGAGGAGAGACTTATAAAGTAAAGTAATAAAGTAATGTCTTGTCACTTACCTAGATTTATGACTTCAGAAATGGCAATACACCTGGAATCCTCAGGGCAGTGAATCTTTTTTTCTTTGCATTTGTCACTGCCTCATTGGTAGCAGCTGAGGCAAAATGTACCATGCGCTAGGGAGGAAATAGTTATAACTTTAACTAAGTATAAAAGTTAGAATTAGTATTTTCAGAAGATCACTTACATCTCAAAGATTAATCCGTAACAGATACAACAGAAGTTTGCTAAATCTTACAATGCAATTAGGAGCATACAGTTTGTGAGTTTTTATTAAATAAGATACATTTTGAAAATATGTTTACAGCAAACATATACTGTACCCATAACTATTCCTTTTCATGGATTATGATTGACTCTATCACCGCCACCACTCAATCACTGTTCTACTTATCCATTACCCTTTCTTGTTCCTACATTCCCCTTTACAAGAAGATACTTCCCTCCTCATCTGGATTAATCCAAAAAATATCTAAAATATTTCTATTACATTACCCTCACCCTTCTGGCTTCTACATTACGTTTCATTAGGCGCAAATAGTATGTAAAGATTTTTCATTTTGTGTTGGATATGAGAAATCAAGCCTCATATTCAACTTAGTTAAGGTGTTAGGAGGATTTTAGCGTAGGTCAGATTCGTGTTTCCTTCTCAGTGACAGTGTTTTCCTCTGTGGGTAGGTCAAAGTACAAATAATATTTCTGGGCAATCTGAGTACTTATGAGAGTAATGTGTATTACTCAGATATTAACATGTATTACTCAGATGTGATGGGCTTGGGGGACATTTTAATGGGACAGCAACACATAGATTGTGATATGTGGACTTTTTACACTATGTAGTAGGGCTACATTTACACTTCTTGTAGGGCTCGATTTTTGTGTTTTGGAATAGGTTAGTAGTGGTTCACGAGTCAACTTGACTCCTAAATCAGAAACTTTAAGGAATGGAATGAAGCCCTTGGATAACGACAATATCGATTCAGAAAAGATTGTGATTGCCAATAAGCAAAATTTCCAGGAGCTTCCACTCATATCAAAAAGCAAACATAATTACTACAAAAAGTAGTAGTTGTTTACACCAAAAACAAAGTACCTCATTCAATTGAGGCTTTCAGGAGATCCAGGCTCGGAAATGGAGCCAGCAAGTTATTTAGCTATTCAGTTGGCGTCAGTTTGCGGTTTCTATCAAGTTACGGGTTCAGAGCTGATTTTATAGTGATTTTAAAAATCGCAAGTTAATGCCCTCCAAGCCTTTATCTTTCACTGTTGCAAGGCTAAAATCGCAAATCGCTATTCAATTGCTCTGATTCCCCCTCGCTAACCACTCCGTCAAGCCCGCAAAAGGCAAATATCTAACCACAAGTTAATGGTACCAAGGAGGTCTCGCAAGGTGCTTAATGATAAATCGGAGCACTTTAAAAGCAAATAATTAAGCAATACTGTACTTTTATTAATAGTGAAAGCGATGTTAGGTCTTAGAATTAATAGCACAACAGTCTCCAATACTTTATTTTATGTTCAATGTTTGTATTATACCGATAATGGCAGTCAATGTGAAGTCCTACGGGCTTTAACCTCAAAACCCCATAACCTTCATTTTTCAAAGTTCTACGTGCCTGAAGGTTGAAGCCCTAGGACATTGAAAAATGGAGGTTGAATTTCAAAGTCCTACGGCCTTCACTTCTGAGTTACGGATATGGAGGTTGGTCATGATGACGATCTCTTTTTCCATTGACTGTTTCTGCATTGGTAGTTATGGGCTTGCTCCCCTCACATGTCTCGATAGACCCCTACAGCCTTATTAAATAGCGATTCAATAAATTTAAAAGCGCTCTATTTAAGCACATAGCATATTTTTTTTACAGAAGTTTTTAGTTTGTGAACTTCTATCCAAATGCAAGGTCTTCACTAACTAAAAACTTCTGTAAAAAAATATGCTGTGTGCTTAAATAGAGCCCTTCTAAATTTACTGAATCACAATTTAATAAGGCTGCTAATTTTGCTGTCCTGGCCAATTGAATAGCATCGCAAGAGTAGAGCAACAGGAGCCCGCAACTCAATCGCAGTCATTTGGCTGTCTTTGATCGAGTCGCGAGCCCTGAATTGAATGAGGCTCAAATAATTTAGGTAGCCTTAGAACAGGGCAAACATTTCTGATTAATTCCATCAGTGCACTTTTTATGTGAAAATCTAAATAATAAACAATAATGATAAAAATAAATAATAATAATTAGTAATAAAGTAGTAAAAATATTGTATCTATATTTGCAGTCTTGACCTGTATATAAGAGCTTGTTGACATAGAAACATAGATCTGATTGAAGAACCAAAAAAAGGTCTATCTAGTCTCTCCAATATATCTACCTAACTGCTTGCTTGATTAATCATTACCCTATGTTTATAATAGGCATATTTAAAGTTTTTACCTGGTTTTGACCCTACCACTTCCTCTTTAACACTGTCCCACTTATCTATTACTCTGTATATACTAATCCTTAAAATACCCCCTTTCCAAAATACATGCTAAGTACCCCATGGGGATCCCAATAGACTCCTAAAGTCCCTTTAATCTATGGGCATCAATATGGACTCCTTAGGGCCTTATCATCTCCCATGGGGGTTACTATAGACCACCTGCCACTATGGTCTCCATGTTGTCTCTATCTATATCTAAAGTGAACGCCCTAACATAAGGGTCTTATTGATCACCATTATATACTAATCTGTCTCTATGGAAGCACCCATGGTATACTAACTGTGGCCATATAATTAAACATTAGGTAGAAACACAAGTTATACAGGGAAAATATCACACTCAGTGATTATTTGTTGGTGGTTACACTTAATGGTTTGTTACAGACAACATATAATAGCTTTGTTAGGGCTCATTTCTCATTTCCATGGGATCCCTACGTTCTTAAATACAATATTCTATGTTTCATAATACAAACTATGCCTAAAAGCAAGCATTTAGCACGTTACCTGTCTTTGTAATGGAAATAAAGAATATTTTAGAAAATGCAACTCTGTATTTCTTAGAAAAAGTTAACTTACCTGTGGTTCTAAAACCAGAAAGTGAGCATAAGTAGAAAATGAGAAGCTTCATGTTTATGGAAATAAAGTTTCATAATTAAATTCAGTATTATTCTTCAGTAATGTGCCCAGACGTCTTCCTGAATCTATGCTGCAGACATTTATACACGGTATAAGGATGATATGTAAAACAAATAACAAGATCTCATTATAGCAATGCTTATCCTTATTGTGTATAAATGTGAATATGAGATGTTGTGGCTACACAAATAGGTTGTTTCTTTCCAATCAATTATTTAGAGATATGACAGCAATTCTACATTGTTTATGTACTTCAATTTCTTAATGGTGTTCAGTGTTTCCCTGTAATACATAAAGCAGCAACAGCTATATCTTAATCAAATGACTGTAGATCAGCATTGTGTGGGGAAATGTAACATTCAGACCTATTGTATTGTACTATTGGAAATGAATAGCACACTTATCTCTGTTATCTTCTGTTAAAGTTTTGTTTACTGTCTAAAAAGCTTGAAAACTGCAAAACCTGCACATTTCAGTAGCTACAAGGCAAGTTTGGGACTATAATTTATCCAGTTTAAGGCTGGTAAGCTTCATTTTTTTGTTTGTTTTCGCCTTTTGGTAATTTTATTTTATTTTTGTCCATTTTTATAATGGTTCCCATTTAGATAGTAATTTGTTTTGTTTCGTCTACAACAGAATGCTCAAAACTATTAGCAAAGAAATGTGGAATACACAACTTACTATATATTTTTGTAATGACATGACTGTGCTGGTATTATAGTGCTATTACAAAGTAATACATGTTATAAAGTCATACCAAATAAACAATGGATTTAGAACATTTTCTAAACATTAATGCTAATACCACAAATCTAAGGCTCTGTCTGTTTGTAGAGAGTTTCATGTTGAAGGAGATTACTTAAGTAATTACTTGTGTACCATTTTAATTAGTTAGATTTTTAAATGGCTGGCTCGTTAGTGGGTTCAAACACATTACTCGTTAAAGACAAAAAGTGTGCTTGACTACTACACTGACTGCAGTATCAGTATTTCCATTAAACTACATCATTGTACAGTGTCACATAATGGATTCCTAATGGCTGCTGATGGATCTGTTTATCACTAACACTAAAACGTCCAATCAAGGTAAACTCTGCAGAATGCAGTGGGGAAATCTCCATAGCATTGAAAACACTAAGATAGAAATTACAACTTAAAACACAGAAATATAAAAAATTACATTGTTTTTATTAAGACATTATTTTAAATTTTTTTAAAAATAAGTTGATTAAAAATATAAAAACATCAACAATTAGAATATGTATAAACTATAGGCTATCAGAGAATAAACAAGTGCACCATTGCAATTTGTAGCAATAGGACAAATAATCACTAATTAGTAACTATCATATCCACTATCACATAGATATACTCAAATGTCCTAGCATATCAGGGCTCATACCCAATTCCCCCATGAATACAAATTACTAGACAACATGGCCACTAATAAGTACTGTAGAATAGCTCCAATAAGGTCCATCTACTACAGAAACATAGTACCGGTCAGGTGAGAGTTAACAGAAACAAGATCGGACACTAAGGATCACACAGCCAAAACTCAGTCATAAGTAGTGCAGTAAGGCAAAGTCACAGTTGCATACTATTTAACCAAGAAGCCACCCCATAGCTTCCACTTATTTACACCAGATTATGGTAAGTAAAATCTTGATTCCATACTGAGTGTATAAATTAAATTGCATTATGTCAAACACAGGTCCAAATAGCATTAACCCCTCATTGGCCACAAAATGAGTCAGACAATTAAAAAAAAGGGAAAATGTATTTATCATAAATATCAGAATTATGGTATAAAGCCAATATAAATGCAAGGGGAAATACATATGGACAGTTGTATGAATCTATATGCCAATATATTGAGTATATGAGTCATATTTTTGACCCCAGCCGTGTATGAATAAAATAAATAACAATGAAGCCAGATGAAACTTCTACATCATATCCAAACACATCAGATCATCTTAGATAAACAAAATATATTTGATATTCTCACTAAGGCCTATTGAGGCAACAGTGTCCAACAAGAATATCCATTTGCTCTCTGCTGTTTATAGAGATTCCTTAACATTATGATGATTATGTTTTATAAAATCTAATGTATTGCTATGTGTTTTAATCTGGCTGTTTTTTAATATTTGTGAATTATTCTAATCATTTTTATAATTAGAATCTTTAGGTTTTGTAATTATCAATAAACATTATTTTATAAATAATGAATATTTGTCTATAAATTGATGTTGAACTCAAAAATTATTATTTTAATTATTTAGAAAACTTATGTCAAAATATTTCTGACACCACTCTCTCAAAGTGTATTGAGATTATCTTGGTTGGCTGTGTTGCTGGGTCACAGAGTGGCTAGAGATGGATGGTTTTGTTGTCACAGTTTTTATGGTGACATAGAAGTTGCATGTTCTATTTTGTGGGGGGAAATACAAATGGAAACCACTTTAGCTTTACTTTGTACCCATTATTTATGTGGTTCCTTTGTACCTTCATTGTGTATTTATAGAATTGGATGGGTATATTGTCTATAAGTGTCCTTTGCCATTCTCTCTAGTTAAGGTCACAGGTGGACCTCAAATCGCAAAGACATACCGAAGGACTGATACAAGAATGCTTTCTATTTGTGGACCTGGGTCCAAATCATGGCCTCCAGTCCATTTTTTAACAGACCTTCAATGTATTATTACTCACATGTTGTTCTTTTCTTTGGTTCCCTTCTGTTAGCTACTATAGGTGCCTGCCATGAGACCCCATGTGAGGTGCTCCAGTGGGCACTGATGCATTCATCTTCTTTAGGCACTGTTTCATATCAAGAAAACACAATGGTTTATTTTTGTCTTAAGTAATATGGGATGTTTCCCCATTTTGCAGTGTTACAATTTATAATTAAAATTGACTGAATTGAGAATTATACCATTTATTTTAAACAACACCCTTAATATTTTGAGTGTGCAGAATATTTTTATTATGACACTAAAGATAATTAAGCAAAGAAAAATGGTTAGTTGCATAAGAATTCACTCCCCATGAGTCATTACAGTGAGTCTCTACCAGCTTTGCACCTATGAATCCTTTAACTTGTATCCATTCTTCTTGAAAAAATTGCTCAACCTCAGTTGCGTTATTAAATTAATTAGGGCCTCATTCAAATGCGATTTGGACAATTGAATAGGGCTCTATATAAGTACATTTTTTTACAGACATTTTTTGTGAAATCCGATCCAAAAGCAAGGTCTTCACTAACTAAAATCTTCTGTAAAATGTTGCTATGTGCTTATATAGAGCCCTATTCAATTGGCCAAATTGCATTTGAATGAGGCCCTCAGGATTTACTGTATCTTGGAACGTCAGGTACCTATTTGATGGCATTGGTGACCACAATGTCACTGGTGTTATTGCACAAGGGTCTGTAATGCAGATAAATCACTTTGGTCTATTAAAGTATATCCTTCATTTGTCTATTTCTTATTAACCTATGCTTGCTTTTATAATATGTAAATTGTCTGTTTAAGGAGTGGAAACCATTTAATTTTTTAACTATTTATTGCCCAGATTTAAATTATATCAGTGTATAATTTAGGAGGCAATGGGAGGATCAGAAAAAAGGAAATGGAAGGGGATATTAAATTGTTACAGGATTTCTTCTGGAGTTATAGTTGATATTTGGCATACTTTCATTTTCATTTATGTATTTCATAATCAATTTTCATCATTTAAACAATTATAAGGCATTACACATGCATTAAATACAATTATATAAACTCTTTTGTAAACAACTTATATATAAACTTGTAGCTCCTTAAGTTGTAAAGGTTTATCTGCTCTTGTGAGGGGTTGGGTTTACATGTAAACATTAGCCCTACTGCAAATACAGAGCTCTAAGACTGACAGTAAACTTTTATGGAGCTATATAATCAAACTTTAGTTAAAATCTCCCATAGATAAGTTCATATGTAGCATCAGGGTTTACTGTGGGAATGTAATAGTTATGTGGCTACATGAGACGCTCACTCACAAGATTTCCTATAAGAGCCATGTAATGAAGCCTAAACACTGCACCATTTTAAAAATAAATATATTTCCTGCATTGTATTGTGAAATAAATCCCTTGACCTCAATTTCAGTCCTGGAAACTGACCAGTTGTTAAGCTGAAAAAATTCAAAATAAAATCTAAAATTAAGGTAAACTTAGTTTTTCCCGAGTTCTAATAATGCTAGGGCGTTGGAGCATATACGCATGCCAAGACTTACCTAAAGTAGCTGAGCACTGATGGACAAGTGTCAGGAGACAGGTGCGAGGGACACCTCTAGAACAAATAACACAGTCCAGTTGACAATGGGAGACAGAAATAACTATGGCATTCATCCATGTTTACTGACTTCACATTTGTAACTTACTGTCTTCTAAGAAGCCTCAAGGCTAAGAGGTTGCAATAATTGTGCCCCAATATTTGGCACAGGAAAATGCATGAAATGTAAATAAATCCTCATAATGCCTTTGTGGAAATTCTAAAAATCAGTACTAGAATTTATATCTTTATCATGCAAACTCATTTCTCTGCTATTATTACCACCTATTATTAAAATAAAACACTTTGGGACAGTCTGAACTTAGGACATTACACATTTTCTAACTAGTTACTTCAAATAATATATACAAATATATTATTTAGATAGACATTTAAAAAATATTTTAAAATTATTATTTTAAATGCAGCCCACCAGCTTACTGGACAAGAAAAATCAGTTAAATGATAATATTAAAAAAGGAGATTGATAAATTTAAAGAAGGGGAGATTTGTTGACTAAATATTAATCTGATTTTAATATAACTTTATATGTAATATTTTCATAAATAAATGTACTGGTTATTCCATTTGCATCTACTAGTGAAAGTAATGACCCTTTCTTTAGGCAGCCGCATAATCACCCCAACACATAAAGTGCATTGTCTCAGTGTCACCCATGACTCAGAGCTATACTTCATCCTTGTCATCAGTCTTTAAACTGTCATTTCCATCTCTGAAAAATCTCCAAAATAAGTCACATCCACATTAAGACACTACAAATACACTAATCCATGCTCTCATCTTATGCTGGCTGGAATACTGTGACTCAGCCTTTACTGGCCTTACACTCAATACCCTCTCGCCACTCTAATTTATGCTCGATGCTTGTCCACATGCAGATTCTTTAGGTGGATGATTAGATGATCTGGTACTCTCATTTCTTTAAGAACATGCCACATTTTGTTGTGATGCACACAGTGAAAGGCTTAACAATAGTCTATGAAGCAAAAGTAAATGCTTTTCTGGAACTCTCTTTCTTTCTCTATTATCCATTGAACATTGCCAATTTGATCTCTTGTGCCACTTCCTCTGCGGAGCCCGGCTTGTACATCTGGTAGTTCCCAGTAATGTTGGATTTGAGCTTGTACAATCTTAAGAATCACCTTGCTGGCATGCAAAATAAGTGCAATTGTTTGATAATTGGAGCACTCTTTGGAACTGCATTTTTTTGAGTTTTCCAAATGTGTTGGCATAAGGCAAGCAACACTTTCACAGCATGATCTTGAATAATTTTGAATAGTTCAATTGGGATTCCATCAACTCCTGCAGCCTTATTATCAGCAAGGTATCCTAGGGCTCATCTCACTTTGCTCTCCAAGATGGTCTGGCTCCAGCTCATTAGACAAACTATTGAAGTTAACACTGCTGTTAAGATCCTTCTTGTATAGATCTTCAGTGTATTTCTGTCACCTCTTCTTTATCTGATCTTCATTTTTTATGTCCCTACCATTTTTGTATTTTGTCACTCACACTTTGGGGTGAAAGATGCCTTTGAGATCCCCAATTTTCTTGAAGAGATCTCTTGATTTAACCATTCTGTTATTTTCTTCAATATCTTTACATCGCTCATTATAGAATGTCTCATTTTCTCTTCTTCCTATCCTCTGGAATTCTGCATTCAGTTGGACAAATCTTTTCCTATCTCCACTACCTTTCAATTTCCATCCTTCCTGGGCTACTTTCAAAGCCTCATTAGATAGCCAGTTTGCCTTCTTAGCTTTCTTTACTTTTGGGATATTCTTTGTTGCTGTTTCCTTGACAAACTTTGGTCCAAAGTACCTCAGGCATTCTATCTTGAAGTAATAAAGATCAGTAATTAAACTTTTCAATTTATGATAATAAAAAAATTATCATTTTGAGAGAGCACCTGCAGATCCTCCAAAGATCACCTTTTTAATCACCATACAATAAAAACATATCTTTATTGAGCGTTTCTACTTAAATACCAGGAACCCGAATAAACTGCAACCCTGCATCTTGCGGGATCCTGGCCGTAAGTCTGCAAGTTAGGGGCCGCAAGACGACTCTGTAAACCATGCACTTGTCTGTAGCAGTTCAAGGCGGGAATATGATCAATTAAGCAAGACCGTAACCGCCCATTTTGAAACAGCCAATAGACAATGAGACCTGCAACATTACGTCAGTAAAACATGGAGGTTACATGTCAATCAATTTGGTTCGGGGGTCCCATATGCGATGGGACTCGCAAACCCTCAAAATCTGAAATTATTAAAATAAAAGCCAATACTGTTCTAGTCCATATGGGTGGACTGATAAGTATAAACTCATTGATTCCCGACATCAATATAACCCGGAAATGACACCTAAAAATACATTTATTTTATTGCCGATTTGTGAGCTTGAGACTGTTGTACAACAATTTTAATGTCTTTCATTGCTTTCCCCGTTATTTAAAGTGCAGTATTGATTTTTTATTTGCATTTACAGTGCTACGATAAGGTTTTTAACCTCCTTGCACTCATAGGATTTTCTCCTACATTTGCCGTTTACGGGTGTGAAACCATTTGCGGCCTTGGGGAATTGGAGCAATTGAATAGCAATTTGCTATTTTAGAGATTGTAACTCTTGAGGAAGTGAAAGATCAAAGGCTTCGGGAGGCTGTAAGTTCAGGGTTCAGCCATCGCAAAGTTTTCAAGCATGTAACTTGTAAACCCTCCGGAGCCCACAAAAAGTCCCAAATTTAATAGCAACTTAACTTACGGCCTCACTTAAGGACTCCAGTAACTTATGATTGCTCAACTGAATCCGGTTCTATGTTTCCTAATGCTGAGGACAAGTGGGAACCAGGTATTTCCATGGCTCCTATAGGACCAGAGAATAAATACCTTCAGACATTACAGTATTCAGTTCAGTAGCTGTACTTGTGAGCTTGAGTGGTATATATATTAAGATATTTAAATTAGTATGTGAGATACTTATTTGACCTAACTTAAGTTTGTACATGATAAACAATGATGAGGTCCAAAAATAAGGCACTGTAGCTTGTGATGCTCCATGAATGCTGGAGCTTATTACAATCATAGAGTTATAGCAAATAAACTGAATCAGAAACTATATCTTATGGTAATATAGATAGAACTCATGTAAAAGTCGGTACATACTGTATATAGTGGTGCAATTAAAGGGAAGAAGAAGAAATGTTTTACTTTTATACACAAGCCATGCTGTGATTATTACAACAGCTTTATAATAAAATGAATTAGGGTTTAAAATAAGTAATGCAAAAATTATAATAGATTGTATCAAAAGAAACCCCTTTTTCTCTGTCTGGGTGTTGGGCCATTGAGCCACCATAAAAGCACAGACTGCTTGGCCCCAGATACTGGATTATCTGCATAAACACCTCCATTTTACTTGTAAATACAGTGGGTGGGTGAGTATTTTATCCCCTGCTGATTTTGAACATTTGTCCACTGACAAAGAAATGATCAGTCTATCATTTTAATGGTAGGTGTATTTTAACAGTGAGAGGCAGAATAAAAAAAAAAATATAAAAGAAAAATGTATGTTGAAAAAGTTATAAATTGATTTGCAGGTCAATGAGGGAAATTAGTACTTGGTGGCCAAACCCTTGCAATTACAGAGGTCAAACGTTTCTTGTAGGCCACCAGGTTTGCACATTTCCCAGAAGGGATTTTGTCTCACTCCTCTTTGTAGATCCTCTCCAAGTCATTAATGTTTCAAGGCTGATGTTTGGCAACTCAAACCTTCAGCTCCCTCCACAGTTTTTCTATGGGATTAAGGTCTGAAGACTGTCTAGGCCACTCCGGGACCTTAATGTGCTTCTTCTTAAGCCAATCCTTTGTTGCATTGGCTATGTGAGTAAACGGCCTTGTCCATCGGCCCTTTGACGCAGTGCAGTTGTCCTGTCCCATTAGCAGAAAACACCCCCAAAGCATAATGTTTCCACCTCCATGTTTGATGGTGGGGATGGTGTTCTTGGGGTTATAGGCAGCATTCCTGCTCATCCAAACACGGTTAGTTGAGTTGATGCAAAAGAGCTCAATTTTGGTCTCATCTGACCACAACACTTTCACCCAATTCTCCTCTGAATCATTCAGATGTTCATTGGTATACTTCAGATGGGCCTGTACATGTGCTTTCTTGAGCATGGGGCCTTGAGGGTGCTGCAGGATTTCAGTCCTTCACGGCATAGTCTGTTACCAATTGTTTTCTTGGTGACTATGGTCCCAGCTGCCTTGAGATCATTAACATGATCCTCCCGTGTAGTTCTGGGCTGATTCCTCACCGTTCCCATGATCATTTAAACTCCACGAGGTGAGATCTTGCATGCAGCATCAGACCGAGGGAGACTGACAGTTATTTAGTGTTTCTTCCATTTGCGAATAATCACACCAACTGTTGTCACTTTCTCACCAAGCTGCTTGGCGTTGGTCTTTTAGCCCATTCCAACCTTGTGTAGGTCTACAATCTTGTCCCTGACATCCTTGGATAGCTCTTTGGTCTTGGATATGTTAGAGAGTTTGGAATCTGATTGATTGATAGCTTCTGTGGACAGGTGTCTTTTATACAGGTAATGAGCTGAGATTAGGAGCACACCCTTTGAGAGAATGCTCCTAATCTATGCTTGTTACATGTTTAAAGAACACCTGGGAGCTAAAAATCTTGATAGGGGATGAAATACTTATTTCCCTCACTGACCTGCAAATCAATTTATAACTTTTTGGACATGCATTTTTTTGTTCTTTGTTTTGTTGTTCTGTCTCTAACTGTTAAAATACACCGACCATTAAAATTATGAACTGGTAATTTCTTTGTCAGTGGACAAACGTTCAAAATCACCAGGTGATCAAATACTTTTTCCCCCCACTGTAAAGTTTTGTCCTATTATTTGCCAGATTAAGTTAATCACGTCTGATATGTGTTAGATATGACAGGAGGTGTATTGGCAGTTAATCCTATTGCTCTCAGGAAGATACTGTTAGTCCTCATGTGGAGTTTATCTCTTGTGATTGTCTGTCACACCCTCTCATTGGTATATTGTGTACACCCCCTCTGCATCTAACTGCTATAAATATTGTGGAAATTTCAAAATAAATCTGTTCCCTTTTGGAGACATATAAAAATCATGCCTCTCTGATTATGCTCCTGGTGGCTGCGATACTGAACCTATCTCAACCCTCTAAGTAACTTGTCCTGATCACTACCACAGGAAGGTTACTGGGACTCCTGGTAGCACTGATTCCTGATGGAGATACTCTGACTGATACAGAAGCCAGATATCAGGGTGCTGGTGCCAAGATTTCAAAGAACCCAAAGGTCCTTGCGGATAGTTAACCTGTAGTCTATAGCAGGTGGCTCTGGTCTTGTATAGCCCCTACTCTTGAATTGTCAAAGATGCTTGCAAGATAAAGACTGGAATAGTATTGCCTTCATGCATTCCTTGTGATTGTAGTGAATTCATTAAATACATCCATTCTGTATCTTTTTTGTTATACTTCTTTCTCAATATCACAACCTCTAATGCCTAGCTTTAAGACTTCCAAGCCCCAGCATTTAAGGTGTTTTGGGTTAAGAGCCTACAGGCGTGTGTGTGAGGCCTGCTATTGATATACTGCATAGTATATCTTTTATATTTATATACACATTATTGCACATATACTATTTTATATATGTTTTTTCTATAATAAAGATTTTTTTAGTTTTTTTCTTTAATTTGTTGCTACAAAATTTAGAAATAGAGTCTTGTGTGTTTCTATAGTGTGCTGGGGATAGGCACTGAAGATCCAGCACACCTGGGAACTCGTAATTTTATATAGGTATGTTATACCAGACAAAATTAAACAAACTTGGGACATCAAACGGATTCTCCTTGGGACCTTACTCAGAATTATTTGTTTTAGTGGTGACTTGATTCAATTTCTATAATAGGTTTATACTTTATTCATATTTTCCATTTAGTATTTTCCATTTAGTTCTAGACCATTTCATTATTCCAGTTTCAGAAAACTCTTTTTCCATTTCATAGTTCTTTTGTACCTGATCTTATCTTTTAGCCAATATTTTCCACTAGTATTTTATGGACTAAATCAATATAAGATGTTAAAAAGCCTTGTATTCTGAATTGAGATCTGAAGTTGAGGTAGCTTCTCAATGTAAACAAACATGTCTTGATCTATAGTCAATGTTTGTTTCATGCAATACATTCAAATAGATTTGAGAAAAAGACAATTACAGACTTAAAGAATTAAGATTAGTGATGTCCCGAACAGTTCGCCCGCGGACTATTCGCAGCGATTTTGGCATGTTCGCGCTCGCAGCGAACGGCGAACATATGCGCTTTTCGGTTCGCCCCCTATTCTTTATCATTGAGGAAACTTTGACCCTGCACCTCACAGTCAGCAGACACATTCCAGCCAATCAGCAGCATACACTCTCTTCCAGAGCCTTCCATCTGAAGGACAGCAACCCAAAAAGCCCCTTTTAGGGCTAGAACATCATTTATTTTATTTTATTTTATAATTTTTTTCTGTGTAATCTAATTGCATATGCCTGCCAGCGTGTGTGTGTGACAGGCTAACACCTAACAGCTTATATTGTGCTCAGTGAAATAAAACAACACTTTTTTGACTGTAATAGATTGAATAGCAATTGCCTGCCTACAGGCGTGTGTGTGAAGCCTATTGCATCTACTCTGCCAACTTTTGCCAGTGCACAGTGATACGTCATATCTGGTGCAACCGTAGTGTACAGTGACATAAAACAACACTTTTTTGACTGTAATCGATTGAATATCAGTTGCCTGCCTACAGGCGTGTGTGTGAGGCCTACAGTGCCTACTCTGCCAACTTTTGCCAGTGCACAGTGACACTCATATCATGTGGCACCTTAGATTGCACGTGCAGTGCCCCAAATTTGAAGTGGGAGGACCGACCAAGCATCTTTTTCCATCTCCCGCTTCCAAAAATCCATGCCATATACACGTCCCCTGATAGTGAAGGTAACAGGGATTAAACCGATAGGAATAGTACTACTTAACAGTACACACCTTATAATAACGCAGACAGAGGCAACGCATATATTCTTCCATGCTGTGCAGTGGAAGCCCCCAGACTCTGACCTGTGTATAATCTTCCATGTTGGGCAGTGGAAGCCCCCAGACTATGACCTGTGTATAATCTTCAATGCTGGGCAGTGGAAGCCCCCAGACTCTGACCTGTGTATAATCTTCCATGCTGGGCAATGGAAGCCCCCATACTCTGACCTGTGTATAATCTTCCATGCTGTGCAGTGGAAGCCCCCAGACTCTGGGAGTCTGAAGAAGAGGAGTCAGAGGAGGAAGGTGGCTTTGAGGAGGTGGAAGACCAAACACAGCAGGCGTCCCAGGGGGCTTGTTGTCACCTTTCGGGGACCCTTGGTGGCTGGGTGGAGGAAGAGACCTTCAATGACATCAGTGAGGACAAGGAACGGGACATGGCTAGCTTGGTATCCAACCTTGTGCAAATGGCGAGTTTGCGGTTGTGCAAAGGGACTGTTTGCGGTTGTTTGCAGTGCATTAAACGGGGAGATTGGTCTATTACTGTGAAGCAGGTGTAACCCTTACACTACCTGATCGATACAACATCATACCTGATGTTTTAAATCATGTTATTCCAAACAATTTAGGAATGTTAGGTGATTTATGCCCTTTATGGCTTAAAACCAGACTCTGCATCAACTATGTAATTTTCCGTGGGAGTTTTGCCATGGATCCCCCTCCGGCATGCCACAGTCCAGGTGTTAGTCCCCTTGAAACAACTTTCCCATCACTATTGTGGCCAGAAAGAGTCCCTGTGGGTTTTGAAATTCGCCTGCCCATTGAAGTCTATGGCGGTTCGCCGATGTTCGCCCGTTCGCGAACATTTGATGAAGTTCGCGTCCGCTGTTCGCGAACCCAAAATTTGATGTTCGCGACATCACTAATTAAGATCCCTCCAGCAAGCTGAACTGTTCTTGGTCTATTTAAATAAGCTCCTCCCAAGGCCTAGTTGCACTCAAACTAGGTTAAACTTATTTACCACAAAACAGATGTAATTTATATTCATCTCAGAATTATATTCAGCCTATAAATTATACATTTAGTTCATATTGTGAATTTATACATGTATTACTTAAATATCAACCTGAAGTGAATATGTCTCTACCGGCAGAAGACTGCACCTTGGAGAAAGACTAACAGACTATTCATCAACCCACCAAGTTTTTCTGCAATTCTTAATAATAAAAAAATATATATAGTTCACACAAAGGTAGATTATATTACTAATGAATCCAGAAACCTACAAACGTATTTTGTAAATTGGAATGATTGGACAAATTACATATTAAAGCTTGGAATCTAACACAAGTTATCTAAGAATTCAACAAATATACATTATATTGTTTAATTTTCAGAGCTATTGGTATAGTAACAATAAATCTTCACTAGTAAAACAGGCTGAAGGCTAAGCAATTATATCTGTGTGTACAATACATAATGAGCTGGAGGGTAAGAGCTGTCTGTGTTTGATGGTAAACTTGCTTTGGGAGAAGTGACTTCCAATATATTTATCCTAGCAGCTTTTCATTTCACCATTTTCCAAATTATTCTACTATACTTTTCTTTCAGTATATTGTATATTTTTTGATAAAAGGTGTTTTGTCAACATGCCATCTATGTTTAAATAATCAAACTGATGCCCAACACATAAGGGAAACATTTATGTTAGTTTTAAATTAATGAAACAAATACTTAAATCAGTTCTATTGTCTTCTAATTGGCCACTGCAACATTAAAGGACCACGGCACAATAACAAAATATATGTTTGCAAATTTTGAGCCATATTCAGAGTATAATTAAGAAGAAAAAGATATACAACTGTTTTTTTAATTTTAAAAAAAAAGAGCCAGAGCCGCTCATCTGAGAATGAACAATACATAAGTAGGTTTTTCCTATAGGTCTGGTTACCCACACTGAGAGCACCTCTTTTAGCTCACGTGTGCCCTCCACAGGGAGAAATATCCTGTAGTATATCTGTCTGGTCTCACTCAAAAGAGTGACCCAGCCCCGAAATACCCTCAATTCTACCCTGAAAAGGAGAAACAGCAAACCTTAGACGCGTTTTGGCCTCTGTGGGCCTCATCAGTGAGGTGCAGCTGACCTCCCTAAGGCACAGTGACCAAGGAGTTCATGGCTGGTTCCCCCTCTCATTCTTAAGGTGAGAAAAACTAAGCAAAAAGATTAGAGGTGCTCATCTAAGAATGAACAATAAATAAGTAGGTTTGTCCTATAGGTCTGGTTACCCACTCAGAGAGCAGGCTCTTTTAGCTCACATGTGCCATTCACACAGAGAAGTATTCTATTGTATATCAGTCTGGTCTCACTCAAAAGAGTGACCCAGCCCCGAAATACCAGGCAATTCTGCCCTGAACAGGAGAAATAGAATTTATTAAAGAGACACATTGAAGTTTAAAATATATTGCAATTTAAAATTATAGTGTACATGTAGCTCTACACATAAGTAGCTATTTTTTGTTTGTTTGTTTTTTCACACCATAACTTTAATAACTTTGCAAATGGAATATTTTTGTCTTGGAGCAATAAACTAAGTGCACATACTCTCATACTCACAACGTTCCTCCATGTTGCTAGGCAGTATCAATCATTTTACTTCCTTCTGTTTGACAAACTGATGACTAGGAACTGGAGAGCTACAACTTCACTATTTCATATTTTTAAGCCAGGGAACGTTTTTTTTAAAGTAAAATATTAGGTGCCCTTCACAGAAAAGCACCCTTGGCAGCTGCCTAGTTAACCTAATGGATAATATCACAAATTATGATTAGCTAGGAACGCATTCAGTGTGCCAAGTGGACTATCACTATCTCCATATGATATTGATGGCCACAGTGATTGCACAATACATAGGAATACAGGTGTTATCAGATGATAACTGATTATAATGATATCATGAAGTAAACACGTACCCATTAATATTGATGGCAAGCTTAATACTGATGGCAAACTTTGTGCGCAAGGTAAGAGGAAGGGGACTAGTTATTTTGGGGAGAGGGACCCTCCCACAATTCCAGGTAATCTACCTGGATATTTATATATGGCGTGTGAGTTCAATCTTGAGGAGGAATGTCATTTAGATAATGACAATTGTTGAAATATGAAATATGATCATATGTGTCCACAGAGAAGAGGATTATGGACTATGTGATGGCGAATAGCCACATGGTTTCAAATAAAAAATATTACATTGGCCATGATCATCTACTCTGTTGACTGATGAGTGTTTTTCATAAGGATGAAAAAAAAATTGATGTAGCCCCCTATCTCCCCCTCTTCCTCAGCTCAGGACCCCTCCTGCCACCAAACCTTCTCCCTCTCACACGATGAGCGGGTGTTGTAGGGAGTGGTATATCATCTGCTGGTGGCTGAGTAGTAGCAGCAGGTGTTGGAGGCATGTAAGTATATTAGGATGGGCCAGGTAGGGGTTTGGATAGTCGGGTCCTAAGGGTGTCTGTTCCAGTGATAGTATTCAGAGTGCAACGTGCTATGTCAATGTGTGCGTGTGTGCAGGCACACTTTGGTTTTGCATTTCACAGAAAAGTATAGCCATGTACCTCTTTATTTGGATATTGTATCTCCTAATCTCCCTATATGTCCCCCTATAGATGCTGTCTGAGGAGATGAGCTGGGATCCCAAAAGCCTCACTTTCTTCCTCAGGGATGACTGCTATTTGGTATGCCTTGAAGTGATGACTTCCCACTATGAAAACATAGAAATATATATTGTATGTTTCTTATTTGGGGATAAGTATCATGGGATGTGCCGGCTTATCTGATGGACAGAAGGCAGAGTCGTGGGTGGTGGCAGAGTGGGGAGGTGCTGAAAAGCCGGAGTGGTGACTGGTGGTTGCCTGAAAGTTATTGGGTCAAGGAGGTTGTGGGAGGTGTAGGTAGAGGTGGTGGCATGGACTGATACATGGTCCGGGATGAGGGTTAAGGTGGAAACTCTTACAGGCCGAGGAGTGGATCACTGGTCAGGTACTCATCCTCCTCTAAGATTTCCCAGTGTTTGGGTTAAATAAATATATCTGTGCACTATAAGTGTGTATATATATATATATATATATATATATATATATATATTACATGATATTTGTTTCCTTTGTAGCACTTACTATTTTACTGTGAAAGAGTTAAATATGATAATCTTTAGCTCAGCATTTTTACAAAGAAATAATACATTCAAAATAAAATGTTCTTTGCAAGCTGCTTCAAGGCCAAAAAACATTTAACAAGGTCAAAAAATAACTAGCAGACTGCGCATTATTATTAAATTAGCAGAAATAAGGTGATCTGCGCGTTCTTGATTCTTAATTGACTTACAAGTGTAATCAATATCTTATTGCCTTAGAAGAGAGTGGTATTGGACTGTCCATAGTGTTTGTATAACAATATAAAATTAAATGTTTTTTTTGTATCTTCGGAAACAACAGTAGACATTTTGAATGCTTTCTGTATGTTTTCCCAAGCTAATAAATCAAAAATATACAAAGACGTCTGTGTTTTTGTATCCTTACTGGATTTTTGGAGAGGAAGTTTGTGAATATATTTTATTATTATTATTATTATTATTATTATTGTCCTTTCTAACATTCCAACATAGCACTGTACATTAAGTTAACACTGATTAAGTACAAATCAAAACAGTTTTAACAAATTGCAAAAGAATGGAGAGTCCTGTTTTTATACTAAAAATCACACGTACACAGTACTTTGCCTAAAACCCTGACAACCTCGAGGACGTACAGTCTAAAGGGTTTGGGTGTGGTACAGGAGAGATATATGCTTTGTGCACATTAAGGCAGGAGGTTGTACATTTCTTTATACAGAATGGATGTATTTAATGAATTCACTACAATCACAAGGAATGCATGAAGGCAATACTATTCCAGTCGTTATCTTGCAAGCATCTGTGACGATTCAAGAGTAGGGGCTATACAAGACCAGAGCCACCTGCTATAGACTACAGGTTAACTATCCGCAAGGACCTTTGGGTTCTTTGAAATCTTGGCACCAGCACCCTGATATCTGGCTTCTGTATCAGTCAGAGTATCTCCATCAGGAATCAGTGCTACCAGGAGTCCCAATTTGGCGATGTGCAAGCTTGAGAATGTTTTGCTATTAATCCTCATTCCCCCCCCCCCCATTATGTTCCCCATCATTTACAGTGCTTTGCAGTGCTGGATTGAATATATATTGGCTTCTACAATGCTTTGTTTGCGGCCCTCAACCTCCGAACCCCCCGTACGGGTTTTAACAAGGACGAGCCCGCGGGACTACGGGACGGAAAATAAACCGTAAATGATATATCGGATTTGGGCGATGTGCAAGCTTGAGAGGGTGTTACTATTAATCCTCATGTCCCCCATTATGATGCTTAGCATTTACGGAGCTTTACAGTGCCTTGAATCTTGAATTTATATTTGCATTTACAGTTTTCTGACTTTGCGGCCGGAAAACAAGATTTACAGACGCAGTAAAAACGCTTGCGGCCGTTTGCATGATGTGCGGCTGGCCGTAACGGGTATATCCTTGCGGAGCCGTCCATTTGAATAGCAAGGTAGCAGTAGCTCTACACGGGGCCGGAAGATGGCCGCAAGGAATCGCAGCTTTGCGGCCATTTTACGGCCGTTAATAGAATGAGGCCCTTAGTGAGGTGTCTAGTGAAGATGGGAGTGAAAGAGAGTGATAAGATATGTGAATAGAAGAAGGTTATTACCAGAGTGAAGAGGGGGTTGGGAGAGTATATTGAGATGAGAGTAGAGATGTAATAGGGTGCATTATTTTTCAGACCTTTATACATTATAATTTTATGTTCTTAATAGCTAGCTTTTATATACCGTATATTTTGTATATATATTTTATCATTATATTGATTTTTTGTATTCTATATATATGTTGGATTGATTTGTAATAGTATATGCAATAGTCTGCCCCCGATAAGAGCATTTAGCTCAAGACTAGAGGTTTGGCCATCTACTCTGGTTTTTACACATTGGGGCTTAGTACCCTTGAGTGAATAAAACTAGATACAGGAGTTTTCAGAGACTCACTAGGTAGAACATTTTCCTCTAGTGGAGTGTAGCTCTATGGGGAATCAGTTATAGCGCTATTTTTCCAACTGGATTATACTCCATTTATTCACCTATGAGGATTTGTTTGTGAAGCCAAGTGGAAAACGTGGATGTCAAATATCTGAATACAATCTTATGTGTATATGTAATAATATGTGTTTTTCTTATTAAAATTATACTGAATTGCACTAGGAAGTGGTGTGCGCTCTTTCCCTATTTTTCTTTTATCTATAGTTTGTTTACTCTGTGGTGACCAGAGTGATTGAAAGAAGCTGCTGAACCGGACTGATTTTTAAAGTGCAAATATACAGAATTGGCCTGAATTTGAAAGAAAGAAGAATATGATACACCAATCAAAAGACAGCTATCTGTGGAAATACTTAAGTACTGATTATATATATATATATATATATATATATTTTTTTTTTTTTTTTCCATGAGAGAAGCTTTTCTACATATTCAGATTTGTTTTGGATTTACGTTTCTGCCGCTTTTCTTTCTCAGCTTTCTATTAGGGCTGAGTGAGTTTTTTTTTCTCTTTTATATAGTAAAAACTGTTTATCCATATTAATTTTATTGAAGATTGAACTCAGCACTTCTATTATAGGATTTCTCTCTTGTCTATCACATATGTTAATTGATCTTCCACATAATCTCCTTTATCTATATATATAGGCGCTATAGTGAGATCTTGATTTCTCCCACGGGGGATTCTAGGCCTAATCTTGTCTTTATACGTTACGGTCATGATTTTAAATGTTATTCTGGAGGCTATGGGAAGGAATAAAAGAGAGGGCAGGATCCAGTAGAACCCCAATACAAAAGGCCTGGGAGGTGGGAAGATTAAGGCCTCAGTCTTTGACATGTTGATTTTGCAGGCAGACATCCAGGAGGGTATGCTTGAGAGACAGTTAGCAACTTGTGGTTAGAAGAGAGAAGGATTGTTCTGGTGCTGAGACTGTATTTGGGCTGTAAGGGAGGATGTATAGAGGGAAAAAGAAGGGGGCCTAGTACTGAACTTTGTGGCATGCCAACAGTCAGAGAGCAAGGCAAAGAAGAGGAATCAGAGAAGGGGACACCAAATGTTCGATTTTCTAGGTGAAAACCATGAGAGAGCAGTGCCACAGATGCTGAGACAGAGGGAAGAATTTGGATTAGAAGAGAGTGGTCAGCTGTGTCAAGGGCAGCAGAAAGATCCAGTAGAATTAAAATAGAGAAATGACCCTTTGACTTGGCGATGGGCAAGTCATTAGTGACTTTAGTGAGAGCTGGACTGGAAACTGAATTGGAAGGGGACAAGGATTGAGTTGGTGAAAATAAATTGGGTAAGGCGATTGTAAGTGACACGCTCAAGCAGTTTGGTAATTTTAAATAAATTATTAGATCAAAGAAAAAAATGGAAGCATGGCGCTAGATGTTGGAAGAATGTGTAGGTTTTTTTCTTTATATTTTTTAAATGCTATTTTTAAAATGATCTGTACTTGAACGATTAAAGTTCTCAAATAGTACATAACCTAACTACATGAGGACAAAATGTCCTCAAGACTAAGTTGATCAGGGTGTGGCTGCTTTATGTATTTACAGCCAAACAATGAACATAACCAAGAAATGAAGCAGGTGTATAATATAGAAAGTCTGTCATTTTTTATTAATTGATTTAGCTATTGTGTGAAACAGATTATTTGCTCAGTCACATCATCTTATATTCTAACACACAAGAAAAAAATAGGTCAGTGAAACTTAATGGCACCGAAACCTTGTTGATTTTAACACCTCATACTTAGATAATATATAAATATCTGCATAGTAAGAATTAGTCAGTGTATAATCCTGAGACCAGAGGTGATGTCAATAGATTGAGCTATTTTCCTTGAGCATGAAGTTTCTTATTCTCTGTTTGTGCTCACTTTCTGGTTTCAACATTAAAGGTAAGTTATTTTTTTCTTGCTTTCAGTTCGTTTTGGGAGATGTAATTTTGTTGCATTTACTATAATAGTAACTTGACTTAAAATGTTGATTTGGAGTCTCATTCAATTGCTCCGATTTATAGATCCGGCTCGCAAGTAGATGTCGCAAGTCACTTTGCTATTCAATTGGCTTCTGTTTGCGTCTCCCATCGAGTTACGTGCTGCAAGCTTCAATTCATTGCGATTAGTAAAATCACAAGTTAATCCCCTCCAAGCCTTTGATCTTTCACAGCCGCAAGAGTCCCGAAAGCAAAAATCGCAAATCGCTATTCAATTGCTCCGATTTTCCCTCACTAACCACTCCGCCACGCCCGCAAATGGCTAAATTCAAACAACAAGTTACTGGTACCAAGGAAGTCTCGCAAAGTGCTTAATGACAAATCGGAGCACTTTAAAAGCAAATAAAAAAGCTATACTGTACTTTTAATAAAAGTGAATGTGATGTTAGCACAACATTCTCCAATACTTTATTTCATGTTCAATTTTTGTGTTATATCGATCACAGCAATCAATGTAAAGTCCTACAGGCTTCAACCTCCAAGCCCGTAGGACATTTAAAAATGGAGATTGGATTTCAAAGTCCTTCCGCCTTCACCTACACGTTACGGGCTTGGAGGTTGGTCATGATGACAATCTCGGTTTCCATTGGCTGTTTCTGCTTCGGGAGTTACAGGCTTACTCCTGTAACATGTTCAGGCCCGCAAATGCTACGTCCAACGGCAATGGTTTACGATTTTCTCTATCAGCCCCTAACTTGAGGGCCCAGCTAATTGAATACCATCGCAAAAGTAGACCAAATGGAGCCTGCAACTCGATCACAGGCATTTGCCTGTTTGCGATCATCAAGTTGCGAGCCCCGAATTGAATGAGGCTCTTGGTGCGTATTTAAGGATGGAAAATCATGGACTGTTCTTTAACAACTAACACACTGCATACTAGAATCACAGTGAGTAATACTACATGATTTAGAGAAGGTAAATAGAAATGGGCTCTACTGGAGCTGAACCATTACATTCAATTAATTGGGATCGTCTAAAATGAATAATTATTATGGTTTTTAATGATAACTTAACACTATTTACAGACAATTCAAGCACAATTTAACACTGTTAACTATACATTGAGTCTGGATCATGTTGACCTTTTAGAATTATATATATTCCAAAACAAGATATATTACCAAACAAACAGCATGAAACTTTTTTGCACTGTAACTATATGTCTTAGCAAGTTAATACCAGTAAAAAATGTATGCAATAGATGTTCCTTTGGGTTCAAAATGTGTCACAATTAATCTAGAACATTAGATGACTTTGATGTGAAAAAATAGCATAGACAATGTTTTCTAATTGAATTGTTACATTTGATAAAAAAACAACTGCTGCACGTGGGTGGGGATAATTCTTTAAGCAGTTAAGTTATTTTTACAGAACAAAAACTAAGTTTATGCCTGTATATAAACTGGAGCCAACAGTTATGTTTTTAAAATATTTTATTTAGCTGATGGTACTTTTTGCCTGTCCTGCACCCAACCTGGCAATGAAATATGCAAAGTAGAAGAGATTTTTTGTCCTAAGGACTCCAAGTGTGTCACAATCTCTGAAACCTATAATAAAAGTAAGTGTTAACACTTTTTTAATATATTGCAAATCTTAAGTGGTATTTCTGTTCTCTCCAGTAGCATTGTCATTTTCTTTACTCATTCACATATTGTATCATATACCTTTTGGATAGTTATATATTTATAAGCAAAGGAAGCAAAATGAAATATATATGTACAGTATACAGTATTTAATATATTCATGAACAGAAATATATATATTTATGCAACCAAAGGTAGAGGAGTTAAGGGGAGGTATTGGGAAGTACAGCAAAGGGATAGGAGGGTGTCACAGAGGACTGATGTCCATTGTGACCTCTTTCCTCCTATTAGATAGAAGTGATAAGTTATGTACCTCCTTTACAAAGTACTGTTGCATAATGATCGCTTTTTTAACTATATATATAGATATATATAATTAGAGTATTGCAGTATATAGTGATACCGTTTTTATTGGTCAAACATATTCATAGATAGAACAGAGATAGAACAGAGATTTCCGGTTGTGTTAGTTGGTGGTTAGATTTAGATTAGGTTTATAATTCCTGTTTTGTCTGAGCTGTCTTCAGGAGAAATGTTGATGGTAGTGGAATTTCTACTACCACCAACATTTCTCCTGAGGACAGCTCAGACAACACAGGACCTATAAACATATCTAACCACCAACTAAAAAAACAGATTTTTTTTTCTATCTACAGGATTATCATTCTGTGCTACAACAAAAATGGACACAATTCAACTATACTCAGACAAGGAAGAATTATTCAGGAGGCTGAGGCTCACAGAATACTTTCACAACAAAGAGGATACCACACCCGTATTTGATTACAACAGCAGGAAAAAGAACACAAAGTTATAAAATAATAAAAATGTAAAAACACTGTCTGAATCTTTCAAACAAAAGGGTTACAAACCCTGTATTATTACCCCAAAAATAACAACTGCCATCAAAATACCCCAAGAACACCTATTAAACTACAAAACAAAAGAAACTACTTCACGTATACCTCTAGTGACCACATACCATCCAATTTTAGAGAAAATTCAGAAAATAATCAAAGATTTACAACCATTACTAATTGAAGATACTGAATTAAAATATATATTCCCAAAACCTCCCATCCTTGCATTTAAACAACCACCAAACCTGAAACAAAAACTTGTCAGCAGAAAATTGGCCAATGAACAGCTGAATACAAAAAATGGAACTAAACCTTGTAACAAACGTGCCTGTAAATTATGCCAACACATTTGTAATGATGACACAGCCACACATAACCACAAAACTTATAACATCAAAGGATCGTATTCATGTTCATCGTCATATGTGGTTTATATAATCTAATTTACTTTATGTGACACCGGCTGTTACATTGGAGAAACCAGCCAAAAAATGCATTTAAGGATGAATTTACACAGGCATTCAATAAGAAAACATAATGAAGACAGTTATTGTAGCCCAGTAGGACACCATTTTAGCCAGAATGATCACTCCATCCAAAACTTAAAAGTCAAAATACATTTAAGAGAGAAAAGCATTTGAAATAAAGATGATCACATTCTTCAACACTAAAAACACAGGACTTAATATAGACTTGGGCTTTTTAACACATTATCAGAACTTCATGTGATTTTTTTTCATGTATGTGTGTGCATATATATATATATATATTTATATATATATATATATATATATATATATACAGTACATTGTATCATGTACACTACATTGGATGATGTACATGAATATGAGCATCTGATGTTGTGGGTCTTGTTATTGTGCGTGGCTGTGTCATCTTTTCAGATGTGTTGGCATAGTTTGCAGTGACTTTTATTGCCATTTTCTCTGTTATGCTGTTCATTTGGCAATCTTCTGTTCACCAATGTTTGTCTTAAATTTGGTGGCTGCCTAAATAGAAGAATTAGGGGTTTGGGGAATATATGTTTCAATTCTGTGTCCTCTGTGAGTTGTGGTTGTAAAACCTTAAATATTTTGCGTAATCCTTATAGAACCGGATGGTATGTGGTTACAAGAGGTGTACGTGAAGTTGTTTCTTTAGTTTTGTATTGTAACAGGTGTTCCCGGGGTGTTCTGATGGCAGAGGTTACTTTCTGAGTGATAATACAGGGTTTGTAACCCTTCTGTCTGAAGGAGGCAGACAGTGTTTTTAAGTGTTTATCACGGGCCTCTATGTTTGAACAAATACGGTGGTATCTGATGGCTTGACTATGAATTATCCCTTGTTTAGTGTGGGAGGGGTGGAAGCTAGAGTTGTGGAGGTAACTACATCTGTCTGTAGGTTTCCTATAGAATGATAAATTCAGTTTGCCATTTGTAATGGAAATGGTGGTATCCAGAAAGTTAACCAGTTCTGTGGAATAATCCATTTTTTATTGAATGGATGGGTGAAAGGTATTGAATGAATTATGGAAGTCTTTGAGTTTTCCTTCCCCTTCTGTCCATATCATCATCTATGTAACGGTAGTATCTGTAAGGTTTGTGGACATGAATCTCTTTTCCAGGTCGGTATTTTAGGATTTTGTGTCTGTACATTTTCAGGAAATATTTAAAAACTCATAAACGTTTATCTACAATAAGCAAAGGCCTCTAAAGCCAGGATAACATTGCATTGACATCAATGTTTCTTTTTTTACCACAGATGGAACTATTCATCATTCACTTCACAAAGGTTGTGCCGGGGACTTCCCCTGTGATACACAGGTCTACTCTTCTGTTAATACGATGTCTGTAGCACAGAACATAGAATGCTGCTCCGGGAATTGCTGCAATACAGGAATGATTAATGGTACGTGAGCTGGCGATGATCAGATATACATCACTAAAAGACTAAACGAAGTGGCATAATAATGACAGACATTTTGTCTTTGTTTAAGGATTAGAAACCGGGGAGGAATGGAAGTAAAGACATAACAGTAAATTGACTGATTCACAGCACTGTTAAAATACATTTTTTTCAAAACGATAGCTGTGTCTTAATTCTTCCTTTTGAATATGAGTGTTAAATTATCACAGTTGGTCAGAGAAATAACAACGATTAACATGTGTCAATGTGTGTGTATACATATGCATAACTTTTTTTGTTGTTGAAGTTATTAGTTTGAAGTTATTTTTTCTTAGTATTGTTGGCATTTGTAAGGAATTGAACAATAGTTTTGTAATTTTGTATACACATAGATCATTAAAGTCAACATTAATCAATATTCCACTTTATAATATATTTTCTGTATTCATAGATCATTAAAATAAAGAGATAACATAACTTACTAATACTCCAGACTTTCTATTTCTTACTACAGATGCAGCAATTCTCATAGTAAGATCTCCTATGATAGTAAGACCTCCATCTTCCTAATGATCAGTTTTATCTGATACACGGGCCCGCACATTACGGTGCATTTCATTTACCTGTGAAATATCACAAATGTCAGAACACTCACCAGTCAGTTATGTGGGTACATGATATACTATAGAAATCCTAAATTATGCTCCTAAATAAAAAAAAAGCAAAAATTTGATTACTTTATGAATGTGTTCAAGATTTTATGTTCTAAAGTTTTACCATCCCATTGAATCCCAGATCAGAGGATGTCACATTGATATCACACGTCCTGTAAGTGCTTTGCTATCATGAGTGTTTATATTACACCTCTCCAATCACCCGGACAGGTTACAGCGATATACCATATATTACAGATCTGCTGTGAGATGTAATATTATTTAAACACCTGTTTATGGCACATATTATAAACATAGATGCTACTGTACATTCACAATGTGTTTATTATTTTATACTAGTACCCCCTGATGACAGTAAAGCCCCCAATGGAAGAGTATGTCCTTACTGCTTTCAACTCGGTTTGGAGGAATGTAATGCCACTGAAGTCAGAATGTGCAGAGGGTCTCAGAATAAATGCCTGGAATACATTGGGAGAGTAAGAAATGAAGGTAAAAATCTTTAATCCCCCAAATAAGTGGTAAATTTGTTTATTGCATCAGTCAGTAGAAAATAAATTTATGTGCAATATAATCAGCATGAAAAAAATTATACCGATTGCTAAAATGAGAAATTTTCATTACAGATGGTACGGAAACGGACTGCAGTTTAAAATCATGTACATCACCTCTGGTATGTGAAATAGGAATCAGCACTTTTCTTGGATTTGATGAAGAGTTTCATACAGTTTTAAATTGTACCTGATCACATGCTCATTTGCTGCTGTAACTCTTGTCACAGTATGATAATAAACACTAATAAATACTGCATTGTTCTGTGTTATAACTTTACTGTTTTATATTTGAGGCATAGCATTTTAGAATGAGAGCAATTCTGGTGCAAACAATGATAAATCTGACCCTAAGAATTTATAGCCCTGTTAAATTGCAGCTAAGATCTAAGTCTTAGCACATAGTGCAAAACGTAGCACTTTTTGCTATTAAATTACCCTCTTAACTCGACCCGCAGCTGACTTGAGTGCTAAAACGCAGGCTGGCGGAAAAATCCAAAAAGGACTTTTAATTATTATTCCACTAATAAATATATTTTTCCATTTTCATAAGTGTTAAGCACTAGGGGATGTCATAAATCTAATCGGCCGAAAAACGTGCAACGTTGCAGGCCGAAAACCCATTAATCTATCAAGCACGTAGCTCTTATAGTCCAATCTTTCTATTAAATTGCTAAGAAGTGACATGCGAGCTAGCCCATCGGGACTCCCGCTACATCTAAAAATTCAAATTTCGCACCTTGCGGGTCTTTAAAGGACCATAAAGGACATGCGATCACTAAAAAATTAACCCCTGCCGCCGGGGTAGTATAAGTATACAGACCCTTATGGTACACTAATTAACCCCATTAGTCCCATAAGACTCTAGACAGACTCTTATGGGACAATACTTAACCCCATTAGTCCCATAAAGGTCTATACAAACCCTTATGGGACACTACTTAACCGCATTAGTCCCATAAGAGTCCATGCAGACCCTTATGGGACAAATTATTTACAATATTAGTCCCATAAGGGACAATAATTAACCCCATTAGTCCCATAAGGGTCTATAAGACCCTTATCAAACACTAATTAACCACATTAGTCCAATAGGGGTCTATATTAACCCCTAGAATAACACTATAAGTGCCATAAGGGTCCTCCAGGACCCTCATGACACAAAGTCTAAACACTACTCTATTAACCCCCCCTCTACACTAATAACCCCTCCCCTCTACCCTATAAACCCCCTCTACACTATTATCCCTCCTCTACCCTATCAACCCCCCTCTACACTATTAACCCCCCTCTACGCTATCAATCCCCCTCTACACTATTAACCCTCCTCTACCCTATCAACCCACCTCTACACTATTACCCCCCTTTACCTTATCTATCCCCCTCTTCACTATTACCCCCCTCTACACTATTAACTCCCCTCTACCCTATCAACCCCCTTCTACACTATTAACCACCTCTACACTATTAACCCCCCTCTACCCTATCAACCTAAATTACTGAAAAAAATAAAACTACATTACAAAAAATAAAAAACCCTACATTACACAAAATTTTAAAACCTATAATTACACCAAATAAAAAACATAATTTACTGAAAATAAAAAAAACAGTTCAGTCATCCTAAATTCATATTCTGATTTACATGTATAAATCCACCATCTAATATAATCTTGTGGTTTATCATCCCAAAATGTAAGGGAAAATTAACCACTTAATCTAGTCATTAGGAGAGTGGGATAACTTCTTTATATGTTTAAAATACTGAGCTTGCAACCTCAGTTATCTTACACTTCCATTCAGTTGTTTTAGTAACCAACTGTAAAAATATTTATTTATATGTGAACCTTTCACTATTGCAATAACTGGGGCCTTGGTGGTATCACATTAACAAAGTCCCTTCCCGCACACTAATGTGATTTTCTTATGTTAAGATTTTCTATTGAAACCTACTATCACATAGCTAGCAGTGACCCATATAGCTATCAGTGATTCGTGTTATCATACATAATACAGTTCTAGTGGTTTTATGTATGTTCAGTGTTTTACATTCTCAATAATGATTATGCATACCAAAGGAAGTTAATTTATTTTTTGGTCCAAACATTTATTTACATGTATTCATGTATGTGTGTACGTATGTATGTTTATCTAAAAGTATACAATATCTCAATCAATACTTGATCAGGGTAAAGAAAAGTAAAATAACTTTTCACACAATTATTTTTAAACCATTTTGAACTTTAGCAGATGGCTTATGAAACGTATCTGCTTATTCATATACATCAGGCTACCTAGCAATGTGTCTTGATAACTTTATATTACATGAGGCCTCTCGATGATCTGAGGCAGAGACCGGGAATGATGCACAGGGCCACGTGAGGCGGACTCAGGCTGATGGAGGTGACGGCGGTTTGGTTTGCTCATTCCCTCACTGTTCAAGATTACCAAACGGAATGAGAGTACCCGAATCAATGAGCAAATACCCCTAAAAGAGCTGATACCTGATTACAAGATGTGGGGGCCTTTCAGCGGGTGAACTAAGCTCTCCGCAGGGGGCCTCCTCAGCCATATCCAAGCAACAATTAAAACCCCGGAGTCATGGAGACTGTGACGCTGCGTTTCCAGTAAGAGGATCGAATGGCAAAAGTGAGTCACTGAGACGCCGGAGGATGATTTATTTTGGCAGTGGGAGAAATGACAAACCATTTTGAGACTCAGAGGTGGGTTATATTGCCCTTTCCCATGGCGACTTAGGCAAATGCCCCCAGGAGGAGCATGGTTCCAATAGAAAACCACAAACAGCGCTAAGAGGACCCAGAAAATTAAGATAAGTACCTCACACAAACAGCCTTTTGCTGCGAAAAGATACTACATTTTGTTATATGTGGGGAGAAAAGACTGTGTGACCTATAAGATCTATTTGATCTATTTCAATAAAATGTCAAGGGATTTGGGAAAACAAAAGAATTAAAGGATATATATGATCCATAAAGATAATATGATAATAATAATTAAAAACTGTAACCCAGCGGCTCCTCTGGGAGAGGAAGAAAAGAATACAAAAGGATTTACAAGATCTATAAGATCAATCACTGGTTATATCTTTAAAAATATTAGGCAAAGGAATCCTTAAATGCCAGGGGGTGTACATTTTTATTGAATTTGCCTGGGACTGAACGTTCTTCTTTCCTATGGAATCTTTTTAGAGTTGGAGAAGCATTTGAGGATTTACTTATATATTATTTGTGGACATAAATAGCGGCAAACTTTGCTTAAGGTAGGAGGACCGTCAAGCACACCTCTTATTTTAAGAACTCCAGAAAAGTAATATCTTTTTGAGGAGAGTAATAGAAAACTGGCAAAAGGAAAGGTCTACCCTCTGTAATAGCACTAAACAGATTTAAAGACTGGATTGTTTTTAGTGAGACCAGTAAAAAAATATCTTTGATTAGTGAATTAGAACTGCTAGGCAAGCTGGTAAATAGAAAGGCTCAGTATTTGCAAAATCACCAGACATAATTAAGGTTTCTGGACTGTTGTAAGCACTAAATTTGATAATATAAAATGGGAAATCAAGGCGTCTCTATACATATATCTAAGACAAATATGTTGGGAAAGAAAAAGTCGAAAGTAAAAAAGGCACAACCTCAAAAAAGCCCTACGCATTGTACCCTAAAAATAAAGAAAAGGTGCAAGAGCTATCATTCACTGAAACACCGTACGGAGAGAAAATCCCTAGTCTGAGTCCTGTAACTCCATAAGAAAGTTTACTAAGTGGAGAATTAGATATACAGGATGAGGAACGGTTAACCCTGTCTAAAATTCAAAATATAATTATATGGACAAATTGTCAAATTGTATCCTCCAGAATTATACCACCGAATTGGAAGATCAGATAAAGGTTTTAAATGGTAAAATCAATAATCTAGAAGATAGGTAGAGGAGGAGTAATTTACAAATTAGAGGCATTCCAGAAATAGTTATGACTAAGGATTAGAAACAGTATTTAACTAATCTGTTCACCTCCCTGATACCAACATTTCCTCAATCTGGTAATAATTTTGACGCTGTACATAGGATCCCATTACCATCATTTTTGGAAAACAGAGGTCCTAGAGACGTTATTGTAAAAATCAATTTTCATCCAATAAAAGAGGAAATAACAAAAGCCGGTTTTAAAATAAAAACTTTCAACTCACCCTATGAAAACATAAAAATCTTCTCAAATCTCTCCTCAAGTACATTAGTGAAAAGAATACGGAAACATCACACAAACACTTAGAAAGGAAGGACTAACTTATAAATGGACTTTCCCAGAAGAGTCTCGTTGGTACTGAGTTGTGTCAATTAAAGATGGAGAAGAGTTGTTAATAGGTTGGGGTCTTAAGATGGAAAGAAATGTTAAAAGCACTCAATAAATAGAAGATAACTTGAAAAAAAACTTGAATTGTGCAAAGAGCAATTAGTACTGTTATATGCATAATTGTGTTTAATGTTAACCCTTGATACTAGGAGCTATAAGAAACAGGTTGAAACTATAACTGATCTTACGTTATAAATAAAAAATATTCATCAACTTAAGATAGATAAGGTTTTATGGAAGCATCAGCAACCTCAGTACCTGATGGGCGATAAAACAGGGAAAGTCTTGGCAAATAAAATGAGAAAACACTGTATACAGGAAACGATCGTTGGTATTAAAGGAGAAGATAATATTTTATATAAACATCCCAGAGACATAGGCAATGTATTCTTTGATTATTATTCAAAATAATTTAATTTGGAACTACAACCACATTTTTACAAACCTGATAAAGCAGAAATAAAAAAAGTTATACATTTTCCTAAGATATCTGAAAGGGAGTTGAATATGCTGAACGAGCAAATAACTATGAGAGAAATCAAGGATACAATAACAGATAGTAAGAACAAAAATTTCCGGAATAAAACGCGCTGGATAAGCTGTATTATCGAACATTCCCGGATGTTCAATGAAATCAAAAATAAAGGGAAAGTTTGGCCAGAATTAACAGAAGCAAAGTTAATAAACATACCAAAACAGGGTAAAGATTTACAGGCCTATTTCCCTAATAATTTATGATTTGAAAATCTACTCAAAAATACTATACTGACTAATAGACTGTCTCTAGTTATTCCAAGCTTGATCCATATGGATCAGTCTGAATTTGTAAAAAGGAGGCAAGGGGGAGACAATGTTAGAAGACTCCTAGATGTTCTATTGGTGGGTGCAAGGTGAGGCAGTCCCATGCTGGCCCTGTCTATAGATGCTGAGACATCATTAAACAGGGTCAGCTGGAAATGTTTAAGAGCTGACCTACTTAAATTTGGCCTCAGGGAGTTTGCCAAGAACATTATGGACACATAATACGATAAGCCAAGAATTAAGATCTTAGGTCCCAATTACGGAACCGTTTTTTCCCATCACAAATGGCACAAGACAAGGATGTCCACTGTCTCCTCTGTTTTTCATTTTGTTTATTGAACCTTTGGTGGAAAAAAATTAGATCAACTAAAGAAATTCAAGGAATTTAAATCGGAGAAGGTAAATACAAAACTGCACTATATGCTGATGATTTCATAATTACATTAGCAAACCCCGTTAGTTCCTTAGTTAAATTGGAAGAGGTATTAATTGACTTTGGGAAGGTCTCTTATTTTAAAATAAAGAGACAGAAAATGAATATCATCACTAGGGGAGTAAATCCAAAAGTGAAAGAGGCTCTGAAAGAGACATTTCCATACAATTGGGAGTCGGGGCATATAATACGCTTGGGTATTTATCTATTGTTTAATATAAAAATTAGTCTAAAAGACAATCTGGATAAAGTATTTAAGATTATACAACATATAATTTTTGATTGGAAGACGATTAAGTTATCATGGATGGCAAGATTTGCAGTCACGAAAATGATGATTATACCCAAGCTGACTTATCCCCTTAGATGCATACCAGAAAAACAGCCAGAATACTGGTTTAAGAAAGTTAAAAATAGTATAAATTCATACTTAATGGGAAAAGGGCTAGAATTCCTCTATCCGTAACAAAACAGAGAATAAATGAGGGGGATCTTGCTACTCCATGCATTAAAGATGTATATAGTGCTATCACACTCTCCAAATTGTGATTTGGAGCTCCCTGTATGAAAATCCTATATGTAAACAAATAGAACATTATCTGATAGAAGACATTCCAATAAAATTAATAATGTAGCTTCCAAATGTAGAGGTGTTAAACAATATATTTGTACAGAGAGGAGTAAAGTCTCTTTTAAAATATTGGGTAAAATTCAGAAGCAAATGGAATCTATCAGAATACCCTTCTTTAGGTGCACCAATAGAGATTGCGTCTTTATTCCAGAGAACAGATAATTTAGAGGAATGGAAAAACAAGGGAGTGTATTATATTTTTGATCTTTACTCAGAGGGCAATTTATTGGAATGGACACAAATACATCATAAATATAAATTAAAGAACTGCATGTGGTTAAATGTTCTATTATTAAAAGGTAGATTGAAACAAAATGGATTCAAAAGTAAAAATATGAACTCGTTAACAACTTTTGAATTACTGGTATATAATAAAAATTTGGCACAATGCATTTCAAAATGTAAAAAAATATTATCTAGGAAAGATCCTTTTGATAAAACAATAGACATGACATTATAGGAAAAATATCTGAAATCTATTCATGAGGAAGAAGTGTGGTTAGATGCGTTTAAAATTGTAATATTCTCAGCCATATTGAACTCTTACATGGAATTATATTTTAAAATACTGATTAGGTGGCACTGGACCCCAGCTTCCATTAATACATTTTCACAAGGGTTAAAGGTTAAATGTTGGAAAGGATGCAACATCAAAGGAGATACATACCATGCTTGGTGGGATTGTGGAGAAATTATATTATTCTGGAAAATAAGGATAATATGGATAAATGAGGTACTGGGTATTGATCTTCCATATGATCCTGACCTTATCATTCTTCATTTAAAGATTTGGGTGAAATTCCTGCATTGCAAATTTCTGCATCCCCATATCTTATTGGTCATTAAGTGGTTATTAAATAGATATTGGATGTTAGATAAACTCCCTTCTTTACAAAAGATAGCCCGGTTTATTAATAGAAACAAAGAATGTATGCATCAGGATCTAGATAAAGGTCATAGGAGGAATTTGATGTCTAATTGGCAGTACTGGGACAATTATATGGACAGGAAAAATAGTGAAAACCTGGAGGCATTGTAAGATTACTTGAAATTAAGAAACACACAAAATAAAAGCACTTATATCTTTTTCCTTAATTGTTTAACTCTATGTATAAGTAAGAGAATTGGTTTATTATGAAAATATGTATGTGATGTATGAAAGTTTTTATGTTTTTTTGTTCTTTTTTTTCTTTCTCTGTATTGTTATATATATTTTTTTGAAAAACAATAAATAAATTAAATTAAAAAAAAAATATATATTACATGCATATCTATCATCATTTACCAGTTATAACAATGTCCCAAGGAGTCTACCAAAACTCTCACCCACTAAGTTCCTTTTGGTTTAGAGTGTATGATCCAACTCTGACAAATCAAACAACTCAAAAGTAATAATAATCATATAACAATGTTTATTATAGCTTCGGCTGTTCAACCACACGAGGTTGTGGGACCCCACCAAATCAATCACCTCAGCAGAATGGATAGCGATAAAGAGACACAGATTCTGGTAGAAATTGTTGAACGATGTTGAAGTCTGATAAGGTCCCCATATCATATAGCAAATCATAAACAGGAAGTTAGAGCAAATATTATTGAACACATTATTGCTAAATAACAAGCCTCAAGTGCCATTACAGGGTGTTACAGTAGACAAGGCACTTTCTTTGATACAAATACACCAGTTAGCTTGCAAAGATTATGACTATTGTTAGATATATAAATTACATTTTTGGGGGTTCAAGGACAGAGTTAACATTGTTTACACCAGAATTGCCATCTTCATAGATAATGATAGGGTTCAAACTCAAAACAGTAAAGTAATAAGACAGTGCAAAGCAATATTTATTACTTTGTATTATTGTACTATGCCAAAAGCTACAGCAGAAAATGAGTATATGATCAGTCACAATTTAAAAGAACATGGAACAATTCATGATATCCAAGTCCAATGCCAGTTCCTAGTTCACACAACTCAGATGATATACATGTTTTCATACTGTAGTCAGTTTCTTTTCCATCTGCAATAAAAAATATCTTATGTTAGCAATCAGTATAATTTCATCATGTTGCATACACTGTAGATAATAAATGTATTTTCTACTGACAGATAAAACTAATTTACCTCTTATTTGAATATCAGGGAATTGTTTAAATGTTTACCTGGACTTCTAACTCTTCCAATGTATTGCAAACATCTATTCCGAGACCCTCTGCACATCCTGACTTCAGTGGCATTACATTCCTCCAAACTGAATTGAAAGCAGGATGGGCATACTCTTCCATTGGGGGATTCACTGTCCTCAGGGGGCACTAGTATAGAATAATACACAGGCAGGTAGTGACACAGATTATAAACATAGATAATACACAGATTATAAACATAGATACAAACTGTACATTCACAAACAGGCTTTTAAATAAGACTACATCTCACAGCAAACCTGTAATATACAGTATATTGCAGTAACCGGTTAGGGAGATTGGAGAGGTGTAATATAAACACTCATCATAGCAAAGCACTTACAGGACTTGTGATATCAAGTGCAAAATGCTTCTTATCATTTCAGTTGTGTGCATGTTTGTGACATCCTGGGGTCTGTGATTCAAGGGACTGGAAAAATTGTGCTTATACGAAATAGAAATTGAGAAATAATAGAAACTCTGAAATTAGATATAAATATATTTATATTTGTATTTACAATTTAAAATCTTGAACACATCCACAAAGTAATACCTTGTCTGTTGAAAAATTTAAAAACAAATAATATGGGGGTCTTAAAAATAATTTAACATCCCAGTGATCCAAGTCTATGCTCCAACCATGGATGCTGAAGAGGCTGAAGCTGTCCAATACTATGAAGATCTTCAACACGTCATAGATATAACACCAAGGAAAGATGTTACTGTCATCCTAGGAGATTGGAATGATAAAGTAGGGAACCAAAAGATACCTGGCACATTTGACCATGGAGTATATAATGAAGCAGGTCAGAGATTAGTAGAATTCTCTCAAGATAATTCTCTGGTCATAGCAAACACCCTCTTCTAACAGCCTCCGAGATGACTCTATACATGGACCACCAGATGGACAATATAGATCACCAGATGGACAATATAGAAATCAGATTGACTATATACTTTGTAGTCAAAGATAGTGGAGCTCTATACAATCAGCAAAAACAAGGCCTGGAGCTGACTGCGGCTCAGATGATGAGCTTCTTATTGCAAAGTTCAGAAATAAACTAAGAAAAGAAGGAAAACCATCAGACCACGTAGATACATAATAAATAAAATCCATTGTGAATTTGTAGTGGAAGTAAAGAAAAGATTTAAAGAACTAGACATAGAAGATAGAATGCCTGAAGAACTCTGGACCAATGTTTGCAACATTATCCAGGAAACAGCAACAAATAATAACCCAAAATTAAGAAAATTAAGAAGGCAAACTGACTGTCTGATGAGGCTTTGGAAGTAGCCCAGGAAAGAAGGAAAGTGAAAGGTGGTGATGATAGGAAAAGATTTGTCCAACTGAATGCAGAATTCCAGAGGATCGCACAAAGAGACAAGGAGAGTGAGAGATGTAGAGAGATAGAAGAAGATAGAATAATAGGAAAGTCGAGAGATCTCTTCAGGAAAATTGGGGATCTCAAAGGAACCTTTTATGCCAAAGTGGGCGTGATAAAATATCAAAATGGTAGGGGCTTAACAAAAGCAGATCGGATAAAAAAAAGAGGTGGCAGGACTACACTGAAAATCTATACAGGAGGGATCTGTACAGCAATGATGACCTCAATAGTTTATCTAATGAGCTGAAGCCAGACATCTTGGAGAGCGAAATAAGAGGGACCCTAGGATGCCTTGCTAAGATCAAGGCTGCAGGAGTTGATGGATTCCCAGTAGAACTATTCAACATTTTACAGGAAGATGCTGTGAAAGTGCTGCTTGCCTTATGCCAACACATTTTGAAAACTCATCAGTGGCCAATAGATTGGAAAAGGTCAGTCTACATCCCAATCCCAAAAAAGGCAGAAAAGCATTAAAGAGTGCTCCAATTATCGAACAAATGCACTCATTCCACATGCCAGCATGTTAATGCTTAATAGCCTATAAGCTAGGCTCCAACAATATGGACCAGGAACTACCAGATGTGCAAGCCGGATTCCACAGAGGAAGAGGCACAAGTGATCTAATTGCCAATGTCCAATAATAGAGAAAGCAAGAGAGTTTCAGAAAAGCATTTACTTTTGCTTCATAGACTATTCTAAAGCATTTGACTGTGTGGATCACAAAAAAATGTGGCAACTCCTTAAAGAGATGGGAGTAACAGATCCTCTCATCCACCTCCTGAGGAATTTGTATTTGGACCAAGAAGCAAAAGGACAGAACATGGGACAACAGAATGGTTCAAGATAGAAAAAGGTGCGCAACAAGGTTATATATTGTCATCTTATTTATTCAACTTATACACAAAGTACATCATGGGTAAGTCTGGGCTGGATGAGTCCAAAGCTGGAATCAATATTTCTGGAAGGAATATCAACAATCTCAGATACGCCGATGATACTACTCTGATGGCTGAAAGTGAGGAGGAACTAAAGGACCTATTAATGCAGGTAAAAGAAGAAAGTGCAAAAGCTGGCCTGCTGCTCAATGTTAAAAAGACAAAGATCATGGTAAATGGCAATAGTTCCTGGAAAATGGATGGGGAAGAGGTGAAGGCAGTGACAGATTTTATTTTCCTGGGATCCAAGATCTCATCAGATGATAAATATAGCCATGAAATTAAATTACGTTTGTCCATATAATTATATGGACAAATTGTCAAATTGTATCCTCCAGAATTATACCACCGAATTGGAAGATCAGATAAAGGTTTTAAATGGTAAAATCAATAATCTAGAAGATAGGTAGAGGAGGAGTAATTTACAAATTAGAGGCATTCCAGAAATAGTTATGACTAAGGATTAGAAACAGTATTTAACTAATCTGTTCACCTCCCTGATACCAACATTTCCTCAATCTGGTAATAATTTTGACGCTGTACATAGGATCCCATTACCATCATTTTTGGAAAACAGAGGTCCTAGAGACGTTATTGTAAAAATCAATTTTCATCCAATAAAAGAGGAAATAACAAAAGCCGGTTTTAAAATAAAAACTTTCAACTCACCCTATGAAAACATAAAAATCTTCTCAAATCTCTCCTCAAGTACATTAGTGAAAAGAATACGGAAACATCACACAAACACTTAGAAAGGAAGGACTAACTTATAAATGGACTTTCCCAGAAGAGTCTCGTTGGTACTGAGTTGTGTCAATTAAAGATGGAGAAGAGTTGTTAATAGGTTGGGGTCTTAAGATGGAAAGAAATGTTAAAAGCACTCAATAAATAGAAGATAACTTGAAAAAAAACTTGAATTGTGCAAAGAGCAATTAGTACTGTTATATGCATAATTGTGTTTAATGTTAACCCTTGATACTAGGAGCTATAAGAAACAGGTTGAAACTATAACTGATCTTACGTTATAAATAAAAAATATTCATCAACTTAAGATAGATAAGGTTTTATGGAAGCATCAGCAACCTCAGTACCTGATGGGCGATAAAACAGGGAAAGTCTTGGCAAATAAAATGAGAAAACACTGTATACAGGAAACGATCGTTGGTATTAAAGGAGAAGATAATATTTTATATAAACATCCCAGAGACATAGGCAATGTATTCTTTGATTATTATTCAAAATAATTTAATTTGGAACTACAACCACATTTTTACAAACCTGATAAAGCAGAAATAAAAAAAGTTATACATTTTCCTAAGATATCTGAAAGGGAGTTGAATATGCTGAACGAGCAAATAACTATGAGAGAAATCAAGGATACAATAACAGATAGTAAGAACAAAAATTTCCGGAATAAAACGCGCTGGATAAGCTGTATTATCGAACATTCCCGGATGTTCAATGAAATCAAAAATAAAGGGAAAGTTTGGCCAGAATTAACAGAAGCAAAGTTAATAAACATACCAAAACAGGGTAAAGATTTACAGGCCTATTTCCCTAATAATTTATGATTTGAAAATCTACTCAAAAATACTATACTGACTAATAGACTGTCTCTAGTTATTCCAAGCTTGATCCATATGGATCAGTCTGAATTTGTAAAAAGGAGGCAAGGGGGAGACAATGTTAGAAGACTCCTAGATGTTCTATTGGTGGGTGCAAGGTGAGGCAGTCCCATGCTGGCCCTGTCTATAGATGCTGAGACATCATTAAACAGGGTCAGCTGGAAATGTTTAAGAGCTGACCTACTTAAATTTGGCCTCAGGGAGTTTGCCAAGAACATTATGGACACATAATACGATAAGCCAAGAATTAAGATCTTAGGTCCCAATTACGGAACCGTTTTTTCCCATCACAAATGGCACAAGACAAGGATGTCCACTGTCTCCTCTGTTTTTCATTTTGTTTATTGAACCTTTGGTGGAAAAAAATTAGATCAACTAAAGAAATTCAAGGAATTTAAATCGGAGAAGGTAAATACAAAACTGCACTATATGCTGATGATTTCATAATTACATTAGCAAACCCCATTAGTTCCTTAGTTAAATTGGAAGAGGTATTAATTGACTTTGGGAAGGTCTCTTATTTTAAAATAAAGAGACAGAAAATGAATATCATCACTAGGGGAGTAAATCCAAAAGTGAAAGAGGCTCTGAAAGAGACATTTCCATACAATTGGGAGTCGGGGCATATAATACGCTTGGGTATTTATCTATTGTTTAATATAAAAATTAGTCTAAAAGACAATCTGGATAAAGTATTTAAGATTATACAACATATAATTTTTGATTGGAAGACGATTAAGTTATCATGGATGGCAAGATTTGCAGTCACGAAAATGATGATTATACCCAAGCTGACTTATCCCCTTAGATGCATACCAGAAAAACAGCCAGAATACTGGTTTAAGAAAGTTAAAAATAGTATAAATTCATACTTAATGGGAAAAGGGCTAGAATTCCTCTATCCGTAACAAAACAGAGAATAAATGAGGGGGATCTTGCTACTCCATGCATTAAAGATGTATATAGTGCTATCACACTCTCCAAATTGTGATTTGGAGCTCCCTGTATGAAAATCCTATATGTAAACAAATAGAACATTATCTGATAGAAGACATTCCAATAAAATTAATAATGTAGCTTCCAAATGTAGAGGTGTTAAACAATATATTTGTACAGAGAGGAGTAAAGTCTCTTTTAAAATATTGGGTAAAATTCAGAAGCAAATGGAATCTATCAGAATACCCTTCTTTAGGTGCACCAATAGAGATTGCGTCTTTATTCCAGAGAACAGATAATTTAGAGGAATGGAAAAACAAGGGAGTGTATTATATTTTTGATCTTTACTCAGAGGGCAATTTATTGGAATGGACACAAATACATCATAAATATAAATTAAAGAACTGCATGTGGTTAAATGTTCTATTATTAAAAGGTAGATTGAAACAAAATGGATTCAAAAGTAAAAATATGAACTCGTTAACAACTTTTGAATTACTGGTATATAATAAAAATTTGGCACAATGCATTTCAAAATGTAAAAAAATATTATCTAGGAAAGATCCTTTTGATAAAACAATAGACATGACATTATAGGAAAAATATCTGAAATCTATTCATGAGGAAGAAGTGTGGTTAGATGCGTTTAAAATTGTAATATTCTCAGCCATATTGAACTCTTACATGGAATTATATTTTAAAATACTGATTAGGTGGCACTGGACCCCAGCTTCCATTAATACATTTTCACAAGGGTTAAAGGTTAAATGTTGGAAAGGATGCAACATCAAAGGAGATACATACCATGCTTGGTGGGATTGTGGAGAAATTATATTATTCTGGAAAATAAGGATAATATGGATAAATGAGGTACTGGGTATTGATCTTCCATATGATCCTGACCTTATCATTCTTCATTTAAAGATTTGGGTGAAATTCCTGCATTGCAAATTTCTGCATCCCCATATCTTATTGGTCATTAAGTGGTTATTAAATAGATATTGGATGTTAGATAAACTCCCTTCTTTACAAAAGATAGCCCGGTTTATTAATAGAAACAAAGAATGTATGCATCAGGATCTAGATAAAGGTCATAGGAGGAATTTGATGTCTAATTGGCAGTACTGGGACAATTATATGGACAGGAAAAATAGTGAAAACCTGGAGGCATTGTAAGATTACTTGAAATTAAGAAACACACAAAATAAAAGCACTTATATCTTTTTCCTTAATTGTTTAACTCTATGTATAAGTAAGAGAATTGGTTTATTATGAAAATATGTATGTGATGTATGAAAGTTTTTATGTTTTTTTGTTCTTTTTTTTCTTTCTCTGTATTGTTATATATATTTTTTTGAAAAACAATAAATAAATTAAATTAAAAAAAAAAATTATATTACATGCATATCTATCATCATTTACCAGTTATAACAATGTCCCAAGGAGTCTACCAAAACTCTCACCCACTAAGTTCCTTTTGGTTTAGAGTGTATGATCCAACTCTGACAAATCAAACAACTCAAAAGTAATAATAATCATATAACAATGTTTATTATAGCTTCGGCTGTTCAACCACACGAGGTTGTGGGACCCCACCAAATCAATCACCTCAGCAGAATGGATAGCGATAAAGAGACACAGATTCTGGTAGAAATTGTTGAACGATGTTGAAGTCTGATAAGGTCCCCATATCATATAGCAAATCATAAACAGGAAGTTAGAGCAAATATTATTGAACACATTATTGCTAAATAACAAGCCTCAAGTGCCATTACAGGGTGTTACAGTAGACAAGGCACTTTCTTTGATACAAATACACCAGTTAGCTTGCAAAGATTATGACTATTGTTAGATATATAAATTACATTTTTGGGGGTTCAAGGACAGAGTTAACATTGTTTACACCAGAATTGCCATCTTCATAGATAATGATAGGGTTCAAACTCAAAACAGTAAAGTAATAAGACAGTGCAAAGCAATATTTATTACTTTGTATTATTGTACTATGCCAAAAGCTACAGCAGAAAATGAGTATATGATCAGTCACAATTTAAAAGAACATGGAACAATTCATGATATCCAAGTCCAATGCCAGTTCCTAGTTCACACAACTCAGATGATATACATGTTTTCATACTGTAGTCAGTTTCTTTTCCATCTGCAATAAAAAATATCTTATGTTAGCAATCAGTATAATTTCATCATGTTGCATACACTGTAGATAATAAATGTATTTTCTACTGACAGATAAAACTAATTTACCTCTTATTTGAATATCAGGGAATTGTTTAAATGTTTACCTGGACTTCTAACTCTTCCAATGTATTGCAAACATCTATTCCGAGACCCTCTGCACATCCTGACTTCAGTGGCATTACATTCCTCCAAACTGAATTGAAAGCAGGATGGGCATACTCTTCCATTGGGGGATTCACTGTCCTCAGGGGGCACTAGTATAGAATAATACACAGGCAGGTAGTGACACAGATTATAAACATAGATAATACACAGATTATAAACATAGATACAAACTGTACATTCACAAACAGGCTTTTAAATAAGACTACATCTCACAGCAAACCTGTAATATACAGTATATTGCAGTAACCGGTTAGGGAGATTGGAGAGGTGTAATATAAACACTCATCATAGCAAAGCACTTACAGGACTTGTGATATCAAGTGCAAAATGCTTCTTATCATTTCAGTTGTGTGCATGTTTGTGACATCCTGGGGTCTGTGATTCAAGGGACTGGAAAAATTGTGCTTATACGAAATAGAAATTGAGAAATAATAGAAACTCTGAAATTAGATATAAATATATTTATATTTGTATTTACAATTTAAAATCTTGAACACATCCACAAAGTAATACCTTGTCTGTTGAAAAATTTAAAAACAAATAATATGGGGGTCTTAAAAATAATTTAACATCCCAGTGATCCAAGTCTATGCTCCAACCATGGATGCTGAAGAGGCTGAAGCTGTCCAATACTATGAAGATCTTCAACACGTCATAGATATAACACCAAGGAAAGATGTTACTGTCATCCTAGGAGATTGGAATGATAAAGTAGGGAACCAAAAGATACCTGGCACATTTGACCATGGAGTATATAATGAAGCAGGTCAGAGATTAGTAGAATTCTCTCAAGATAATTCTCTGGTCATAGCAAACACCCTCTTCTAACAGCCTCCGAGATGACTCTATACATGGACCACCAGATGGACAATATAGATCACCAGATGGACAATATAGAAATCAGATTGACTATATACTTTGTAGTCAAAGATAGTGGAGCTCTATACAATCAGCAAAAACAAGGCCTGGAGCTGACTGCGGCTCAGATGATGAGCTTCTTATTGCAAAGTTCAGAAATAAACTAAGAAAAGAAGGAAAACCATCAGACCACGTAGATACATAATAAATAAAATCCATTGTGAATTTGTAGTGGAAGTAAAGAAAAGATTTAAAGAACTAGACATAGAAGATAGAATGCCTGAAGAACTCTGGACCAATGTTTGCAACATTATCCAGGAAACAGCAACAAATAATAACCCAAAATTAAGAAAATTAAGAAGGCAAACTGACTGTCTGATGAGGCTTTGGAAGTAGCCCAGGAAAGAAGGAAAGTGAAAGGTGGTGATGATAGGAAAAGATTTGTCCAACTGAATGCAGAATTCCAGAGGATCGCACAAAGAGACAAGGAGAGTGAGAGATGTAGAGAGATAGAAGAAGATAGAATAATAGGAAAGTCGAGAGATCTCTTCAGGAAAATTGGGGATCTCAAAGGAACCTTTTATGCCAAAGTGGGCGTGATAAAATATCAAAATGGTAGGGGCTTAACAAAAGCAGATCGGATAAAAAAAAGAGGTGGCAGGACTACACTGAAAATCTATACAGGAGGGATCTGTACAGCAATGATGACCTCAATAGTTTATCTAATGAGCTGAAGCCAGACATCTTGGAGAGCGAAATAAGAGGGACCCTAGGATGCCTTGCTAAGATCAAGGCTGCAGGAGTTGATGGATTCCCAGTAGAACTATTCAACATTTTACAGGAAGATGCTGTGAAAGTGCTGCTTGCCTTATGCCAACACATTTTGAAAACTCATCAGTGGCCAATAGATTGGAAAAGGTCAGTCTACATCCCAATCCCAAAAAAGGCAGAAAAGCATTAAAGAGTGCTCCAATTATCGAACAAATGCACTCATTCCACATGCCAGCATGTTAATGCTTAATAGCCTATAAGCTAGGCTCCAACAATATGGACCAGGAACTACCAGATGTGCAAGCCGGATTCCACAGAGGAAGAGGCACAAGTGATCTAATTGCCAATGTCCAATAATAGAGAAAGCAAGAGAGTTTCAGAAAAGCATTTACTTTTGCTTCATAGACTATTCTAAAGCATTTGACTGTGTGGATCACAAAAAAATGTGGCAACTCCTTAAAGAGATGGGAGTAACAGATCCTCTCATCCACCTCCTGAGGAATTTGTATTTGGACCAAGAAGCAAAAGGACAGAACATGGGACAACAGAATGGTTCAAGATAGAAAAAGGTGCGCAACAAGGTTATATATTGTCATCTTATTTATTCAACTTATACACAAAGTACATCATGGGTAAGTCTGGGCTGGATGAGTCCAAAGCTGGAATCAATATTTCTGGAAGGAATATCAACAATCTCAGATACGCCGATGATACTACTCTGATGGCTGAAAGTGAGGAGGAACTAAAGGACCTATTAATGCAGGTAAAAGAAGAAAGTGCAAAAGCTGGCCTGCTGCTCAATGTTAAAAAGACAAAGATCATGGTAAATGGCAATAGTTCCTGGAAAATGGATGGGGAAGAGGTGAAGGCAGTGACAGATTTTATTTTCCTGGGATCCAAGATCTCATCAGATGATAAATATAGCCATGAAATTAAATTACGTTTGTCCATATAATTATATGGACAAATTGTCAAATTGTATCCTCCAGAATTATACCACCGAATTGGAAGATCAGATAAAGGTTTTAAATGGTAAAATCAATAATCTAGAAGATAGGTAGAGGAGGAGTAATTTACAAATTAGAGGCATTCCAGAAATAGTTATGACTAAGGATTAGAAACAGTATTTAACTAATCTGTTCACCTCCCTGATACCAACATTTCCTCAATCTGGTAATAATTTTGACGCTGTACATAGGATCCCATTACCATCATTTTTGGAAAACAGAGGTCCTAGAGACGTTATTGTAAAAATCAATTTTCATCCAATAAAAGAGGAAATAACAAAAGCCGGTTTTAAAATAAAAACTTTCAACTCACCCTATGAAAACATAAAAATCTTCTCAAATCTCTCCTCAAGTACATTAGTGAAAAGAATACGGAAACATCACACAAACACTTAGAAAGGAAGGACTAACTTATAAATGGACTTTCCCAGAAGAGTCTCGTTGGTACTGAGTTGTGTCAATTAAAGATGGAGAAGAGTTGTTAATAGGTTGGGGTCTTAAGATGGAAAGAAATGTTAAAAGCACTCAATAAATAGAAGATAACTTGAAAAAAAACTTGAATTGTGCAAAGAGCAATTAGTACTGTTATATGCATAATTGTGTTTAATGTTAACCCTTGATACTAGGAGCTATAAGAAACAGGTTGAAACTATAACTGATCTTACGTTATAAATAAAAAATATTCATCAACTTAAGATAGATAAGGTTTTATGGAAGCATCAGCAACCTCAGTACCTGATGGGCGATAAAACAGGGAAAGTCTTGGCAAATAAAATGAGAAAACACTGTATACAGGAAACGATCGTTGGTATTAAAGGAGAAGATAATATTTTATATAAACATCCCAGAGACATAGGCAATGTATTCTTTGATTATTATTCAAAATAATTTAATTTGGAACTACAACCACATTTTTACAAACCTGATAAAGCAGAAATAAAAAAAGTTATACATTTTCCTAAGATATCTGAAAGGGAGTTGAATATGCTGAACGAGCAAATAACTATGAGAGAAATCAAGGATACAATAACAGATAGTAAGAACAAAAATTTCCGGAATAAAACGCGCTGGATAAGCTGTATTATCGAACATTCCCGGATGTTCAATGAAATCAAAAATAAAGGGAAAGTTTGGCCAGAATTAACAGAAGCAAAGTTAATAAACATACCAAAACAGGGTAAAGATTTACAGGCCTATTTCCCTAATAATTTATGATTTGAAAATCTACTCAAAAATACTATACTGACTAATAGACTGTCTCTAGTTATTCCAAGCTTGATCCATATGGATCAGTCTGAATTTGTAAAAAGGAGGCAAGGGGGAGACAATGTTAGAAGACTCCTAGATGTTCTATTGGTGGGTGCAAGGTGAGGCAGTCCCATGCTGGCCCTGTCTATAGATGCTGAGACATCATTAAACAGGGTCAGCTGGAAATGTTTAAGAGCTGACCTACTTAAATTTGGCCTCAGGGAGTTTGCCAAGAACATTATGGACACATAATACGATAAGCCAAGAATTAAGATCTTAGGTCCCAATTACGGAACCGTTTTTTCCCATCACAAATGGCACAAGACAAGGATGTCCACTGTCTCCTCTGTTTTTCATTTTGTTTATTGAACCTTTGGTGGAAAAAAATTAGATCAACTAAAGAAATTCAAGGAATTTAAATCGGAGAAGGTAAATACAAAACTGCACTATATGCTGATGATTTCATAATTACATTAGCAAACCCCATTAGTTCCTTAGTTAAATTGGAAGAGGTATTAATTGACTTTGGGAAGGTCTCTTATTTTAAAATAAAGAGACAGAAAATGAATATCATCACTAGGGGAGTAAATCCAAAAGTGAAAGAGGCTCTGAAAGAGACATTTCCATACAATTGGGAGTCGGGGCATATAATACGCTTGGGTATTTATCTATTGTTTAATATAAAAATTAGTCTAAAAGACAATCTGGATAAAGTATTTAAGATTATACAACATATAATTTTTGATTGGAAGACGATTAAGTTATCATGGATGGCAAGATTTGCAGTCACGAAAATGATGATTATACCCAAGCTGACTTATCCCCTTAGATGCATACCAGAAAAACAGCCAGAATACTGGTTTAAGAAAGTTAAAAATAGTATAAATTCATACTTAATGGGAAAAGGGCTAGAATTCCTCTATCCGTAACAAAACAGAGAATAAATGAGGGGGATCTTGCTACTCCATGCATTAAAGATGTATATAGTGCTATCACACTCTCCAAATTGTGATTTGGAGCTCCCTGTATGAAAATCCTATATGTAAACAAATAGAACATTATCTGATAGAAGACATTCCAATAAAATTAATAATGTAGCTTCCAAATGTAGAGGTGTTAAACAATATATTTGTACAGAGAGGAGTAAAGTCTCTTTTAAAATATTGGGTAAAATTCAGAAGCAAATGGAATCTATCAGAATACCCTTCTTTAGGTGCACCAATAGAGATTGCGTCTTTATTCCAGAGAACAGATAATTTAGAGGAATGGAAAAACAAGGGAGTGTATTATATTTTTGATCTTTACTCAGAGGGCAATTTATTGGAATGGACACAAATACATCATAAATATAAATTAAAGAACTGCATGTGGTTAAATGTTCTATTATTAAAAGGTAGATTGAAACAAAATGGATTCAAAAGTAAAAATATGAACTCGTTAACAACTTTTGAATTACTGGTATATAATAAAAATTTGGCACAATGCATTTCAAAATGTAAAAAAATATTATCTAGGAAAGATCCTTTTGATAAAACAATAGACATGACATTATAGGAAAAATATCTGAAATCTATTCATGAGGAAGAAGTGTGGTTAGATGCGTTTAAAATTGTAATATTCTCAGCCATATTGAACTCTTACATGGAATTATATTTTAAAATACTGATTAGGTGGCACTGGACCCCAGCTTCCATTAATACATTTTCACAAGGGTTAAAGGTTAAATGTTGGAAAGGATGCAACATCAAAGGAGATACATACCATGCTTGGTGGGATTGTGGAGAAATTATATTATTCTGGAAAATAAGGATAATATGGATAAATGAGGTACTGGGTATTGATCTTCCATATGATCCTGACCTTATCATTCTTCATTTAAAGATTTGGGTGAAATTCCTGCATTGCAAATTTCTGCATCCCCATATCTTATTGGTCATTAAGTGGTTATTAAATAGATATTGGATGTTAGATAAACTCCCTTCTTTACAAAAGATAGCCCGGTTTATTAATAGAAACAAAGAATGTATGCATCAGGATCTAGATAAAGGTCATAGGAGGAATTTGATGTCTAATTGGCAGTACTGGGACAATTATATGGACAGGAAAAATAGTGAAAACCTGGAGGCATTGTAAGATTACTTGAAATTAAGAAACACACAAAATAAAAGCACTTATATCTTTTTCCTTAATTGTTTAACTCTATGTATAAGTAAGAGAATTGGTTTATTATGAAAATATGTATGTGATGTATGAAAGTTTTTATGTTTTTTTGTTCTTTTTTTTCTTTCTCTGTATTGTTATATATATTTTTTTGAAAAACAATAAATAAATTAAATTAAAAAAAAAAATTATATTACATGCATATCTATCATCATTTACCAGTTATAACAATGTCCCAAGGAGTCTACCAAAACTCTCACCCACTAAGTTCCTTTTGGTTTAGAGTGTATGATCCAACTCTGACAAATCAAACAACTCAAAAGTAATAATAATCATATAACAATGTTTATTATAGCTTCGGCTGTTCAACCACACGAGGTTGTGGGACCCCACCAAATCAATCACCTCAGCAGAATGGATAGCGATAAAGAGACACAGATTCTGGTAGAAATTGTTGAACGATGTTGAAGTCTGATAAGGTCCCCATATCATATAGCAAATCATAAACAGGAAGTTAGAGCAAATATTATTGAACACATTATTGCTAAATAACAAGCCTCAAGTGCCATTACAGGGTGTTACAGTAGACAAGGCACTTTCTTTGATACAAATACACCAGTTAGCTTGCAAAGATTATGACTATTGTTAGATATATAAATTACATTTTTGGGGGTTCAAGGACAGAGTTAACATTGTTTACACCAGAATTGCCATCTTCATAGATAATGATAGGGTTCAAACTCAAAACAGTAAAGTAATAAGACAGTGCAAAGCAATATTTATTACTTTGTATTATTGTACTATGCCAAAAGCTACAGCAGAAAATGAGTATATGATCAGTCACAATTTAAAAGAACATGGAACAATTCATGATATCCAAGTCCAATGCCAGTTCCTAGTTCACACAACTCAGATGATATACATGTTTTCATACTGTAGTCAGTTTCTTTTCCATCTGCAATAAAAAATATCTTATGTTAGCAATCAGTATAATTTCATCATGTTGCATACACTGTAGATAATAAATGTATTTTCTACTGACAGATAAAACTAATTTACCTCTTATTTGAATATCAGGGAATTGTTTAAATGTTTACCTGGACTTCTAACTCTTCCAATGTATTGCAAACATCTATTCCGAGACCCTCTGCACATCCTGACTTCAGTGGCATTACATTCCTCCAAACTGAATTGAAAGCAGGATGGGCATACTCTTCCATTGGGGGATTCACTGTCCTCAGGGGGCACTAGTATAGAATAATACACAGGCAGGTAGTGACACAGATTATAAACATAGATAATACACAGATTATAAACATAGATACAAACTGTACATTCACAAACAGGCTTTTAAATAAGACTACATCTCACAGCAAACCTGTAATATACAGTATATTGCAGTAAGGGAGATTGGAGAGGTGTAATATAAACACTCATCATAGCAAAGCACTTACAGGACTTGTGATATCAAGTGCAAAATGCTTCTTATCATTTCAGTTGTGTGCATGTTTGTGACATCCTGGGGTCTGTGATTCAAGGGACTGGAAAAATTGTGCTTATACGAAATAGAAATTGAGAAATAATAGAAACTCTGAAATTAGATATAAATATATTTATATTTGTATTTACAATTTAAAATCTTGAACACATCCACAAAGTAATACCTTGTCTGTTGAAAAATTTAAAAACAAATAATATGGGGGTCTTAAAAATAATTTAACATCCCAGTGATCCAAGTCTATGCTCCAACCATGGATGCTGAAGAGGCTGAAGCTGTCCAATACTATGAAGATCTTCAACACGTCATAGATATAACACCAAGGAAAGATGTTACTGTCATCCTAGGAGATTGGAATGATAAAGTAGGGAACCAAAAGATACCTGGCACATTTGACCATGGAGTATATAATGAAGCAGGTCAGAGATTAGTAGAATTCTCTCAAGATAATTCTCTGGTCATAGCAAACACCCTCTTCTAACAGCCTCCGAGATGACTCTATACATGGACCACCAGATGGACAATATAGATCACCAGATGGACAATATAGAAATCAGATTGACTATATACTTTGTAGTCAAAGATAGTGGAGCTCTATACAATCAGCAAAAACAAGGCCTGGAGCTGACTGCGGCTCAGATGATGAGCTTCTTATTGCAAAGTTCAGAAATAAACTAAGAAAAGAAGGAAAACCATCAGACCACGTAGATACATAATAAATAAAATCCATTGTGAATTTGTAGTGGAAGTAAAGAAAAGATTTAAAGAACTAGACATAGAAGATAGAATGCCTGAAGAACTCTGGACCAATGTTTGCAACATTATCCAGGAAACAGCAACAAATAATAACCCAAAATTAAGAAAATTAAGAAGGCAAACTGACTGTCTGATGAGGCTTTGGAAGTAGCCCAGGAAAGAAGGAAAGTGAAAGGTGGTGATGATAGGAAAAGATTTGTCCAACTGAATGCAGAATTCCAGAGGATCGCACAAAGAGACAAGGAGAGTGAGAGATGTAGAGAGATAGAAGAAGATAGAATAATAGGAAAGTCGAGAGATCTCTTCAGGAAAATTGGGGATCTCAAAGGAACCTTTTATGCCAAAGTGGGCGTGATAAAATATCAAAATGGTAGGGGCTTAACAAAAGCAGATCGGATAAAAAAAAGAGGTGGCAGGACTACACTGAAAATCTATACAGGAGGGATCTGTACAGCAATGATGACCTCAATAGTTTATCTAATGAGCTGAAGCCAGACATCTTGGAGAGCGAAATAAGAGGGACCCTAGGATGCCTTGCTAAGATCAAGGCTGCAGGAGTTGATGGATTCCCAGTAGAACTATTCAACATTTTACAGGAAGATGCTGTGAAAGTGCTGCTTGCCTTATGCCAACACATTTTGAAAACTCATCAGTGGCCAATAGATTGGAAAAGGTCAGTCTACATCCCAATCCCAAAAAAGGCAGAAAAGCATTAAAGAGTGCTCCAATTATCGAACAAATGCACTCATTCCACATGCCAGCATGTTAATGCTTAATAGCCTATAAGCTAGGCTCCAACAATATGGACCAGGAACTACCAGATGTGCAAGCCGGATTCCACAGAGGAAGAGGCACAAGTGATCTAATTGCCAATGTCCAATAATAGAGAAAGCAAGAGAGTTTCAGAAAAGCATTTACTTTTGCTTCATAGACTATTCTAAAGCATTTGACTGTGTGGATCACAAAAAAATGTGGCAACTCCTTAAAGAGATGGGAGTAACAGATCCTCTCATCCACCTCCTGAGGAATTTGTATTTGGACCAAGAAGCAAAAGGACAGAACATGGGACAACAGAATGGTTCAAGATAGAAAAAGGTGCGCAACAAGGTTATATATTGTCATCTTATTTATTCAACTTATACACAAAGTACATCATGGGTAAGTCTGGGCTGGATGAGTCCAAAGCTGGAATCAATATTTCTGGAAGGAATATCAACAATCTCAGATACGCCGATGATACTACTCTGATGGCTGAAAGTGAGGAGGAACTAAAGGACCTATTAATGCAGGTAAAAGAAGAAAGTGCAAAAGCTGGCCTGCTGCTCAATGTTAAAAAGACAAAGATCATGGTAAATGGCAATAGTTCCTGGAAAATGGATGGGGAAGAGGTGAAGGCAGTGACAGATTTTATTTTCCTGGGATCCAAGATCTCATCAGATGATAAATATAGCCATGAAATTAAATTACGTTTGCTTCTGGGGAGGAAAGTCATGGAAAGTCTGAACAAGCAAGTAAATTGTAAAGACATTACACTATCAACAAAGGTCTGCATAGTTAGAACTATGGTATTCCCAGTAGTAACATACAGATGTGAGAGCTGGACCATAATAAAGGCTGAGCGCCATAGAATTGATACCTTTGAATTACGGTGTTGGCGAAAACTGCTTAGAGTCCCTTGCACTGCGAGAAGATCCAATAAATCAGTACTTCAGGAAATCAGGACAATCTTTTCACTGGAAGCTATGAAAATAAGGCTGAAGCTCAAATATTTTTTCTCACATCCTGAGAAGTAGGATTCCTAAAATAGACTCTAATGCTGGGAAAGATTGAAGGCACAAGAAGAAGGGGACGACTGAGGCAGAGATGGATAGATGAGATCATTAAAGCGATGAACATGAACTTAATCAAGCTCAGAGAGGCAGTGACTGACATGTGCTGGCGCGCTGCGGTCCATAGAGTCACGAAGAGTCAGACATGACTGAAAGACTAAACAACAATAACAAAAAAGAATTTAAAATATTTTGAATGCCCTCCCTATATTTTTTTATATATTAGATTTAGTAATGTTTAATGTAGAAAATGTCAAACTGAGAAAATAAATATTACATTTAAAGTCTCATTCATTTAGAAGGCCACATCTCACTGTATTTAGGCCATATGTCTGTGGGCATGCTGCAGGCTCGCGTTCTGCTACAAATTTGGTGCTATTCAATTGAACAGGGGCAAAAGTTACGTGCCGAAAGCCGAAAGCCGAAACCGTAAACCATGCCCTCGTATGTAGCAGTTCAGGGCGGGAACAGGATCAATTAAGCAAGGCCTTAACTACCAATTCGAAACAGCCAATAGAAAATGAGACCGCCATCATTATGTATAAGATGGAGGTTACATATCAATCAATTAGCGTTTAGAGGTCCGATACGCAATGGGACTCGCTAAATACAAAATAATAAAAATGTATGCAGATACTGTTTTAGTCCATGTGAATGGTCTGATATGTAATAACTCATTGATTCCTGAGATCGATATAACCCCAAAGTGAAAAAAAAAAACATTTTTGATTGGCGATTTGCGAGCTTGAAACTGTTGTGCAATTAATTCTTTCATCGCTTTCCTCTTCTTTAAGTGCAGTATTGATTTTTTATTTGCATTTACAGTACTAAGGACATGTCTCTAACCCCTTTGTTGGTCCTCTCTAGCACTCATAGGATGTTATTCTACATTTGCTATTTACGGGTGTGAAAACATTTGTGGGCTTGAGAAATTGTAGCAATTGAATATCGATTTGCGATTTTAGCGATCGTGACTCTTGCGAACGTGAAAGATCAAAGGTTTCGATGGGCGTAAGTTTCAGTTTTAAAAACTGCCAGGATTTCAAGCCTGAAACACGTAGCCCGTTTGCGGCTTGCAAAATAATGCCCATTGAATAGCAAAATAACTTACGGGCTCCAGTAACTTACAAATGCTCAATTTAATAAGGATCTTAATCTTGCTGCTGAAATAGCCACTGAAAGCCATTTTTTAGATGAAGAACTGAAAAGCATTTGGTATATAACAAATCTAACAAATATGTACTTTTTTTAAAAGTAAACCAAAAAAATACAAGTCAGAGGTGCTCATCAGGGAACGAACCAACCTTAATAGGTTAGTTCTATGGCCATGATAAGCCACTCTGAGAGCAACCTCTTTTAGCTCACTTGTGCCCTTCACAGGGAGAAAAATCCTGTAGTATATCAGTCTGGTCCCACTCAAAAGAGTGACCCAGCCCGAAATACCAGGCAATTCTACCCTGAACAGAAGAAACAGCAAACCTCTGACGCGTTTCGGCCTTTATGGGCCTCGTCAGTGAGGTGCAGCTGAACTCCCTAAGGCACAGTGAGCAAGGGGTCTACGTCTGGAGTCCCCTATTAACCTTTTTTCAAAGTAAAGTATAAAGTACAATGAATGTAAATATCATCTCATAATACATTCCCTATGATCCATCTTAAAAATATAGAGCTCGATTCAATTGAGCAATCGTAAGTTACTGGAGCTCATAAGTGAGGCCGTAAGTTAATTTGCTATTCAATGTCTTTTTGCGGGCTCCAAATGATTTATGGGTTACTGGCTTGAAAACTCTGCAATGGTAAATCCAGAACTTACAGTCTCCTGATGCCTTTGATCTTTCCCGTCTGCAAGAGTTAGATGTTTGTAGCACTGTAAATGCAAATAAATAATCAATACTGCAATGTAAATGACGGGGAAAGACATTAGAATTAATTGCACAACAGACTCAAACTTGCAAATCTGCAATGAAAAATTATTTTATTATGTGTCATTTTGTGGTTATATCGATCTTGGGAATCAATGAGTTAATACATATCAAGCCACCCACATGGGCTAGAACAGTATAGGTATTCACTTTAAATATTTTGTATTTTGCAGTTTTACTGACATCATGATGACGGTCTCATTTTCTATTGACTACTTCGACATGGGTGGTTACAGTCTTGCTTAATTGATCATATTCTCGCCCTGAAGTGCTACGGTCGAGTGCATGGTTTACGGTTTAGTTTTTTCATCCCGTAACTGGCGCGCTGGTTTAATTTAATAGCACCAGAATTGTAGCAGAGTTCAAGCCTGCAGCAGATCCGCAGACAAACAGGCTATATACCATGAGATGCGGGCTTGTGATTGAATCGCTCCTGTTTTTTGATAGGTCTGTTGCCGTTTTTTTTTAAGCATTTGTGTAGTTAACCAGCTTTCCCGTATGTATTGTTCAATCAGTGCAAATGCCAACAATAGTAAGAAAAAATAATAATTCTTATTTTTTTTAAATGCACCACCCAAACAAATGCACAGGTTTTTGCACACATTCACACATGGGCCATAGCCTGTTAATTTTGGTTTTATTGTTCATTTTAGAGTCCCTTCGGAGATATCCCGGTCTTGGGTTTTTCTCTTTTCAGACCAAATGTAATAATTTGACATACATATTCAAATTGTAGAAGTTAAGAAAAAGAAGAATATTAACAATGCATTGAATCACTAAATGTCTTTACTTAAAGGATGTTTTTAATAAAAACAAAAGCAAATAGAGATCAAATCTAAAAGAACAGTTCCTTCTGCTCCTCTCAAGTTTCTAATCCTTAATCAATCAAAAACAAAATGTCTGTCATCATCAAGAGAAAAGATGGAAACAATAGTTATAAATTAAAGGCAGCAATTATTTATTTTAAACTGTGAAGTCAAGTTATTCAAAACAGAACACTATAAATATGCCACCTTAGTGATGTATATGTGATCATCCCCAGCTCACGTACCATTAAACTTCCCAACATTGCAGCAATTCCCGGAGCAGCATTCTGTGTTCTGTGCATAATATAAACCACTAACAGAGTTGTAGACCTGTGTATCACAGGGGAAGTCCCCGGCACAGCCTTTGTGAAATGAATGTTGAGTAATTTCATCTGTGATACAAAAAAAGAGAGAGAAAAATATAAAGTTGATGTTAAGAGATTTCAGTACCATGTTAACCTGGTATCAGACGCCATTGCATCTTGTAAATAAATGTTTATGAGTTTTTATAATATTTCATGAAAATGAGATGGCACAAAATCCTGAAAATACTGCATTTTTTATATTTATATTTTCATATTCACTAATGGTAATATTTATACCTATTTCTATATATTTATTTAGAATTTGTTCTTGTACAAAATTATAAAAAAAACATAACACTAATTTATATAGAGAAATGTTGATATTTAATGGAACTTAGAAGACTCCCTTAGACTGCACCCAAAACTATATTTGTCAGTCACATGGTACACAGCAAGTAGTCCTGTTATTTCTCTCCTTAAGGAGACAGGACAGCACAGAGTTCATCATGTTTAAGAAACTGGTTGAATCATTTGTATCTTAACGTGAAATCCTGAAAATGTGGTGTAACTTTGAAGACTGATGTTGGTTAACCATTATTTGAAGCAATGCTTCTGAAACATTGTCACTTCATGTGGTCCTTAGTATCTTGGCCATACCAGGGATACTTGTGTAAAAAAAAAACAGCGAAGAAGACATTGATTTGGTGCCTGCATAAAGGGTCATACCATATGTGAGTTGGTCACACTCATTATGAGATTGTTACTCTTCTGTTACATGCACTTTAGGCCTTGTTGAGGCTAGTTATGCACAGACCTCTGAGGTTGGTTATGCTCTTAAACTGACAACTCCCTCTTTCTCATAATTCAGTGCTTGGGCCACACACACTACTTGCATGGTCGTGTTTGCTTGTAAAAAAGCACAGTTATGTAAAACCCTTGGTTTCAGCCTCTCAATATCTCACTTAGTATCCAGACACAGACCATTGACAAAGTACAGTATGTCTCTCCATATTGTTTTTATTCTCATTTCATCATAATTTACAACAATGTAAGAGCTTCATTCAATTTGAAGGCTGCATCTCGCTGTATTATAGTTAAATAGTAATTAAGGTTAAAAAAAGACTTTCAGTCCATCAAGTTCAACCTTTTAAGATATCATCTGATCTGCAATATTAGATTAGTTATTAATTAATTAATTAGCTGATAATTAATTGTTAATTAATTATTTATAAACATTTTTTTAATTAACCACTAAGTTATTAATAAATATGTTAAAAAGGAGAGGACATAATACCGAACCCTGAGGAACCTCACTTACCACAATAGTCCAATAGGAGTATGCTCCATTTACAATAACCCTTGGCTTACTGTCTTTTAGCTAACTCTCAATTCATGAGCAGATATTTACTTCAATTCCTTTATCCCTTAGTTTGCACAGTAGTCTTCCATGTGGCACGGTATCAAAAGCCTTTGCAAAATCCAAAGACTACATCCACTGAGTTGCCTTGATCCAGATTCCTACTAACCTCCTCATAGAAACTAATTAGATTTGCTTGACATGACCTATCCCTCATAAATCTATGTTGACTCCTACTTATAATCCTGTTCAAATAGACATATTCTTGTATATTATCCCTTATTAACCCTTTTAAAAGCTTTCCCACTACAGAAGTGAGGCTCACTCATCTATAATTCCCAGGATTTGCTCTTACTCCCTTTTTAAATAGAGGTATCACGTCTGCTTTTCTTCAGTCATCTGGTAGAGACCCAGTGTTGAGTGAACCCTCAGTACCCTTGGATGTATTCCATCAAGACCCGGGGCTTTATTAACATTTATTTTTTCCAACCTCCTTTGGATTATTTTATGCGTTAACCAGTTATTCAGCAAAGATAGTGTAGCCCCATTATGTTGCAGTGTCCCAACCACTGGTACCTCCCTTGTGTATACCGAAGAAAAGAACCTATTTAGCTCATCTGCCTTTTCCTGGTCACTCATTTTCAGACAGGCTGTATCACATTGTAATGTTCCTATAGCTTCCTTCCTCGCCTTCTTCCCATTTATATACTCAAAAAATATTTTACGGTTAGTCTTACTCTCTTTTACTTTTATTCCCACTTGGTATATGGTGATAAGCATGCATATTTAGTAAGGATTTAAATGTTGTCCATTTATGTTCAGTGTTTTTACCTATCATTTCTCTGTCCCAGTCTATACTTTATATTGCTGCCTTTGGACCGTTAAAATCTGCCCTTTTAAAATTAAGAGTTTTTGTTGCCCCTTAAAAAAATGTTTTTATTAAATCTCAAATGAGACTGTGTTGTGATCACTGTTTTCCAAAGGTTGCCCTAGTTCAACATTTGATGCTATATCAGTATTATTTGTGATGATTAAATCCAAGATTGCATAATTTCTAGTAGGCTCTTGTATAACTTGGGCCAGATAATGATCCCTGAGTGTACTCTGCTCCCCTTAGCTGGACTGCTGGTCTCATCAATCCAGTTTATTTCAGGGTAATTAAAATATCCTATTATTAGAACTTGCCCATGCTTAGCTGCATTTCCAATCTGTAACAATAACTGTATTTCCTCACTTTCAGCTATATTTGGGGGTTTATAGCATACTCCTACTAATATTCTTTTGGAATTTGCTGCTCCGCTATTTAACTCTACCGACAAACATTCAACATTATGCTAGTTCCACCATAAATATCTTCTCTGACTATAGGCTTAAATTCAGGCTTAACATACAGAGATATCCCACCTCCTCTTTTACCATTGCCTCTATCTTTCCTAAATAGGTTTTAACCATCCAGATTAACAGTCCAGTCATGAGATTAATCCCACCATGTTACGGTAATGTCTATTAAATCCAATTTTCCATTAATTGCTAAAAATTCTAACTCTCCAATTTCTCCTGGCAAGCTTCTGGCATTAGCAAGCGTACACCTAATGTTAGGAGTATGTAGTTCTGAAGTCCCTGCCACTGTACTTACGTTACTTGGTAATACCTCCCTATTGACTATACTAACCCTCCCCATCTCCTACCCTGTGAGTTGTTAATTCATCCCTTATACCCTCTACACTTTCTACCCCATTACTTATATCTAGTCCCTCCCCCCACCTACTAGTTTAAAAACTCCTCCAGCCTTTCTACCATCCTATCCCCTAGCACAAAAGCACCCTCATCATTAAGGTGCAATCCATCCCTGCTGTAGAGATTGTACCCAAGTGAAAAGTCAGCCCAGTGCTCTAAAAACCCAAACCCCTGCTTAGTGCACCACATCTTTAGCCATGCATTAACCTTCCTAAGCTCCTTCTAACTCCCTGGGCTAGCACGTGGCACTGGTAGTATCTCAGAAAATACTATCTTGGAGGTCCTTCCCTTCAACTTATTACGTAGTTCTCTAAAACCATTCTTTAGGACACTCCATCTTCCACTAACTTTGTCATTGGTACCAATATATACCAAGACCGCCGGTTCATTTCCAGTTCCTCCAAATAATTTGGATACCCAATCCACAACATGCCAAACCCGAGCACCCAGGAGACAGCAAACTGTTCAATTGCTGGGACAGATAACCCTGTCTACCTTCCACCAAAACCTGTCTATAGCTCTGCCTATTTTGCCCTCCCACTCCTCCAGTAGAACTGATCTCCCAGCTGTTAAAGGGAACAGCTCTATCTGGCATTGCCATTTATGAATGGACATCTCCAACAGTGTCACTCAATCTGGCAAATCTGTTGCTGTTTGCCAACTCAGAACTGGCCTGCCTCCTTCTTTTCCCCCTCATTCCCCTTCTGTAACCTAGCTACCTCCCTGGACATCCTCACTAGTCCCATATCCACCTCCCTGCTAGGCCCAGCTAAACTGTGCTCAGTGAGCAACCCAGCTAAACTGTGCTTGGAGCAATATCACTAAGTGCTGCAATTCTCCTCTTCAGTTCTCCAATTTGAGCTTCCAGAGAGGCAACATGCTCACACCTGTCACAGAGGTATGGACCCTGGATCATCTGTTCCAGTATTGCATACATATGACAGGATGTACATTGGGTGAGGTTACCACTGTACTGACTCATAATTATTATTATTGTCTACAAAAATTCTGTGGGAAAAATATACAAGAATAAAAAATAATCTATTTGTATAAAGTTTTATAAAAAATATATATATGCATATATTTTTTTTCTTACCCCTGTGCACTATAAATCTGCTTCCCATTTTCTTTGAACTCCCTCCTTTTATTTAAACTCCTACACTTTTACTAGAATTGCACTTATACTAGAAGTGTTCGCAAGCTCACAAGTTTATATTAACTTCTGCCCACTCACCTGGACGCAATTGGTGCACTCTGCAATTTATCAGCCTTTACTTGCAAGAAGTAAAATCCACTTGCAAACAGACCCAAACAGACCACAAACCTTTACACTAGTTTAACACAGTCAAACCACACACCTCTTACCTGGGCACAATTAGTGAACTCTGCAATTTATGAGCATTTACTTGCAAAAAGTACGGGTATATAGCCCGTATGGCTTCTATTTAATTGAACAAGAGCGCAAGTAAACCCTTCCGAGTATCAGATCCGATAAAGCGCAGCAAAATCTAGCAAGCCAGTCATTTGTGATCCCGTCACAGGTCAATTAACCAATAGGAACAGAAGAACGCCAATGTAGCAGAAACGGGTTTTAAAGGACGTGAAAAAACGTAACTCCCTGATTGTGCTGTAACTGAGAAAGTCAACACATAGGTCAAGGCGTTGGTGGGTTTTTGAGTGAGATATACTGTAGATAGAGACTGAGAGAGAAACAGAGACTGAGAGAGAGAGAGAGATGGAGAGACACAGAGAGAGAGAGATAGAGAGACAGAGAAAGAGAGAGAGTGCCAGAGAGAGAGATAGAGACTGCTAGAGAGAGTGAGTTAAATTGACTGAGAGATAGAGATAGCGATAGAGATAGAGAGAGCGAGTGAGAGATAGAGCCAGAGAGAGAGAGAAAGAGTTAGAGATTTAGAGACAGAGAGATAGAGAGAGAAAAACACCGGAGGAGATTGAGGAAAGAGAGAGTGGAACACCTAAGGAGTAGAGAAGGAGAGTGGGGAGAGGAGGAGAGGTATAAACATGTCAGGGTGGGGAGGTAGAGGTGTAGGAGAGCAGGAGGGGTAGGGATGTGCCCCCAGATGTTGTCACACAAGGTGTAAGAGGGTTCAGGCCTGATCCCAAGGGGGAGGTAGTGGGCATTAGGGACAGGCCTCAGGCACAGTTGGGAGGGCAAGAGGTTGTTCCAAAGCACAGGGTCCACAATTACAGCCCAGATGAGATGGACATCCTGCACAGGGAAATCCATGCCCGCCATAGCATCATACATGGTGGGAGGGATGTGAGGCCTGGCCATAAGACACCTGCCTGGAGTGCGGTTGCTGCAGCTGTTGCGTTTATTAGGGGTTACAAACAGGGTTGTGAAGTTTGCCAAACACTTATATGGAAGCCGAATGGAGGTGAAGAGAATGATGGCAGAGTAGGCCAGAGCAGCCCATGCAACTGGTGGTGGCCTGCCAGACTCTAAAGGAGTGGATGGTGCCTGTGGCAGTAGTGGGCCTTCCAGAACAGCTGGACTCTGGCTTTCAGGCAACCCAGCAATTTGAGTATCATATACACCATCCTCATGTTCACACACATAGATAACTGACATACAATAGCGCTACAAGATCTCTGGTTATGACTACAGATATATGGGGCAGCAATAACCATATACATCCAGGAAGCAAACAAATGATTATCCTAGTTGTTATCAATAAAATGTCTGTTCAATACCTGCAGTTATAATTGATTCTGAATAGCAGTTGCCAATTCAGTTTGTGTTAGTGTTATGTTTTCTGTTTGTTCAAAGTTCATTTAAAGCAAAATGTTAAATTTCAATTGCAATTGTATATTTTTTGTCTTGAGTTCTCCTATCCCTATCTTCCCCATGTTAAACTGCACTGTTCAGAGCTGTTTCGCTTAACACTCCTACTACTTGGAACCTATCTACAGCGTTAAACTAGGTATAGCTGTGGATCAACAAAGATTTTACATCCAAAAGAGAGTACATGTATTGGTGTGCACACTGCAGCATATGCAGATACAGACTCTGAAGGACTGCATGTGCGTGTCATGCACTAGCCGAACCTGAACCATGTCTCATAAGCATGTTCACAGAGAATTGATCACAGATTGGTTATTCTCACACACTGCACAGCAGGTACAGCTGAGCATGTGTCCAAATGAACTGCAGATGGCACACCGCACCCCACCTGACCAGCATTACATATATTGCTATGAGCCATGATCCACAATGCTCGTGATACGGCTCAATGTTTATCTGGTTAAAATAATCACCACATCCACTTACAAGTGACTATGATGTCAGGGATATGGAAACAAACATCAAATACTATTGTCCTCTGATTTCAGTACCCAGGAGGCCTACCCCGGCCGCGGAGATCCAGGCGGTGGCTCCACAGGAGGAGGAACCACAATCAGCAACGCAAGTGGTGGTGAAGGAAGCCGAGGGCCCGTAACATCACAGGAAGCTGGCCCATCAGCAGCATGACCATTGTGGGTTACAACCCCTCGAGTCCTCAGAAGCATCATGGGCATGTTCCCAGCCATGTGAACCAATTGACATTTCATGGAATCATCAACTACCTGCAGGGATGTCAAGGTCCTGGGGACCACTCTCAACAGGCCGACCACTACCACTTGGTGAGATGCAATGTATGCAGTGGCCAGAACCCAATGCTCTTCCGCTACTGAACGGGCGGAAAACAAATGTTGCCCCAACAGTTGATGCCCCAACAGATGCTGCCCAAATAGATGTTGCCCCAACAAATGTTGCCCCAACAGACCAGGCCAACACCAGCGCCACAGGAAACACCATCACTACGGAAACACCATTGCTTCAGGCAACACCATCACTACTGGCAACACCATAGCCACGGGCAACACCAGTGACACTGGCAACACCTCTGGCCTCACCACAGCCCATTCCCAGTCCAACAATATCTAGTGACAGACCTCACACCCCTCAGAAGGCACCTGGAGTGACTTCTTGCTGCAAATCAGCATGGATGATGATCTGAATTATGGAGTAATGCAACGGCTGACAGCGCTGCTTGAAAGGTAAAATGATATTGCTACTGATCAAGTAGACAGCATCAGATCACTATATGGTGAGGTGAGGAGGCATAATCGAAGGATGGTGAGGTATGAATGAAAGGCTCATAGGGACAAACAAGCCCAGACACATCTCATGGAGTGGCTAGAGCAATTGGCTCCAACACCTCATCTCACCCCTTACCGAGAATGCAAGCTGCTACACAGCCACGCAAGTTTGACGCACACCTTACTCTAACACCTCCTGGTCGTGGTAGAGGGAGGAAGCGCTCAGGCATGGAAGGTGGGGGCCCAGTGCCCAGAAAGAGGAAGTAGGTGAAAACATCCCCTAGGTCAGAGCTTGTTAAACCTCTCTCCAGGAGCCACCATACAGACCATGATTTAGGTCAAACACTGTGTGAATACACAGGTGAAGCAATTTGAGGCCCCACCACCTGCTGAATACTAGTTACTAGTTGTCTCACTTTTGGTTCCCGAGTTTCACATAAATCATGGCCTGTCTGCTGGCTCCTGAGGAGAAGATTGAGAACCACTGCCCTAACTCCTCCTCATCCTCACTCCACAATAAATATAATTTGTATTAATGTTGACATACTATTGGCTGGCTACAGAGTGTGTACATGTATGGTTATGTTGAATATTTCTGCAATTGATGCCCAATGTGGCTTGCCTTTGAGATAAGGTGTTGCAGTCAATCCAAATAGTGTTCTGATTTATATATTGTTCATGTCTCTATAGGTCTTAATAATAGCCTAATCTTACGACCATGGAGGTATGTTCCTCAACCTCCTCTTTCTGTGTCACAGATTCTGCTCAGGAATTTCTGATTACTCCTTAATAACTGAAAAAACACTGTGTGTGGAATAGATTTGTATGACATTATCCATAATTATTTTCATCTGTTTCAGAGAGCAGATATAGACATTAATGGTTTCTTCAATTAAATAAAGGTATTTCTGATGATCCTTTTTTTCATCAGGTTCAGTTTGCAGTGGTGTAGTGACCACATGGGACCCTGGTAGGTGCTATGCATCATGCTTATTCTAGATTATGACATTACCCCCTTTAGGTATACCCTTCCTGCCAAAAACAGCCTTTTGCCCTTCCGGGATCCACCCACACCACACTCATGATATTAATGCACATTCTTGTAAATTTCTGATTGTGCTCTGTGTGAAATAAAGCTTTGTCATACTGTTCATTCCGTGACAGTGTGTTTTCAATGGTTGGGATTTTGGGACATCCACATACATCACATTTGTGTCACATTCCTATATCTGTAACCTAATGAGCCCTAATGAGCAATAGATTAATACATAAAATAATAATAATATTAATAATAATATTTTCATAAGATATCTTATAATATATATATATGTATATATATATATATATATATATATATATATATATCATAATAAAGGGTTAATACACATGCAAAGTTTAATTTGTGATACTGTGGAGTATCAACATTCTCCTGAAGGCCTGATAACAATATGACAGGTGATAATGTAAAGTGATTGATAGCAAAACACTTTATGGAATGTCACCACATAATAATGGCTATACATCTTGGCACATGGCCACCATCAATGGCGTGGGACTCTCCAGGATGGGCGTTGTGGAGATTATCCCTGATGGAGGTAAGTTGGCTGTTGCTCCACGTGCCTCTGCAAAGAATCCATGTGTTTTTGCGGCCCTTCCTGATGGGTTAGAGTAGATTAGTGTAATGTATGTTACCCTGGTCCCCTTCTGGATTGCTATCTGGTGGTGGTGCAGGGGCTTGTGTACCTCAATGAAGCTGCGAGCTATACCATGTAGGGCCAGTGTAGGTGTGCAGGACATAGAGTGGTCAGACAAATCACAGTCCACTGGAGAAGGAACCCACTCCAGTATATTTGGCATGCAAACCTTGTGGAAAAGCACAGGCAGAGACAGTAACTAAATGTTCAGCAGTCCATAGGGTCACAGAGAGTCAGACACAACTGAGGGACTGAACATCCAAATCTAAAATGTTCCCCAGGTATTTGATATATGCCATGTGGTGGTGTAATTTGGCCACTATTTATTTTTCCAATGTAGATGTGATGAGTGAGATATATATAAGATGATCTTTGTAGTTTTAGGGTCCACATTAGAGATTCTGTGAGTGAGAAAGTGTTTAAATAGCACTAATACATAGGGCCATAATATACCACCATGCTTCATGTAGTCTTATGGCATATGTCCTTGCCTAATCTTGTATACTGTATGTAATTCCCAATGTAATATTACTTTATTCTGTTTAAACTGTGAATGAGTGATCATGATGGGGTTAAAACAGGGTGTGCTGAGTCTGCAGTGAGCACCTCTATTGTACTGTGATCTGTTCTGGCCCATTGTTAGCAAATTAAGATAATCACATCTGTCATGTACTCGATCTAAGGTCTGGACCAGTCAGACACAGAGACAGCAGGATGTATATTAGGAGGTAGTCCTATTGTTCTCAGGTGCCAGCTATCAAGGTACTGCTATACCACATGTGGGGTCATCTCCTGTAATCTCCTGTAATTGTCTGCCACGCCTTCTCATTCTTACATGGTATACACCCCCTCTGTATCTAATGCTATAAATATTGCTGACTTTTCAAAAATAAAACTGTTCACTTCTAGAGACATACAGAAATAGTGTGTCTCCTATTTGCTCCTGGTGGCTGTGATACTGAACTTATCTCCACCGTGCAAGTAACTTGTCCTGATCACTATCACAGGAAGGTTACTGAGACTCCAGGAAGTGGTGATTCCTAATGGAGAGACTGATACAGAAGCCAGATACCAGGGTGCTGGTGCGGAGATTTCCGAAAACACAAACGGTCCTTGAGGGTAGTTATCCTGCAGTCCATAGCAGGTGGCCCTGGGCAGCAATAGCCCCTACCCCCGGGTTGTCACAATATACATAACACTAAATATTTAACAGTAGTTTCAGATTCATCAGCTCTCTGAGATCCCTTCCTGTGGTAACCGGTATCACTGGATGAGGCGACATTTTGATGTAATTTAAAAAATATTTTATATTTTTCTGTTTATGAATATAAACTGTGACCCTGTGGACTGTAGCACATTTAGTTACTGTCTCTGCCTGTGCTTTTCCACAAGGTTTGCATGCCAAATATACTGGCGTGGGTTATCAGTTCCTTCTCCAGTGGACTGTGATTTGTCTGACCTCTCTGCTATGTCCTGCACACCTACACTGGCCCTACATGGTATAGCTCACAGCTTCTTTGAGGTACACAAGCCCCTGCACCACCACCAGATAGCATATTTCGGTTTGCTTCTTCCTATGCTCATAATATGTATAACTATCTAAAACAATGGCCCCTATTCAGTTGAGCAATTGTTATTTACTGGAGCACGTAATGTATGTAAAATAATTTGCTATTCAATTGGCATCTTTTAGCGACCTGCAAACGATCTATGGGTTACAGGCTGTAAATCCCTGTGGTTGTCAAAACAGTAACTTATACCCTATCTCAACCTTTGATCTTTCAAGCCCGCAAAAGTTACAATTGCTAAAATTGCAAATCGCTATTCAAGTGCTACAATTCCCTAAACCAGCAATTGTTTTCACACTCGTAAATAGCAAGGCTCTCTTTCAATTGCAATTTGGTCAATTGAATAGGGCTCTAAATAAGCACATAACATATTTTTTTTAAAGAAGTTTTTAGCTAGTAAACATCTATCCAAAAGCAAGGTTTTCACTGACTAAAAACTTCTTAAAAGAGCCCTATTCAATTGGCCAAATTGCAATTGAATCAGCCCCCAAATGTATAAGAAAATCCTACGGGTATCAGATAGGACTCACAAGGGGTTTAAACACCTGTAAATGCAAATAAATAATCAATACTGCACTTTAAAAGACAGATAAAGCTAAATTATTTTTTTAACTTTTCATTTCCGCGTTTTATCAATCTCGGGAATCGAGCAGTTAATACATATCAGGCCACCCACATGGACTAGAACATTTCCTTCATTCGTTTTTATTATTTTGTACATTGCCGGATTGCAAATCGGACTTCTAAATGCTAATTGATTGACATTTAACCTCCATGTTTTACTGATGTCAGCTGTGGCCTTGCAATTGAATATGAGTAAGATAAGAGTAGAAATAAATAAAAAAATGTGTTAACACTTACTTCTCTTAAATGTTTCAGAGATTGTTATACATTTGGAGTGCTTAGGACAGGAAATCTTTTCTTCTTTGCAGGTTTCATTGTCAGGTTGGTTACAGGAGAAGCAAAAAGTACCATCAGCTAAAGAAGAAAATATTTTTAAAACATAACTGTTAGCTCCAATATACAGTATATATAAGCTTAGAATTAGTTTTTTACCCAGAAGAATCATTTAACTGCTTAACTATTTATCTCCACCCATTTGTAGCAGTTTATAAAATGTTGACTATTTTATTTCACAGTAAAGTACTGTATATATTTGAGTATAAGCCGAGTTTTTCAGCCCTTTTTTTAAGGCTAAAAAGGGCCCCCTTGGCTTATACTCGAGTCACTCTCCCCCCCCCCCCCCTTGTGTCTCTCTAACCCCCCGGTGTCTCTCTACCCCCCGTGTCTCTCTACCCCCCCACCCGTGGCTCTCTACCCCACCCCGTGTCTCTCGTACCCCCCCTGTGTCTCTCTAACCCCCTTGTCTCTTTCCCTCCCCCCTCCTTATCCTCAACCCACCCTCCTCATTCTAATCCCCCCTCCTCTTTCTAAACCCCCCTCCTCATTCTAAACGCCCTCCTCACTTTACCCCTCTAAACACCCCCCCATCTCCCTTTCCCCTCACTTACCTTCATCTGTAGCTTCTCCTCCAGCCTCCGCTCCTTCCTGCGTCGGCACCCGGTATATGTTAATGACTTGGCGCGCATGTGACGTCACGTCATGTCATTAGCATATACCGGGTGCAGACGCAACCCCCCCCCTCCTCCCTCCTCATCCTCAACCCCCCTCTGCATTCTAATCCCCCCTCCTCACTTTACCCCTCTAAATACCTCCCCCTCTCCCTTTCCCATCACCTTCATCTGCAGCTTCTCCTCCAGCCTCCGCTCCTTCAAGCATCGGCACCCGGTATATGCTAATGACGTGGCACGCATGTGACGTCACTTCATTAGCATATACCGGGTGCCGACGCAGGAAGGAGCGGAGGCCGGAGGAGAAGCTGCATATGAAGGTAAGTGGGGGGAAAGGGAGAGGGGGAGATATTTAGAGGGGTAAAGTGAGGAGGGGGGTTTAGGATGAGGAGTGAGGTTGAGGATGAGGAGGGAGGATGAGGAGGGAAGTTGAGGATGAGGAGGGGGTTGAGGTTGAGGAGGGGGTTTAGGATGAGGAGGGGGGTTGAGGAGGGGGTTGAGGTTGAGGAGGGAGGTTGAGGATGAGTCGGGAGGTTGAGGATGAAGAGGGAGCTTGAGGATGAGGAGGGGGTTGAGGTTGAGGAGGGAGTTTGAGGAGGGAGGTTGAGGATGAGGAGGGAAGTTGAGGAGGGGGTTGAGGATGAGGAGGGGGTTGAGGATGAGGAGGGAGGTTGAGGATAAGGAGGGCAGTTGAGGTTGAGGAGGGAGGTTGAGGAGGGGGTTGAGGATGAGGAGGGGGGTTGAGAAGGGGGTTGAGGATGAGGAGGGAGGTTGAGGATGAGGAGGGGGGTTGAGAAGGGGGTTGAGGATGGGGGGGTTGAGTATGAGGATGGGGGTTGATGATGGGGGATTGAGGTTGAGGAGGGAGGTTGAGGAGGGGGTTTAGAATGAGGAGGGGGTTGAGGAGGGAGGTTGAGGGTGAGGAGGGAGGATGAGGAGGGAGGATGATGAGAGAGGTTGAGGATGAGGAGGGGGGTTGAGGAGGGAGGTTGAGAATGAGGAGGGGGGTTGAGGAGGGAAGTTGAGAATGAGGAGGGGGGTTGAGGAGGGAGGTTGAGAATGAGGAGGGGGTGAGGAGGGAGGTTGAGAATGAGGAGGGGGGTTGAGGAGGGTGATTGAGAATGAGGAGGGGGGTTGAGGAGGGAGGTTAAGAAGGAGGAGGGGGGTTGAGGAGAGAGGTTGAGAATGAGGAGGGGGGTTGAGGAGGGTGATAAGGGAGGGGGAAGAGACACAGGGAAGGGAGAGGGGGAAGAGACACAGGGAAGGGAGGGGAGAAGAGACACAGGGAAGGGATAGGGTGAAGAGACACAGGGAAGGTAGAGGGGGAAGACACACAGGGACGAGAGAGGGGGAAGAGACACAGGGGGTTGAGGTTGAGGAGGGGTTTTATGATGAGGAGGGGGGTTGAGGAGGGGGTTGAGGTTGAGGAGGGAGGTTGAGGATGAGTCGGGAGGTTGAGGATGAAGAGGGAGCTTGAGGATGAGGAGGGGGTTGAGGTTGAGGAGGGAGTTTGAGGAGGGAGGTTGAGGATGAGGAGGGAAGTTGAGGAGGGGGTTGAGGATGAGGAGGGGGTTGAGGATGAGGAGGGAGGTTGAGGATGAGGAGGGCAGTTGAGGTTGAGGAGGGAGGTTGAGGAGGGGGTTGAGGATGAGGAGGGGGGTTGAGAAGGGGGTTGAGGATGAGGAGGGAGGTTGAGGATGAGGAGGGGGGTTGAGGAGGGGGTTGAGGATGGGGGGGTTGAGTATGAGGATGGGGGTTGATGATGGGGGATTGAGGTTGAGGAGGGAGGTTGAGGAGGGGGTTTAGAATGAGGAGGGGGTTGAGGAGGGAGGTTGAGGGTGAGGAGGGAGGATGAGGAGGGAGGATGATGAGAGAGGTTGAGAATGAGGAGGGGGTGAGGAGGGAGGTTGAGAATGAGGAGGGGGGTTGAGGAGGGAGATTGAGAATGAGGAGGGGGGTTGAGGAGGGAGGTTAAGAAGGAGGAGGGGGGTTGAGGAGAGAGGTTGAGAATGAGGAGGGGGGTTGAGGAGGGTGATAAGGGAGGGGGAAGAGACACAGGGAAGGGAGAGGGGGAAGAGACACAGGGAAGGGAGGGGAGGAAGAGACACAGGGAAGGGATAGGGGGAAGAGACACAGGGAAGGTAGAGGGGGAAGACACACAGGGAAGAGAGAGGGGGAAGAGACACAGGGAAGGGAGAGGGGTAAAGAGACACAGGGGAGGGAGAGTAGAGAAGAGACACAGGGGAGAGATAGGGGGGACACAAGAAAAGAGCACACAAGAGGGGGACACAGAGGGCACAAGAGGGACACAGGGGGCAGCACATTTCCCACCCTCGGCTTAAACTCAAATCACTCATTTTTCCCAGTATTTTGTGGTAAAATAGGTGCCTCGGCTTATACTCGGGTCGGCTTATACTCGAGTATATGCGGTAATCTAATTTTCAACATTAATTGTGAAACATTTTAAACCCAAAATATCATTTAGTGCTTGCAACAATATGAAATATACGACAATACATTTTTACTGACATTAAATTTCTAAGCCACCCACGATTTATAGATTCATTGAAAAATCTTGGTGCATTGCTTGCATTTGGTAACGTCTGGCTTCTTCTATGCTGGATATATATAATTCTAGAGAGTCAATATTAAGTTAAATGTATAGTTATACAGAGTTTAACTGTATTAATATTGTCTGTGAAAAGTGTTATTTTTTTAAATAAAAACCTAATAATGTTGTAATCCATACAGTTTATACTTCATAAAAAAAACTTTAAATCTTGTTCAGTGAAGGTGATCCTAAATAATTGAATGCAATAGTTATCTACAGTAAAGACCTTATTTTCTTTACCTCCTCTAAATCTTCTCATATTACTCACTGTGACTCTAGTATACAAAGTGTTAGTTGTTAAAGATTAACAGTCCATGATTTTTCATCCTATGATATGCACTAAATCAACATGTTAATAGCTAGTTTTTTTCCCCTAAGTTAAATAACTATTATAGTAGAATTACAAAATTACATCTTCCAAAGTACTGCAAACAAGAACACAAAAACTTACCTATGATGTTGAAACCAGAAAGTGAGCACACACAGAAAATAAGAAACTTCATGCTCAATGATAAATAGTTCAATCTATCTCCAACCTCCTCTGGTCTCAGGATTATACACAGACTGATTCTTACTGTGCAGATATTTATATATTGTCTAAGCATGAGGTGTTAGAATCAATAAGGTTTCGGGTGCCATTAAGGTACACTGATATTTTCTTACCTGTGTGCTCTTAGACAATGAGATGATGTGACTGAGCAAATAGTCTGTTTTACACAATTAAAAATTGACAGACCTTCCATTTCTTGGTTATGTTCATTGTACATAAAGCAGCCACACCCTGATCAACTTAGTCTTGAGGGCATATTGACCTCAAGCAGTTGGGTTATATATTATTTTAGAACTATAATCTTTCAAGTACAATATACGTTTCTCTGTCATTCACACTATTTAAAAAAAAAAAAAAAAAAAAAGCTTGAAAAAAACTACACAACCTTCAAACATGTAATGGTAAAACTTGAGACTTCAACTATAATCCATCCAACTCCATGCTTCCATTTTGTTCTTTTTTCAAGTGATTTATTTTAAACATTGCTCATACTTTTTACACCATAATGGTTCTCATTTAGATAATTATTATATGATTACTCTCAATTCTAAACACTTTTGTCTATTAAAAAATGTTTTCCATTGACTATTAACCTGTACTTATATAATATTTAAATGATTTGTCTCTTTGAGGACTTGAATACATTTATTGTTTTAACTCTTTATTATTCAGTTTTATATTATTATTAAGTATATAATTTTTAAAAGCAAATTTGGGAGGGTATGTGAGGAACAGAAAAAAGAAAAAAGAAGGGGTTATCAGATTGTTACAAGCTTTTTTATTGAGTTACAGTATATATTTGTCTACATTAATTATCACCGATGCATTTCATTAGACCTCTGTGAAACAATTATAAGGCATTACATATACATTAAAGACAATCATATAACCTCCTTTTTAACAACATTATCTGTTGCACATAATATAACTATAGAGTCACCTAAATACATTCGAGTGATTGAGCCATGGCAGCTATTTGGGTTCAAATACGTTATACTACCCTACATCCTAGCTGTCAGTTTCTAAATCTCAATACTGACCCATATTTAAATTCGGTGACCATATTTATGAACAGAAACTATGGAGTTTTCTGAGTTTCTGCTAAACCTCATCTAGCTGCAAATTTAATATATAAAACTATTGTATTTTTTGTTTTCTTGTATATTGACCTCAAGGTCTTGAAAACAAATTGAGTTCCATTAGAGTTTTAATTACCATCCAATAGAGTTGGATCTTTGGTCAGGATCATCAGTAGGTAGGATACTTCTATGTTGCAACAGAGGGAGTGGGACCTGTCTCATCTTGTTCAACCTCAGAGGTAAAAAATACCAATGAGGATGTGTTTTGTGCGATTATTCTTTACGATTGGAAGAAATGTAAATTAAATGATGTAATTCCTAAATGTCTTGTCATTCTTCTATATTAAAATTTTCTCCCAAATCATTTTCCCATTATATGATATATGAAAGCAGGAAAATACTCTCTGGTAATTGAAGCAGTGACTAGAGCTGAAACATCAAACCTCTAGGTGCATAGGATGATAGACACAATTTCTAAAGCAAAATAAGAGTATATAAACTTGTTATTTTTTTTTAAATTTCAAACTGGAAAACTTCAGAGCTGTCTATAGTTAAATAAATTGTGAGGTATGAGGATGTTCTGGTGTAAAGAGCATGGAACAGAACAATAACATTCATTGATTATACTTCTTGAGCCATATGGAGTAGGATATTAGGCAGGAGAAATTAACTTTCTACAAAAGTGGTAAGTTCCAAGCTTGTACATTTGCAAGCTGAGCATAAAAAAGTGGTACGTTTTTGTGCCTGTATAAAACAATCAATTTTAGCTTTAATGCTTATTTTTTAGCAATTTCTATAGGAAATGTTGGAATAAAATATAACAGTCTAGGAAGAATGTTCATTTTTATTGAGACGATTCTCCACATCCAAGATACTGGTAATTTGAGCCAGCGTTGGTCTTTTTTTATTTTTGAAAGCAAGGGGTATAGTTAGCTATGTACAGTATAATTCTAAATATTTTGTGAGGTTAATACATACGTATTTCAATGCGTGTTTTTCATGATAAATCCAACTTTAAATGATTTTAAGAATGTGTTGAGTTGTATTAGTGTTCAAAATGTCTGATTTAGTCAAATTGATCTTGAAGCCTAAAAGGTTGAAATATTTATTAAGTTTCACCATTCTATAGAGCGGGGGTCCCCAACCCCCGCGCCACGGACCACCACCGGGCCACTGCCTTTGTTTAGCCGGGCCGTGTGCTGTGAAAAGTGAATGCCGCGTGCTGGCGGTGAATGCTGCTGCTGTGGGCTGAATGGTGCTGCTGGGGGATGAATAGTGCTGCTGGGGTGAATGGGGCTGCTGGTTTGCTAAATGGGGCTGCTGGTCGTCGAATGGAGCTGCTGGGGGAAGCTGAATGGGGCTGATGGGGATTATGAGGCTGCTGGGTGGTTGGGGGCTGCTGCTGGAGGTGAATGGTGCTGCTGGGGGAAGGGGCTCTGAATAGTGCTGCTGGGGGCTGAATAGTGTACTCCTGCAGTTGAATGGGGCTGCTGGGGGCTAAATGAGGCTGTTACAGGTGGAATGGGGCTGCTGGGGTGGACCTGAATGGGGCTGCTGGGGTGAATGGTGTTGATGGGGGGATGTATTGGGCTGCTGGGGGGGGGGGGGGAAGGTGTTGCTGGAGAAATTGTGGGGCTAAATGGGGCTCCTAGGGGAAGTTAATGGTTCTACTGGGAGGTTGTGGGCTAAAACGTGCTGCTGGGGGGTTGCAGGGGTCCATTGCTCTACAGAAGAGGAACAGAAAAAACATAGTATAAAGATATATATATATACAGTATATATATATATATATATATATATATATATATATATATATATATAGACTAGTTGCTGGGAGGTGTTGTGGGGATATATATATAATTTTATATGTAATATAATACATGTATATCAGGTGTCTGTCTAAATTATATATATGCATAGGAAAGTGCCAGAAAAAAAATGTTAAAAATTATATGATATCGTCTTTTCATTGACAACATTTTATGTGCATTATTTTTGGAAGAGCTTCCTCTAATTTGAGGGTTTTATTTAACATAATTAAGCAAAGGTTCAAGGGTCTGTAGTTTTCTCATTTCTGTGGATCTTGATCTTTTTTGTGGATTAGACTTATATTTTCAGTCAACATTTCTGGTGAAATAGTCTCATCTTTTATGAGAGGCAAAATATTTATTGAATGCATTGGTATAGATGGCAGAACCTGGAGCTTCTGCAGACTTTAAAGATTTTATAACTACAAAGAGAGTCTTCTGTTGTGAAAGAGGATATGAGTCAGGGGAGGAGCTACTGCAGGTGCAGGTGGTGCAATGCACCGGCGCCCTGGCATGCGGTGGGCCCTAGTGCTGTCTTTTGTTCTATAGTATCGGGATTTTATTTTCTCTTTATAAAGTATTGGGGCCCCCTTGGGTCTGCCCACCATGAACCACCACGCAACTGCCACCATGTGGACCCCTGCAACTGACCCCCAGGTCCCCTCAACAGATTCCCCCTCCATGTATTGGTAAATGTAATGTGCTCGCACATGCACACGAGCTGCACCACACAGAGCTTCACAAGAGCTGAACTCCTCCGGGAGGTAGGGAAAATTGCTGGTACTAGAATTGTACATTTGTAAATTCATGTTTTACTTTTGTTTGCTTTTATTTTAAATTCACCCACTTGCAAGTATAAATATTTTACAGAAATATAGTGTGTGATTGTATGCAATTCCCTCCTTGCTGGCCTCTCCATCTCTCGTCTGTCTCCAATCCATAATGAACGCCTCCGCTAGACTCATCTTCCATACTAAACGCTCAGTGTCTGCAGCTCCTCTTTGTCCATCACTCCACTGGCTTCCCATAGCCTCCAGAATCAAATTTAAAATCATGACTCTAACATATAAAGCCCTCGACAACAGCCCACCCGCTTATATCTCTGCTCTTGTTTCAAAATACTCTCCCAAACGCCCACCTTCAATGTGCTAATGACCTTCTTCTTTCCTCCTCTCTCAACACCTCCTCTCACTCCCACCTTCGAGACTTTTCTTGTACTGCCCCTAACATCTGGAACTCCTTGCTTCACTCCATTAGACTATCTTACCGTCTGAAAACCTTTAAAAAATCACTAAAAACACACCTGTTTAAAAAATTATATCACCCTCAGCCTTAATATGTACAACTGCACACTCCACAGCCTAATAACACTTACACCTTACAATCTACAGTACAGCTCACAGACCCCTCCACTTGACTAAACAAATTGCTTTCTCATTGCCATCTTGCATTTGTCACCCTCTTGTATTACACCTAAACCCTTTAGATTGTAAGTTTGTGAGTTTTCAATATTGTGTCGGTGCATTGGAAACAAGCACTATGTACATTTGATTTTAAGCTGAAAAACAAGGTGTTCATTTTTACTTAGTTTTTGCCATGTACTTAACCCCTGTACAGCACTACGGAATATGTTTAGCGCTTTACAAATAAAGATAATAATAATAAAAATAATTGTAATCATTAAGTTCTTCATATTACCATATATACTCGAGTATAAGCTGAGGCACCTATTATGCTGTAATCCCTATGTCATTATTACATACATGCATATGATCACTAAATTAATCTATTTTACACATCCACCATAACTAAACAAGGATCTGTATACTAAAGGTCAATATATGTCCAAAACCCAAATATTTAAGAAAATGTGATTAATGTTGATGTCCCAAATTAGTCACAAATATAAATACAGACTCAAAGTTTACAGTATCACAATACATTAGTTTATTACATACGCAGAGCTCAATCATTAACAGAAACTGTGCATTGACAACGTGTTTTTTAAGCAACTCCCAAGATGACAAGAGGCTGTTTAGTAAAATGGACTTATGAAAAGTATACAATATGAACGTAGATAATACTAATGATGCATAGCATCTACTAGAGTCACATGTTGACATTACACCACAGTAACAATAATCAGATGAATAGATATCTCACTTATTCTCACCTCATATAATATAAGTAATAGCGCTTTCATTGTATCTTTATCTGCTCAATTACAAAGACGCATTCACTCCTGGATCATGTAATCCAATTTAATCACACACATACAGTGTGCTACTAAATGTAGAACTTGAACATTTTGAAACAGATGGTCATAAGCTTAAAAATAGAAAGAGGGGTCGAAAAATGTAGCAATATCTATATGTACAGTACAGTGTTTTATACTGTTACAGCAAAGCAACATCATCGATATTCATCAACAAGCAGTGTTAACCATACTGTATCTTTCTTGGTAAATCACCTGACATGACCAATAGTCAGGGATGATCTACCTTTTTGGAGCCCCTAGGCAGTGAAGTGGAGGAGCATCTTCGAGTGTGTAGGAGTGCATGCACCTATTTTTGCCTGTTCTGTGCGTGTATATCACTTTCTGCGCTGACTTTAATGACTGTGTGAGCAAATCACCAACATTTTACCATAACAGACATTTTTACAACATAGCTACTCATACACACACTGAGCAATAAAATAAATAGTTACATAGTTACATAGTATTTAAGGTTGAAAAAAGACTTTCAGTCCATCAAGTTCAACCTTTTAAGATCTCCTCTGATCTGCAATATGCGGATTAACTATTAATTAATTAGTTGTATATAAAAAATAAATAAAATAAATAAATAATCAATTCCCTCCTGATCCCAGACACCGGTGACTGGACTTCTCCTTGGATCGATACTGCCTCTCTAATTATCCATGATAACCCTGAATTCCCTTTTTAATTAGAAATAAATCCAGTCCCCTTTTAAAGTTATCTATCGAATACGCTGTCACCACCTCCTCTGGTTGAGAATTCCACAGATTAACCACCCTTACTGTGAAGAACCCTTTTCTTTCTTTAAGGTGGAATCTTTTTACTTCTAACCTCAAGAGATGTCCTCTTGTCAGTTGAAAAACTCTTGGCACAAAAAGCTCCCTTGACAAATCTTTATACTAACCCTGGATGTATTTATATAAAGTAATCATATCTCCTCTTAGATGCCTTTTTTCTAGAGAAAATAAGTTTAATTTGGTTAGTCTTTCTTCATAACTTAGCCCTTCCATTCCCCTTATTAGTTTTGTTGCCCTCCTCTGTACCTTTTCCAGCTCTAAAATGTCCTTTTTATGAAGTGATGCCCAAAATTGTACTCCATATGCCAAATGAGGGCGTACTAGAGATTTGTATAGTGGCAGAATTATATTTGCTTCCCTGGCTTATATACCCTTCTTAATACATGCTAATATTTTATTTGCCTTTGCAGCTGCTGCTTTGCTTTGAGCACTGTTACCTAGGTGGTTGTCCACAAGCACTCCCAAATCCCTTTCAATATCCGATACACCTATATTGGGTCAGTTTAATATGAGTGATGTAATAGACGTGTTTCTCTGTTACTCTTACGGCTTCCTCGATATTAAAGAACACCCTGCTGGGGGTTTGGACAGATAATGATCAGCATTGGGACACCAACGTGGGTGTCCTGGAGCTGATCTTTATTTGGCTGAACTCTCATCAGGATGTTCTTTAAATCACCCATATTGAATTGACCACTTATTTTATTTTATTTAGACTGTATTTTACTGATTTCAATACATTCCTGTTTACAAAAATAAATAACAATTTTTTTATATCTTAGCCCTTTCACACACTATTTATTACATATGTATCCATAGAGAGAAGCACCAATATAATTATTGTGCATAGACCAATTTGGTCCTGAAGTCAATATTTAAAGTTGAACATTTTATTAAATAGTAATTTATCTACTGATTCTTGTAAGAAGGTCACAGACAGTGAGACCGCTTCTACATTTATGACCATCCAGACACCAGACCAGGTTGGGGGATCTGACAAGAGATATCATAGTACATCAAAACCCTGAGGTCAAAAAAGGTGAGGGTCCAGTTTACATGAATTCTATTAAATGTAAATGTTAAGTAAAAAGTGAGGCACACTTCATAGTAACGCACACTAGACCACTGCCTAGTTTGCCTAATGTGTAATCCTGCCATGCCAATAGTGATGCTGTAGTATCTCACAAAGAATATTTAGCTATGAAAACATTGTGTGCAAAGTGGATCATTACTATCTCTATATGATATTGATGAGCCACAGTTATAGAACAATACAAAGGAAGAAAGTTCTTATCAGATGATAACTGATTATAATGAGATCATGATGTGTAAACACGTGCCCATTAATATTGATGGCTAATATGATTTTCATCCACAATGTCTATAAATTAGATCAAATAAATTAATCTTCACAAAGAATGTTAAGAAGATGACATGCTTCACTAACGCATGTATAACTTTGTATAATATATGTTAATAGGACTATGCAAATCAACTGCCATTTCAACATTGCTACTAATTGAACATAACAGCAGTCATGTAATTTTACACAATATATATATATTTCTGGTCAGCCCCCTCCTCAATGCAGCTGATATGTGGCCAGAAGCTATGCCCAAATTGGTCTACTTAAAGGGCCATGCGAGGGTAAATGAATGGAATGGGCGGGGGGGTTGTGAACTTTGTATGCAAGGTAGGAGGAAGGGGACTGGCTATTCAAGGGGTAGAGGACAGAGACCCTCTCACAATTACAATTAATCTACCTGGCTATTTATATATGTCAGGTGAGTTCAATCTTGAGGAGAGATGTCATTAAGATAATGGCTAATAGCCTTTAAATATTTTTTCTCAAATTATTTAGTTGCACTGCTTGCAGATGATATTTTTTTGTCTGAAAAAAATGGAATATCAGGTTGATCAGCAAGGGATATAATGGAATTCAAAAAGGGGTACTGTACCATCTCTTCTCAATGTCATTCCTCAGTAGCCATCAGTTGTCCACAGAGAAGAGGATTATGGACTGTGTGATGGTGGATAGCCACATGGTTTAAAATTAATAACATCACTTTGGCCGTAATCAACTAATTTTGACAGACATGAATATTTAAACATATTGATGAATGTACTCATTGATGAGCATTTTTCATAAATTTAAAAAAGTTGATGCAGTCCCCTATCTCCTTCTCTTCAGGATGGATGGTCTGTGCCGAAGGGTGGATGATGCAATGACAGCAAGCAGAGTGCACCGTGCTATGTCAATGTTCCTGTTTTCAGGCACACTCTGGTCCTGCATTCCACAGAACACCATGGCCATGTACCTCTCTATTTGGAGATTGTGCTTCCTCATCTCCCTGTATGTCCTCCTATGGATGCTGTCTGAAGAGAGTGAAAAACTTGGATTAGAAGAGGGTGGTCAACTGTGTCCAAGGCAGCAGAGAGATCCAGTAGGATTAGAATGGAGAGATAACCCTTTGACTTGGTGGTGGCAAGTCATTAGTGACTTTAGAGAGAGCTGTCTCTGCGGAGTGTTGGGACCGGAAACTGGATTTGAAGGGGTCAAGGAGGGAGTTGGAGGAAAAATATAGGCCAAGGCAATTGTAATCAACATGCTCAAGCAGTTTAGAAGTTTAAAATAAATGATTAAAGTAAAGAAATAAATGAAAACATTGAGCTGGATAGATTATAGCTGAAGTCCCAAGTGTATCCTATTATATTTAAAAGGTTGACTATTTTTTTTTTTTTTTTTTTTAAATGCTATTTTTAAAACATGAATAGAGAATGACAGGGAAAATATATATCTGTACTTGTTTATAGTTCTAAATAGTACATACACCAACCATATGAGAACACAATGCCCTGAAGACTAAGATGATCCAGGTGTGGCTGCTTTAGGTGCTTACAGGAAAACAATGAACATAGCCAAGAAATGGAAGCAGGTGTATAATATAGATTATCTGTCATTTGTTTATTTATTGATTTAACTATTGTGTGAAACACACAGACTATTTGTTCAGTCACATCATCACACAATCTAAGAAAACACAAGAAAAAAGTCAGTGTTCCTGGACATTATATAAATATCTGCATAGTAAGAATCACTCGGTGTGTAATCCTGAGACCAGAGCAGATTGAAGTTAATAGATTGAATAATATATCCTTGAGAATGAAGTTTCTTATTTTCTGTCTGTGCTCACTTTCTGGATTCAACATTATAGGTAAGTTATTGTTGTCTTGATTTCCGTACTTTTTGGGAGATGTAATGTTGCATTTTCTGTAATTGTCATTTGGTGCATATTTAAGGATGGAAAAACATGGAGTGTTGTTCTTCAAGATCTAACACACTGCATACAAGATATTCCTTACTAGAATGATATAGATAAGCTAAATTAATAAGAGCTATACTGGAGCTAAATCATTTTATTAAATTATTTGGGATCATCTTCATTGAACAATATTTAAAATAAAACTGTATGAGTGGATTTTAAAATTATTAAGATTTGTAATGACTAATTAACACTAATTACAGACAATACTAACACAGTTATAAACTGTTTAATAATACATTGAACTTGGATCATCTTGACCTACGAGAATTATATATATCCTGCAAAGGAGAAGATACAGTACAAAATACAAATGGGACTATACATCTTTTTGGCTTAGCAAGTCAATGACAGTGAAAATATATGCAAAAGATGTTCCTATGGGTTCAAAATGTATCACAATTAGATGATTTTGATGCGAAAATATAGCATAGACAATGGGCCTCATTCAATTTGGATGCCGCAAGTTCCGGGATATAGGCTGTATGTCTGCATGCCTGCTGTGCACCCACAGTGCATTTGAGTTACAGTGCTATTCAATTGCACAAGCCCGCAAGTTACGTCCCGAAAGCCAAAACCACACACTCGTACGTAGCATTTCACGGCGGGAACATGATCAGTTCAGCAAGCACGTAACCTCCCATTTCCAATCAGCCAATAGAAAATGAGATTGTTATTATTACAGCAGTAAAACATGGAGGTTACATGTCAATCAATTAGATTCGGAGGCCTAATATGCGATCCGACTCGCAAACCTGCAAAATAAAGAATTATGAAAATGAATGCCAATATTGTTCTAGTCCATATTGGTGGCCTGATATGTATTAACTCATTGATACCTGAAATTGATCGAACCCTGAAATGAAACATAAAATAAAAATATTTTTGATTGCCGATTTGTGAGCTTGAGACTGTTGTGCAATTAATTCTAATCTCTCTCATCGCTTTCCTTGTCATTTACAGTGAATTATTGATTTTTTATATGCATTTACAGTGCTACGGACATGTCTTTAACCCCTTTGTGGGTCCTCTCTAGTACTCATAGGATTATCTTCTACATTTGCCTTTTATGGGTGTGAAAACATTTGCGGGCTAGAGGAATTGGAGCAATTGAATAGCGATTTGCAATTTTTGCCATGGTAACTCTTGCGGCCGTGAAAGATCAAAGGCTTGGATCGGGTGTAACTTGCGATGTTAACCACCGCAAGGAATCAGAGGCTGGAGCCCGTAAACCAGTCGGAGCCCATAAAAAGACGCCAATTGAATAGCAAAATAACTTACAGGCTCCCTTACAGATGCCGGGATTGACAGAGGGCTCAATTGAATGAGGCCCAATGTTTTCTAATTGAATTGTTACATTTGATAAATAACAACTACTGTGAATAGGCGGGGATACATCTTTAAGCAGTTAAGATACTTTCATGGAAAAAAAGATCTATGTCTATATATGAACTGGGGCTAACATAAATGTTTTAAAAATATTTTTCTTCTTTAGCTGATAGTACTTTTTGCTTCTCCTGTACCCAACCTGGCAATGAAACCTGCAAAGCAGAAAAGATTTCCTGTCCTAAGGACTCCAAATGTATAACAATCTCTGAAACATTTAAGAGAAGTAAGTGTTTATACTTCTTAATGTATTGCTAATCTAACAGTTGTATTTTCATTGTCTCCAGTAGTAAAAAACAAACATATATATATATATTTATATATTTTGCCCACCATATTATAAATGATTGTTGTGGTGAACTACCTACTCATAATTTCCACAACACAGGCTGAGATCCCGCTCCATGCTGATGATAGCCAGTAAGCTTGAAACAGCTGTACATGGATTGGATACTCAGCCTGTGTTTACTCCAACCTTGGCTTTGCATTAGAGCTGTGTAGTGCAGCATGCATAAGCTTAAAGGAAGCCATATTTGATGATGGCTACGGAATGAAGAGCGAGGCATTTGTGGGCATATTTGTGTGTCCCAGGTCAACTTCCCAGAATGCAGTGTAATAACTGTTTTTCTCGGAACTCTGGGCTGGAAGCAGGTTTTTTAACTTGCTTTAGACATTCAAATGTGAACACAGATGTACTTTTTATTTACTGTACTACTGTACGGTGGAGGGCTTCTATCGCTCTTTTGCCCACCATATTATAAATGATTGTTGTGGTGAACTACCTACTCATAATTTCCACAACACAGGCTGAGATCCCGCTCCATGCTGATGATAGCCAGTAAGCTTGAAACAGCTGTACATGTATTGGATTCTCAGCCTGTGTTTATTCCACAGTTGGCTTTGCATTAGAACTGTGTAGTGCAGCATGCATAAGCTTAAAGGAAGCCATATTTGATGATGGCTACGGAATGAAGAGCGAGGCATTTGTGGGCATATTTGTGTGTCCCGGCTCAACTTCCCAGAATGCAGTGTAATAACTGTTTTTCTTGGAACTCTGGGCTGGAAGCAGGTTTTTTAACTTGCTTTAGACATTCAAATGTGAACACAGATGTACTTTTTATTTACTGTACTACTGTACGGTGGAGGGCTTCTATCGCTCTTTTGCCCACCATATTATAAAGGATTGTTGTGGTGAACTACCTACTCATAATTTCCACAACACAGGCTGAGATCCCGCTGCATGCTGATGATAGCCAGTAAGCTTGAAACAGCTGTACATGGATTGGATACTCAGCCTGTGTTTATTCCAACCTTGGCTTTGCATTAGTGCTGTGTAGTGCAGCATGCATAAGCTTAAAGGAAGCCATATTTGATGATGGCTAAGGAATGAAGAGCGAGGCATTTGTGGGCATATTTGTGTGTCCCAGGTCAACTTCTGAGAATGCAGTGTAATAACTGTTTTTCTCGGAACTCTGGGCTGGAAGCAGGTTTGTTAGTTTGCTTTAGACATTCAAATGTGAACACAGATGTACTTTTTATTTACTATATATATATATATATATATATATATATATATATGCAATATTGAATACATGCATGATCAGATACATATACAGAGCATTTAAGGTAAGTATTGTTGTTGTTGCACATGTATATAAAAGAAGTAACATTTCCCTTTTTTAACAAAAATAAATGTAAATAAATATATATATATATATATATATATATATATATATATATATATATATATATATATATATACACTTTTATAAATAGTACATTTGTGGTTATATTTGAATGTCTAAAATAAGTTAAAGAAACTTGCTTCCTGCTCAGAATTCCGAGAAATACAGTTTTTACACAGTAGTATGGGAAGCTGAGGAGAAGCTTTTTTGCCCAGCATATAATAAATCATTGTTGTGGTGAACTACCTACTCATAAGGTCCACAACACAAGCTGTGATCCTGCCCCACGCTGATGATCGGCAGTAACCTTGAAACGGCTGTCTGTGGTTAGGATTCCCAGCTTGTGTATAATCCAACCTTAGCGTTGCATAAAAGCTGTGTAATGCAGTGGGCATAAGCTTAAAGGGAGCCATGTTTAAAATGGGTATGGATTGAAGAACAAAGCATTCATGGGCACATTTGCATGTCCCTGCTCAGCTTCCCAGAATGCAGTGTAATAACTGTTTTTCTTGGAATTCTGAGCTAAAAACAGGTTTTTAGATATTTAAATGTGACTACAAATGTACTATTTATATACTGTACTAATGTACGGTGAATGGCTTTGTCGCTCGTTTTCTCATCCTATATTAAATGATTGTTGTTGTGAACCATACACTTTTATAATGACTAACTTTTATTTTCATTTGTTCACCACTGTAAAGTATCTTTTTAAAAGTTAGTTGGCCAATTTAAGAGTTAATGAAAATACTAATACAGTACATATTACTTTTTAGATACTAATGTCTATTCAATTCAACAAGAGTTCTTTTTCATAGCTGAGCTTCGGTATTTACTGCCTCTTCAACATCCTTACGTTTTTAAAGGCTACTTCATCTACTTTAGGGGAGTTAATCAATATTGTCTCAAACCCTTTAATAACAAATTATTTTACTGGAAATCCACATTTTCTATTGGATCTTATGATTTCTCAACCAAGCGGTTATAAAACCCCATGTGTATTTTTTTTATAATGTAGAAACAGATGCATCTGTAAACACTTTAAAATTTTCATATGTATGTGCTCTCAGAATTATTACATAGTTACATAGTAGTTGAGGTTTAAAAAAGACTTTCAGTCCATCAAGTTCAACCCTTTAAGATTTTATGCCCCTTCATAGGTAACCACTGATTGAAAACTGTATTATTAAGAACTGTTTTTCCTCATTAATGGATTAGTGACTTAATTACTTTATTTTAGAGAATCCCAGCATCTCTGGGTCATTTATATCCTACATTTACTGTACAGTAAAGTTACTCTTTTCTTGTCAATGTGTTACCCAATTTAAGAATCCAGATGAATATCTTCAGGGGAAGTAGCAACCTTGTTAGCTTGCGAACACTTCTAGTATAAGTGCAGTTCTAGTATAAGTGTAGGCATTTAAAACACATTGTAATGCTTTCTACAATTTTTTACCCAACTGTAATTATGAGTTAGTCCAGTGACAACCTCATTCAGTGTACATCCTGCCACATGTATGAACTACTGGAACAGATGATCCAGGGTCCATACCTCTTTGAGAGGTGCGAGAGCTGGAGAGGAGAATTACAGCAATTAGTGATATTGCTCTACTGGAAAGGGGTTTGGTGCTCAAGGAGCACAGTTTAGCTGGGCCTAGCATGGAGGGTGGATATGGGGCTAGTGAGGACCCCAGGGAGGTAGCTGGGTTACAGTTACAATAGGAAGCAGGGGAAACAGTAAGAGGAGGCAGGACAGTTCTGAGTTTGCACACACCAACAGATTTGCCAGATTGAGTGAAAATGTTGGGGATGTCCATTCAGGAATGGCAATGCCAGATAGAGCTGTTCCCTCAAAGAGCTAGGAGATCAGTTCTACTGAAGAAGTGGGAGTGCAGAGAATCAGACAGGTTTTGGTGGTAGGGAACTCTATTATTAGGAAGGTAGGCAGGTACATTATTGGTAAGGGGCTGTAAATGAACCGACGGTCTTGGTGCATATTGGTACCAATGACAAAATTAGTGGAAGATGGCGTGTCCTAAAGAATGATTTTATAGAACTAGGTAATAAGCTCAAGGCAAGGACCTCCAATGTAGTATTTTCTGAGATACAACCTGTGCCATGTGCTAGCCCAGGTAGACAGAAGGAGCTGAGGGAGGTTAATGCATGGCTTAAAATGTGGTGCATTAAGGAGGGGTTTGGGTTTTTAGAGCACTTGGCTGACTTCTCACTTGGGTACAATCTCTATAGCACGGATGGATTGCACCTTAATGATGAGGGAGCTTTTGGGCTAGGGGATAGGATGATAGAATGGCTGGGGGAGTTTTTAAACTAATAGGTGTGGGGGAGGGATGAGATAGAAGTAATGGGGTAGAAAGTGTAGAGGGGGTGAGGAAAAAATTAACCAGTCAAGGGGGAGGAGATGGGGAAGGGTTAGTATAGTCAATAGGGAGGTATTCCTAGGTAACTTGAGTACAGTGGCAGGCACTTCAGAACTACAGGCTCATAACCTAAGGTGTATGCTTGGTAATGCCAGAAGTGAGCCAGGGAAAATGGGAGAGCTAGAATTATTAGCAATTAATGAGAAATAGGATTTAATAGGCATTACTGAAACATGGTGAGATGAATCTCATGACTGGACTGTTAATCTGGATGGTTATAGCCTATTTAGGAAAGATAAAGGAAATGGTAAAAGAGGAGGGATATCTCTGTATGTTAAGCCAAAATTTAAGCGTATAGTCAGAGAAGATATTTATGGTGGAACTAGCATAATGTTGAATGTTTGTCGGTAGAGTTAAATAGCGGAGCAGCAAATTCCAGAAGAATATAAGTAGGAGTATGCTATAAACCCCCAAATATAGCTGAAAGTGAGGAAATACAATTATTGTTACAGATTGGAAATGCAGCTAAGCATGGGACAATGGTAAAAAAAGGAGGAGGGATTTGTTTGTATGTTAAGCCTGAATTTAAGCCTATAGTCAGAAAATACTTTTATGCTGTAACTAGCGGTAATATTGAATTTTTCTGGGTAGAGTTAAACATTTGGAGTATGCTATAAACCCCCACATATAATTGAAAGTGAGGAAATGCAATTATTGTTTCAGACTGGAAATGCAGCTAAGGATGGGCAAGTTCTAATAATGGGAGATTTTAACTACCTGGAAATAAACTGGGTAAATGAGACTAGCAGTTCAGCTAAAGCAAGCATGTTCTTAAATACACTCAGGGCTCATTGTCTATCCCAGGTTATACAAGAGCCTACTAGAAATGAAGTTATCTTGGATTTAGTTATCACAAATAATATTGATATAGTAGCAAATGTTGAAATAGGACAACCTTTGTGAAACAGTGATCACAACACAATCTCATTTAAGATTTAATTAAAAAAAAACTGTAAGGGAGCAATAAAAACTCTCAATTTTAAAAAGGCAGATTTTAACAGTCTAAGGGCAGCAATACAAAGTATAGACTGGGACAAAGTACTGATGGCTAAAAATACTGAACTTAAATGGACAATGTTCAAATCCTTACTAAATATGCATACCTATCACCATATACCATGTGGAAATAAAAGTAAAAGGAGTAAATCACAACCGATGTGGCTTGACAATGACTTAAAGATGAAGATGAGAAATGAAAAACAGGCATTTCAATTATACAAACAAGAGGGGACAGAGACTGCTTTACGTGAGTACAAGGAAATCAACAAGGCTTGCAAAAGGGCTATTAGACTGGCTAAAATAGAAAAATAAAAGTTAGTTGCAAAAGAGAGTAAGACTAACCCTAAAATATTATTTTAAATATATTAATGGGAAGAAGGTCAGGAAAGAAGCTATAGGAACATTACAATGTGAAATAGGCTGTCTGACAATCAGTGACCAGGAAAAGGCAGATCAGCTAAACCGGTTCTTTTCTTCCGTATACACAAGGCTACAATACCTTCACCAAATAATTGGTAAATTCAGGAAGAAATCCAAAAGAGATTGGAAAAAGTAAATGTTAATAAAGCCCCGGGTCCTGATAGAATACAACCAGGGTACTGAGGGAACTGGGCTCTTTAATAGTAAAATCATTATATCTAACTTTTCAAGATTCACTCAACACAAGGTTGCTACCAGATGACTGGAGAAAAGCAGATGTGATACTTATATTTAAGAAGGGAGCAAGAGCAAATCCAGGGAATAATCTGTATTAATTAGTTTCTATGAAGAGGTTAGTAGGAACTTGGATCAAGGCAACTCAGTGGATGTAGTCATTTTGCAAAGGCTCTTGATACAGTGCCACATGGGAGACTATTGTGCAAACTAAGGCATACATGGTTTGTAGTAAAGATATGCTCATGGATTGAGGGCTGGCTAAAAAGACAGGAAGCAAAGGGTTGTTGTAAATGGAACATACTCGGATTGGACTAATGTGGTAAGGGGGCTTCTTCAGGGTTCAGTATTAGATCCTCTCCTTTTTAACTTATTTATTAATGACTTGGAAGTGGGATTGGAGTGTGTATCCATTTTTGCTGATGACAAAAAGTTGTGCAAGGTAATTAAATCAGAAAATGATGTCCTTTCCCTCCTAAGGGATTTGCATAAATTAGAGGAATGGGCATCTAAATGGCAGATGAGATTTAATACGAATAAATATAAAGTTATGCATCTGGGAAGGAAAAATAGCCATGAAATGTATAATGGAGCAAATCTAGGGGTTTCAGATATTGAAAGGGATTTGGGAGAACTTGTGAATAACCACCTAGGTAACAGTGCTCAATGTCAAGCAGTATCTGCAAAATCAAGCAAAATATTAGCATGTATTAAGAAGGGTATAGAAGCAAGGGAAGCAAATATAATTCTGCCACTATACAAATCCCTAGTACGCTCTCATTATAAAATATGGGATACAATTTTGGGCACTACTACATAAAAAGGACATTTTAGAGCAGGAAAAAGTACAGAGAAGGGCAACAAAATTAATAAGGGAAGTGGAGGGGCTAAGTTATGAAGAAAGACTAACCAAATTAACTTATTTTCTCTAGAAAAAAGGCCTCTAAGAGGAGATATGATTAGATTATATAAATACATCCAGGGTCAAGGCTTTGTCAAGTGAACTTTTTATGCCGAGAGGTTTTCAACTGACAAGGGGATATCCTTTAAGATAAAAAGTAAAAAGATTTCACGTTAAAGAAAGAAAAGGGTTCTTCGCAGTAAGGGTGTTTAGTCTTTGGAATTCTCTACCGAAGGACAGTGGATTTGATAGATACCTTTAAAAAGGGATTGGATATATTTTTAAATAAAAAGAGCATTCAGGGCTATCCTGGTTAATTAGAGAGGGAGTATTGATCCATGGTGGAGTCCGATCTCCAGTATCTGGGGTCAGGAAGGAATTTTATATATTTTTTTTGCCATTCAAAACAATTGGTAAATTTGCACTGGTTTTTTTTTCTGTTTGCCTTACTCTGGATCAATTAATCAGCATATTGCAGATTAGAGGATATCTAAAAAGGTTGAACTTGATGGACTAAAAGTCTATTTTCAACCTAGATTACTATGTAACTATGTAACTATTTAACTATGAACTTCCCTTAGATAATTCCATCTCTTTAAGGGAAATCTAGAGATACTCTTTTATATTATATTCCCTTTTAATTGTTAGTTTGTTTTAATCTCAGGACACAATTTCATCCATTATTATGTTTATTCTGATGCCTTACCAACCAAAGGGAAAAATTATTTCTGTCTTTGCTGTTACGTCCTCAGTTTAGGCTCACACCAGACTCAGTTTAATTGAGGAAATCTTTTGTCACTAAGGAAGCTGCAGATTACAGCAACGAAATGCGTCTGAAACTTTTACTTGGTTTTATTGTTCTTATCAAAGGATTTTACTTACCCTAATTGTATCAGAATTTTACCAATAAAGATACTTTTATTTATGAAAACTGTCTGAAGTATTTGTGCTTTGGTAAACCCCTTCACGCACACGTGAAAAGTACACAACATCAGACTTAGCGGTTACACGCAACACAAGGCGTCATCACACTATATGTACATTATACCGTGGATTAGCACCACATATGTCTTAGAACCAAGAGACTGAAGACACCGGCCGGGTACATCATGTTAGACACACTCAAGATTGTGCGCTTTGCAAAGATTCCCTCTCCACAACTCCTCATTTTAAATTGACTTCAGTGCAATAATTAAACATTTAATGGACAAGTCTCTTCTAGGCATTCACTAACGCATACACTGTTTTTTTTCCCTCCCTTTAAGAGCTTTCCACCCTATGAAATTCCTAAAGCCACATGACCCCTCCAGCATCTACATCATGGAGAGATGGGAGTTAAAGATAAAAGGTGCCCAAAACAAAAATGATGTATGTGTAATAGTGCTATGGTCTGTGCTGTTTTTGGTCTGGGAGGCCACTAACATTAACTTCCAAGGCCCTTTCTGCCTTAGGGAGACCTCTCTCACAGGCTTACCTTCAGCATTAGTGCAAGGAAGTGCACGTGAATGTGCTCCTCAATACAGCAGGTTGGTGAAAAGGACAACAATAGTGAACCACCCACAAACCAAAAGGTCCTCGCTTAAGGGCCCTAAAAGTGCTACAATTCATTGTGTTTAGTTCTATTATGGGAGGAGGTGCCTTAGTACCTTATCTGAGACACTGGGCAATTATGTCTATTTGGCCCCTGGCAACATTAATGTCGCCCCGCTTGCGAGGTGCCACCCTTCCTCTGCTCTTTCAGAGAAGGTACCCTACTTGACTTTAGCCAAACAGCTATCAAAACTTGTGCTAAGGAATTTAATTTAACTTATGGTGGGCAAAAGAGAGAGAGATAGAAACCCTACACTGTACAGTGTGCAGTAAAAAAAAAAAACAGTATAATTGCTTTATCATTTGGATGTCTAAAAAAAAGTTAAAAAAAATAGTGCAGCACAATTAATATATAAAACCACTTTGAAATGGATCATATAAATGGGTTGCATATTATTAAGAGATATTTCATGCAAACAAATGTGTGCAAAATATAATCTATTATTAGAGCATCTGCTATTAATGTACTGACACTACACACAGAATCTGGATACTGCACTTTCATACAGACATTGTGAGTTCTGCTATTCCGGTACTGATACTACACACAGCAACTGGGTACTGCACCTTCATACACACAGGGAAAGCTCTATTATTCCTGTAGATGCAGTATTGTATCCCAGAATAAAATAGCTTTATTAGGTAACAACTAATCTACATTTAGTGTATCTGAAAAAAAATAATTAAACAGTTGTCTTCAAAATCATTATAAATAATATCATTCTGGAAATCTTGTGTTGCTCCTTCAGCAGGAAATGTAAATCCAGACAGTACATTCTACACATTCACTATTACAGCACTGATGGAGTTAGCCCCAAACAAGCACATGGGGTCATGTTGTGAGCATCGGGCCCACAATGTATCTATATATCAGTGGTATATTTTTACCATATGTGTCATTATCCAGTGCAAAAAGGAATCTTGTCTGCTGTTCTGCTAAGGTATAACTTAAAGACACTCCTCATATTCAAGATATTTTTTTAACCAATTCAACATGTAATTTTTCTATTTTTGGAAGCCAAACATACATACTTTTCATAAATAACTTTAGATTTTTTTTTTTAAAAGAGGAATGCAATGCTTTTATATTATATCCATGTAGCTGTCTATGTTTCTTTAAAGACCTAGAAATATTTTTTTTACTTTAAATAATATAATAAAATATATAAAAAAACTAGTTGTGTCATGTTTTATATTACAAATTAAAGAGAATACACTGATTTAACAAAACATATTTTCAATATAATGAAATGTGAGAACACTGGACATTTATTAAGGAAAAAGTTGTATTGAATTATAGTTAAGTTTACAGCACAGGATGGAGTAACTTAAGTCTGACAAAATAAAGGAAATTAGGAAATTGTGAAGTTAAGATTGCATGCAACCTTAACATCCCCTCCTCTCTACGGAACCTTAACTTCCTAATATCCTGCAATTTGTTTGGCCTTAAATTTCTCCATCCTGCTCTGCAACCTTAGCTAAAGTTTAATGCAGTTTATTACAAATAAATATTATAAGCAGAATAATATACAATACAATATATATATTTATATATATATATATAATCTTGCAAGAAACTGTTCATAATATACAGTAATTCAATTCATAATGTATTTAACTAACATTTCAATGCAATTACCACATGGTGTGTAACAGGAAGTATATATTGTTCTGTGTATTGAATTATTTTATTTATAAAATTGTTATCAATTTCTTAAAATAATCTTTCTCTGTAAAACATGTTCTATTTATATTAAGAGAAGCAGTATAATAAATCTTACATTTAGGTACACATGCAAAAACATATGTAAAGAACTGTCTAAAAATACACTCTCTCTTCTGGGCTAGAAAACAGAGAATTGGATATTCAAATGGATACAAGCACAAATAAGACATCATAACATACAATAGAATCTCACACTTGATTCTCACAATATTAAACATGATTCCTCTTACAGATGCCCTCTGCAAGTGAGTGTACAGGATGGAGCAAGGTGGTGAAGACATTACTGCAGCACATTACCATCCTGCCACTTTACAGCCACCTCCTCCTCTTCTCCGTGAAATAGCATGCCCATGACACCTGATTAGATAAGGCAGGCTCTATGTATGAAACATTAAATGTAAATGTATTGGTATGTAAATGAGGTGACCCCTCCAAGGCAGGCATCCCTGCCTTGTTTGCCTAGTAATGAATCTAGCCATGCAGGCAGGATGTAGACTAATGAAGTTGGTAACCTGCTGACTGCAGAGACAATGTGTAAAAACAAAAGCTCCAAAGTAAAAATCAATGACTATAAAAAGGAGAAAAGCTAAACAAAAAGTGTGCATGGCAAAGACAATTATGATGGCAGCTAAAATGTTTATTATGCATATTGTTTCCATTTGGAGGAGTTTAAAATATTAAAATGTGATAAACAAGATTTCTACCACAAATGTGCAATATTACAAAGTATGCTAAAATGAGAATAATGACAAAACAAAAGAGAGACATATTGTACATTCCTATTGCACTGTGCCTGGAACCTAAGTTAGATGTAGAGAGGCTGGAGCCAAGAGTTTTACAAACATTTAGTTTTTCTTTTGTTTTTTGAGAGCACCTCTTACCATGATGTTGTACCCCATGCAGATTGTGTGTGCGGCCTAAGCACTGGATTATGATTGTATAAGGAAAGAATGAGTTGTCAGTTTAAGAGCAAGACCAACCTCAGTCTGTGCACTCAACAACGGTTAAAGTGCATGTACCAAAATACAAGAGAAGGAGTAACCAATCTCATAATGAGTTTTACAAACTCACATTTGTTGTGACCCTTTAAGCATGCACAAAATCAATCTCTTCTTTCACTGGGTTTACCTACACAAGGTATGGGGGACCCGGAAGGGCAATGATGCTTGTTTTTATTAATGGACTAGCGACTTGCACGTCAAAAAATGACGGTCAACAAAATTGTAAGGCTGGGAATCCTGTTTGGCACACAATGTAATGTTTTTGGTTGTCTGAGCACCTTTGGTGCTCATTGCAAGCTCCACACTGAGCGTCATTGGCGCTCATCGCGAGGCTCGCAATAAGTGCCTTGGGTGCTCATTGCAAACCTCTCCCATGGTGTACATTTGCTCATCAGAGCACCCTCTGCGCAAATTGTGAGCGCCGTGCTGAGCCTCTTTGTCGTTCATCGCGTGGCTTGCAATGAACACCTTCGGCGCTCATTGTGAGCCTCTCCGCCCGTGTAATTTTGGTGGTGTGAGCACCTTTGTCGCTCATTGCAAGAGCCTCGCCGATCCCCATTGGCGCTCATTGTGAGCCTCTCCCCTCGTTTAGTTTTGCTCCGCCGAGCACCCTCCACGCTCAGTGTGAACCCTACGCTGAACGCCTTTGTGGCTCATTGCGATCCTCTCTCCTGGTACTTTTTATATATATATATATATATATATATATATATTTTTTTTTTTTTTTATGCCAATTAATTAATTACTGAAATAATAATAAATTAATGTACTTTACCCATTTGTAATTAATATATCCAGCAATCAATGTCCTGAAGAGCTAACAATCTGTTTTGATGTTCCTACAGAATACAATGTACATTTGCAGTGTTGCTGACGTGAGCTGTGTCCGCAATGTGTGAAGTGTGCAGTGTAAATAGGCTGCGTTCCAGAGTTCAAACCTTTTGATTAGCTGTGTAATTGGGATGTGTTTTGCGGGTCATGTAGGCTTGTTTTCGTTTTTTTCGTCCACCAAATTTTTTTGTCGCTTAGAGGATTTTCTTGTGTGGAAACTCATCAAATTGTGATTAAATTGTCATGCAACCTGACCCCCAGACGTTGAGATTGAGATTTCTGTTGATGTGTAGTTCCGTGGGTTGTAGGGATGAGCGCCTATGGAGCTCACCTCCAACAGCGCAGTGAGCACCTTCTGCGCTCCTTGCCTAAGTCATACGGGGTCATAGGGATGAGCGCCTACAGCGAGGGCCGCAGTTGCAGCTGGCTTACTATGCGAGCCCGCAAGCGTTAGCAACAATCCGTATTGCTGACAACTATAAATGTGATGTTCTAATGATTAGGATGGATAGTGAGTAGGTTAGGGGAAAAATATAACATAAAACTATTTTAACTGAGAGAGGATGGGTTGGCATGGCTGGACCCTGTAACGGAAAAGAGTGAATATCGCTATGGTGAAACATGAACATAGGAGTGTGTAGAGAAAGCTAAAGATGGGAGATCATGGAACCAATGAAGGGAGCCAGATGTGTGCAGGCTTGCAGAGGCGGGAATACTTGAAGCCATTGAAGAAAGAGAGTATATTACCGTGGATCTACTGGATGGGGGGTTGTGACATTGCTGAAACTTAGGGTTGCAATAAAGTAATATGGAGCTTGTGCAAACTGGATGTAGTGAGTAATAGAATTTAACAGGAACATAGTCATAAAGGTGAGTGGGATACACCTGGAAGGAGAGGTTTACGTAGGAAGGAGAGGTAAAGGCTCCTCCCAAAGCCTCAGGTGATAACCTGACATCTGTGTTTAAAACTTTCATTCTGACTAATAGCATAATTAAGTGGGAGAAAGTCATAAACTAGAAACCCTGAATGCATCCATGATATATTAGGGTAATTTAGGGTATAGGTGTGTGTACATGTGTGTGTGATAGGAATCCAATTATGTTTCTGAAGAGCTAAAGTTGCATTTCCAAATTGCATTTTCTGTTCTCCTTCCACACTCTTCCTTCAACTGATCTCTACAAACTCACTCCCATCATCCAGTTCTCAGGATATGATGTAACAAACACAAAATAGACACCTGTGCTCAAAACCAGAATTTTACTGAAAATATGTTTTGTGTATGTGACTTATACAGTTGCTAGTATTGTTACATGTTTTACATACTAGACAAACACGTGTATTGTTTTCTTGAACAGCAGGGATCCTTTAATCTTTCAATAATCCCAATTGTGCCTGTTTATCAACCCACCTTTCATTTTCCTTTCATTATGAGGACCAGCAGATAAGGTCCCCGGATCAGCTGTTGAGAAACATACCAGGCTAGAAATTATAAGCAATATTTCAATATTGCAATATATCCCAAAAATGAGAATAATGAGATTAAAAAGAATAGGGAGAGGCATACTGTATTTTGTCAATGTACTGTATCTGGATATTGAGAGGCTGAAGCCAAGGGTTTTTGCAAAATTGTAGTGTATTGTTTTTGAGCGCTTCTTACCATGAATTTGTACCCCATGCAGGTAGTGTGTGCGGCCTAAGCACTGATTTATGAGGCTATAAGGAAAAAGAACGTTTTCAGTTTAACAACATAACCAACCTCAGTCTGTGCATAACTATTCTCAACATGCTCTCATCAATGCTTAAAGTTCATGTAACAAAATGCAACAGAAGAGGAACCAATTTCGAAATTAGTGTGACCTACTAGCATATGTGAGTCCAGTTACTCATGCACAAAATCATTCATTTCTTCACTGGGCTTCCTACACAAGTGACAATGATCCAGAAGCATTGCTTCATAGCAAGGTTGGCCAATATCAGTCTTCAAAGTCCAGAATGACACCATATTTTCATAATGTTATGGTATAGATGGGTCAACCAGTTTCTTAAACATGAGGAACTCTGTACTGAATATTTAAGGAGAGAATAAACAGGACTATCTGTTGAGTACCAGGTGATTACCAAACACTATTTTGGGTTTTGTTAAATGCAGCCTGAATGAAGCTGTGAGAGAAAGCTGCCTTAGCAAGTGATATTTAATAACCTAATAACCTAATAATAATAATAATAATAATAATAATAATAATAATAATAATAAAGGCTTCTGGTGCCAGGTTAACATTGTATTGGCATCTCTTACATCAATATTATGGATTGTTTTCTTTTTTTTTTCACAGATGGAAGTATTCGTCATTCATTTCACAAAGGTTGTGCCGGTGACTTACCCTGTGATACACGACTCTACTCTACTGTCAATATGATGTCTATAGCACAGAACATAGAATGCTGCTCCGGGAATTACTGCAATGCCGGGAAGTTTAATGGTACGTGAGTTCACTTACAAATAAGAAAGTGATGATCACATATGTATCAACAAAAAAACACTATTTACACCAATTTTCTTTATACTTCATTCTCTAAAAGACACATATTTGTTATATACAGTATACCAAATGCTTATTAGTACTTCTTCTACAAACAAAATGTCTTTCAGTGGCTATTTAACAGCAAGATTAAATGTCCGTTTTTGACTTTCTAAATTAAGCATTCATATTTAAAATGTATAATACAGCAATATTTATAGAGAAAGCATTCAACATATTTTTTATTATTTTGAAGAACCCCATATAATTTGGTTTTCCAGTTTTTAACAGGAAAAGCATTACCTTGTGAAGGTGTTCAATATGTTATGTCATAAATACAAATATAATTACATTTATATCTAATTTTTGACATATTTTGCATAAGCAGTTTTACCATACCAGTAAATCCCAGATCAGAGGGTGTCACGTTGATACCACAAGTCCTGTAAGTGCTTTGCTATCGGGAGTTTTTATATATCACCTCTCTAGTCACCCAGACAGTTTATAGCAATATACAGTATGTCATGAATAGTGATGTCGCGAACATCAAATTTTCGGTTCGCGAACCGCGGACGCGAATTTCATCAAATGTTCGTGAAAGGACGAACATCGACGAACCGCCATAGACTTCAATGGGCAGGCGAATTTCAAAACCCACAGGGACTCTTTCTGGCCACAATAGTGATGGGAAAGTTGTTTCAAGGGGACTAACACCTGGACTGTGGCATGCCAGAGGGGGATCCATAGCAAAACTCCCACGGAAAATTACATAGTTGATGCAGAGTCTGGTTTTAAGCCATAAAGGGAATAAATCACCTAACATTCCTAAATTGTTTGGAATAACATGCTTTAAAACATCAGGGATGATGTTGTATCAATCAGGTAGTGTAAGGGTTACACCCGCTTCACAGTAACAGACCAATCTCCCCGTTTAATGCACCGCAAACAACCGCAACCAGTCCCTTTGCACAACCGCAAACTTCTCATTTGCACAAGGTTGGATACCAAGCTGGGGATGTCCCATTCCTTGTCCTCACTGATGTCATTGAAGGTGTCTTCCTCCACCCAGCCACCAAGGGTCCCCGAAAGGTGACAACAAGCCCCCTGGGACGCCTGCTGTGTTTGGTCTTCCACCTCCTCAAAGCCACCTTCCTCCCCTGACTCCTCTTCTTCAGACTCCTCACTCTGTTTTGCCTCTGTCTGCGTTATTATAAGGTGTATGCTGTTAAGTAGTACTATTCCTATCGGTTTAATCCCTGTTAGGTCCACTATTAGGGGACGTGTATAAGGCACTGATTTTTGGAACAGAGAGATGGAAAAAGATGCTTGGTCGGTGCTCCCACTTCAAATTTGGGGCACTGTGCGTGCAATGTAATGTGCCACCAGATAGGAGTGGTGTATTAAGTTGTACTATTCATTCCTATCAGTTTAATACCTGTTACGTCACCTATCAGGTGACGTGTATATGGCATGGATTTTTGGAACAGGGAGATGGAAAAAGATGCTTGGTAGGTCCTCCCACTTCAAATTTGGGGCACTGCGCGTGCAATCTAAGGTGCCACCAGATAGGAGCGGTGTATTAAGTTGTACTATTCATTCCTATCAGTTTAATACCTGTTACGTCACCTATCAGGGGACGTGTATATGGCATGGATTTTTGGAACAGGGAGATAGAAAAAGATGCTTGGTCGGTCCTCCCACTTCAAATTTGGGGGAATGCGCATGAAATCTAAGGTGCCACCAGATAGGAGTGTTGTATTAATTTGTACTATTCATTCCTATCAGTTTAATACCTGTTACGTCACCTATCAGGGGAAGCGTATATGGCATGGATTTTTGAAACAGGGAGATGGAAAAAGATGCTTTGGTCGGACCTGCCACTTTGAATTTAGGGCACTGCGCGTGCAATCTAAGGTGCCACCAGATATGAGTGTCACTGTGCACTGGCAAAAGTTGGCAGAGTAGATGCAATAGGCCTCACACACACGCCTGTAGGCAGGCAACTGATATTCAATTGATTACAGTAAAAAAAAGGGTTGTTTTATGTCACTGTACACTACGGTTGCACCAGATATGAGTGTCACTGTGCACTGGAAAAAGTTAACAGAGTAGATGCAATAGGCCTCACACACACGCCTGTGGGCAGGCAACTGATATTCAATCGATTACAGTCAAAAAAGTGTTGTTTTATGTCACTGTACACTACGGTTGCACCAGATATGAGTGTCACTGTGCACTGGCAAAAGTTGGCAGAGTAGATGCAATAGGCTTCACACACACGCCTGTAGGCAGGCAACTGATATTCAATCGATTACAGTCGAAAAAGGGTTGTTTTATGTCACTGTACACTATGGTTGCACCAGATATAAGTGTCACTGTGGTCTGGCAAAAGTTGGCAAAGTAGATGCAATAGGCCTCACACACATGCCTTTAGGCAGGCAACTGATATTCAATCGATTACAGAAAAAAAAGGGTTGTTTTATGTCACTGTACACTATGGTTGCAGCAGATGAGTGTCACTGTGCACTGGCAAAAGTTGGCAGAGTATCTGCAATAGGCCTCACACACACGCTAGCAGGCAGGCATATGCAATTAGATTACACAGCAAAAAATAATAAAATAAAATAAATGATGTTCTAGCCCTAAAAAGGGCTTTTTGGGTTGCTCTCCTTGCAGCAGTTATCAAATGAGTCCTTCAGGTGTGTAGTGAAAGCTAAATACACAGCCTGGCTATCTATTTCCCTATTAAATCAGCAGCAGGTAGAATATATGTCCTCTCTCAACGAATGTAGCTTCAGAATGATTCTAAAATGGAGGCTGTCCTTCAGATGGAAGGCCCTGGAAGGGAGTGTATGCTGCTGATTGGCTGGAATGTGTCTGCTGACTGTAAGGTGCAGGGTCAAAGTTTCCTCAATGATAAAAAATAGGGGGCGGACCGAAAAGCGCATGTGTTCGCCGTTCGATGCGAACGCGAACATGCGAAAATCACCGCGAATAGTTCTCCGGCGAACTGTTCTGGACATCACTAGTCATGAATTAATATTGTTTAAGGACTCATATTGCCAGTAATTTATGAATATGGCCAAGAGGGCATGACATTGTTGCATTGGGATTATGTGTTATCGTGTGGTTATATTTTTCCTGTACATGGTTATTATGTACTAGTTATAATATATTATAAGAGTGAAAATGTTATATAGAACATATGTGGAATTTGTAAAAATGCTCTTCATAGAAGTTAGCTGAAGATCATTGCACACTCACACATACAGACCTTGGGTCAAGACAGATGTATGTACTTCAAGTAGTCCTAAGCAAACACTTGAGTTTAACATGAAGGTTTTTTCACTGGCCATAGATATCTGGTGAATTTGATCTCAAGAGCATTTATAGCCCAAGGTTGCAAGCCAGATGGTCTGACATCACACACACACAAATGTACACAAGGGTGTGGTATGGGAAAGTATAAATATATAGTTTTAATCATTCAATAAAGGTTGAGAGATAGTTTTCACATATACAAGGTGTGAGACTATTTCTGTGTGTTGTATCCTGACTTGGGGAGTGGTCTTGCCATGGGCCACTAGTAACCTGTATCCAGTATTCTCTGCCTGTACCATTTGGGCCTTGTCCTCTTCAGAAGCCATCTTTTGTGCCACAGAGAACAGGAACTACATGATTCTGCTGGGGTATGTTTGAACTAGGTTCATATCAAGCCCCCTTGAGGAAGCAGATTGTGACACTGTATATTACAGATTTGCTGTGAGATGTAGTCTTATTAAAAAACCTGTTTGTGAATGTACAGTTGTAAATATGTTTATAATATAATTAACAATTAACAATAATAATAAATAGTCCAAATTAAAAAGATCAATAGAGATCTAAAAAGGTTGAACTTGATGGACTAACTCTTTATTCATTCTCCAATACTATACTATTAATAATTATTTAATCAATAATTTAATTAATAACTAATCCGCATATTGCAGATCAGAGGAGATCTTAACAGGTTGAACTTGATGGACTGAAAGTCTTTTTTCAACCTTAATTACTATGTAACTATGTAACTATGTAACTATGTGCCCTAATTGTGTCATAATGTGTTTATTCTATACTAGTGCCCCCTGATGACAGTGAAACCCCCAATGGAATAGTATGTCCATACTGCTTTCAACTCAGTTTGGAGGGATGTAATAGCACTGAAGTCAGGATGTGCAGAGGTTCCCTGAATAAATGTGTGGAATATATTGGGAGAGGAAGAAATGAAGGTAAACATTTTCAATCCCTCAAATAAGGGGTACATTTGTTTATTGTATCTGTCAGTAGAAAATACATTCATTATCTACAGTGTATTCAGCCTGATGAATATATACTGGTTGCTAAAATAAGAACTTTTTATTACAGATGGTACAGAAACGGACTGCAGTGTAAAATCATGTACATCACATTGGGTATGTGAACTCGGACTTGGCACTTTTCTTGGATTTGATGAAATTTTCAACACTTTTTTGAATTGTACCTGATCACATACTCATTTACTGCTGTAGCTCCTGGCACAGAAAAATAATAAACATTAATAAATATTGGATTGCTCTGTGGTATTTTGAGTTTGAACCCTATCATCTTCTATACAGAGTGCAATTCTGTGCAAACAATATTAAATCTGTCCTTGGTACCCTAAGAATGTGATTTATATATCTAACAAAAGTCATCTTTTTTTTTTAATTAGAAAAACATTAAATATACAACAAACATAAAAAGAGACAAAACGTTTCATACATTCATTCATACAAACTGTCCGTGCAATGGGAGATTCTACACACAATAAAAGGTGATTTACATAGTGTAATCTAAATTATTTCTTAGAGGCTAAGTATTGATTCCATAAGTGCCTCTTAGATGCTAATTTATTATTAACAGGAGCAATTAATTGATTGTGAATCTTTAAATCTCTATTATAACTTATGGTATTTTTAATTTCACCCCATGTTGGAAGTGTTGATTTGTTCCAATATTTAACCAGGAGGGACTTTACTATTAGTAGAATTTGGGATATTAAATATTTTTCCTGAGGAAACAATATATCCAATTTAGAATGGAATAGGACAACCTGAGGGGTGCATGGAAACTTTTTTCTCATCAAGATAGATATCTGAGTGCAGCAATACCTCCACACTGAATTTACTTTTTCGCATTCCTACCATGTATGTATGGCTGTGCCCAAACTCTCACAACACTTACAAAAAATTGGTGAATATTTTGGATCAAATCTGTTCATTGTAATGGGCACATAATACCATCTCTGGACCATCTTAAAAATTAGTTCCAGGTATAAAGCCCTAATGGAAGAGCTTAAACGAGACTAAATATTTTAAACCAAGAATAATTATCCAGTGAAACGTTTATGTTCGATTCCCAATCTTCTATACTTTTAGATTTAACAAATAGGGTTGTATTGGATAGTATTTTCCTTATCTTAGAAAGAGAATGTACATCTATGTCTTTAATTAGAAGCACTTCCATTTCATAGTTTTTTTGTTCCTTTTGCTATAACCCCTTTGTTTAACCAGTTCTACTAATGATCTATATTTCAGCCAGGATAGTTTATTAGGCCCATGTTTTCCTTCACATGTTGCCATATCTAAAAGGTCTGCTAGCTGATATATCCCTATTGTATTTAAAGTAATTATATCCAAATTAAATTGTTTCATAGTTACATAGTAATTGAGGTTGAAAAAATAATTTAATCCATCAAGTTCAACCTTTTAAGATCTCCTCTGATCTGCAATATGTGGATTAGTTGTTAATTGATCCAGAGGAAGGCAAACAAACAAACAAAAAAAAAACAGTGAAGCTTTGCCAATTGTCTCAAAAGGGAATGATGAATTCCTTCCTGACCCCAGATACTGGCAATCAGATTCCTCCCTGGATCAATACTCCCTCTCTAATTAACAAGGATAACCCTCAATGCCCTTTTTAATTAAAAATGTATCAATCCCTTTTTAAAATTATCTATCGAATCCGCTGTCACCACCTCCCGTGGTAGAGAATTCCACAGATTAACCACCCTTACAGTGAAGAACACTTTTCTTTCTTTAAGGTGGAGTCTTCTTACTTCTAACCTCAAGGGATGTCCTCTTGTCAGTTGAAAACCTCTTGGCACAAAAAGCTCCCTTGACAAATCTTTATACTGACCCTGGATGTATTTATATAGGGTAATCATATTCCCTCTTAGATGCCTTTTTTCTAGAGAAAATAATTTAATTTGGTAAGTATTTCTTCATAACTTAGCCCCTCCATTCCCCTTATTAGTTTTGTAGCCCTTCTCTGTACTTTTTCCATTTCTAAAATGTCCTTTTTATGAAGTGGTGCCCAAAACTATACTCCATATTCCAAATGAGGGCGTACTAGGGATTTGTATAATAGTAGAATTATATATGCCTCCCTTGCTTATATACCCTTCTTAATAGATGCTAATAGTTTATATGCCTTTGCAGCTGCTGCATGGCATTGAGAAGTGTTACGTAGGTGGTTGTCCACAAGCACTCCCAAATCCCTTTAAATATCAGCGACCCCTAGATTTGCTTAATTAAGTTTATAGATTGCATGGATATTTTTCCTTCCCATATGCATAACCTTACACTTATTTGTATTAAATCTCATCTGCTATTTAATTGCACATTTCTCTAATTTATACAAATGCCTTTGGAGGGAAAGTACATTGTTTTCTGATTTAATTACCTTGCACAACTTCGTGTCATCAGCAAAAATGGAAATACTACTTTCCAGTCCTACTTCTAAATCATCAATAAACATCCTAAAGGAGAGGACCAAATACTGAACCCTGAGGAATCCCACTTACCACATTACCTCCCTTGTATATACAAAAGAAAATAACCTATTTAGCTCATCTGTCTTTACCTGGACACTAATTGTCAGTTGGCCTGTTTCACATTGTAATGCTCCTATAGCTTCAATCCTGGCCCTCTTCCCATTTATATACTTAAAACATATTTTAGGGTTAGTCTTACTCTCTTTTGCAATTCATTTTTCGTTTTCTATTTTAGCCAGTCTAATAGCCCTTTTGCAAGCCTTATTGATTTCCTTGTACTCACGTAAAGCAGTCTCTGTCCCCTCTTGTTTGTATAATTTAAATGCCTGTTTTTTTACTACGTATCTTGATCTTTAAATCATTGTTAAGCCACGATGGATGTAATTTACTCCTTTAATTTTTATACCCACATGGTATATGCCGATATGTATGCATATTTAGTACAGATTCAATGTTGTCCAATTATGTTCAGTATTTTTACCTGCCAGTTCTGTCCCAGTCTATATGTTCTTTTGCTGCCCTTAGACCGTTAAAATCTGCCCTTTTTAAAATGAAGAGTTTTTGTTGGCCCCTTTTTTAATTCAATCTTAAATGAGACTGTGTTGTGATCAGTTTCCCAAAGGTTGCATTATTTCAACATTTGATACCATATAATATTATTTGTGATGACTAAATCCAAGATGGCCTCATTTCTAGTAGGCTCTTGTATAACTTGAGCCAGATAATGATCCCTGAGTGTACTCAAGAATCTGCTCCCTTTACCTTTACTGCATTTAGATGACCAATCTTCAATTTTATGTAAATCCTTTTGGAGGTAAAGTACGTAATTTCGTGTCATCTGCAAAAATGGAGACAATACTTTCCAGTCCTACTTCTAAACTGTTAATAAATATGCTAAAAAGGAGAATACCAAATACTGAGCCTTGAGGAACCCCACTTACCACATTAGTACAATCTGAGTATGTTCCATTTACAACAACCCTTTGCTTGCTGTCTTTTAGCCAGCTCTCAATCCATGTGCATATATTTACTACAATTCTTGTATCCCTTAGTTTGCACAATAGTATCTCATGTGGCACTGTATCAAAAGGCTTTGCATAATCTAAAAATACTATATCCACTGAGTTGCCTTGATCCAAGTTCCTACGAACCTTCTCAGAGAAACTAATTAGATTTGTTTGACATGACCTGTCACTCATAAATCCAAGTCTGCCCCTACTTATAATAGACATATTCTTGTATATTATCCTTTATTAACCTTTCTGAAAGCTTTCCCACTACAGAAGTAGGCTCCCTTTTTAAATATAGGTATCACCTTTGCTTTTCTCCAGTCATCTGGTAGAGACCCTGTGTTGAGTGAATCTTTAAAAATTAGATATAATGGTTTTGCTATTACAGAACCCAGTTCCTTCAGTACCCTTGGATGTATTTATTTTTTCCAACCTCTTTTGGATTTTTTACTGCGTTAACCAATTATTTAGTGATGTAGCCCCATTATGTTGCAGTGTCCCAACCACTGGTACCTCCCTTGTGTATACCGAAGAAAAAAACCTATTTAGCTCATCTGCCTTTTCCTGGTCACTAATTGTCAGACGGTCTGTATCACATTGTAATGTTCCTATAGTTTCCTTCCTGGCCTTCTTCCCAGTTATATACTTAAAATATATTTTATGGTTAGTCTTACTCTCCTTTTCAACTAATTTTTAATTTTCTATTTTAGCCAGTCTAATAGTTCTTTTGCTGCTTTATTAATTTCCTTATACTCACATAAAGCAGTCTCTGTCCCCTCTTTTTTTTTTACTCTGTATCTTGAACTTTAAATCATTGTTAAGCCACGTTGGATGTGATTTACTCCTTTTACTTTTATTCCCACACAGTATATGCCGATGTGTATGTATATTTAGTAAGGATTTAAATGTTGTTCATTTATGTTCAGTGTTTTTACCTGTCAGTTCTTAATCCCAGTCTATACTTTGTATTGCTGCCCTTAGACCGTTAAAATCTGCCCTTTTAAAATTAAGAGTTTTTGTTGGCCCCTTACAGTTATGTGTTTTTAATTCAATCTCCAATGAGACTGTGTTGTGATCACTGTTTCCCAAATGTTGCCCTATTTCATCATTTGATACCATATCAATATTATTTGTGATTACTAAATCCAAGGTAGCTTCTTTTCTAGAAAGCTCTTGTACAACCTGGGCCAGATAATGATCCCTGAGTGTACTCAAGAACATGCTCCCCTTAGCTGCACTGCTGGTCACATTCATCCAGTTTATTTCAGGGTTGTTAAAATCTCTCATTATTAGAAATTGCCCATGCTAAGCTGCATTTCCAGCCTGTAACAATAATTGTATTTCCTCACTTTCAATTATATTTGGGGGTTTATAGCATACTCCAACCAATATTCTTTTGGAATTTGCTGCTCCGCTATTTAACTCTAACTCTACCCACAAACATTCAACATTACCGCTAGTTCCAGCATAAATATATTTTCTGACTATAGGCTTAAATTCAGTCTTAACATACAGACAAATCCCTTCTCCCCTTTTACCATTGCCCCTATCTTTCCTAAATAAGTTATAACCATCCAGATTACCAGTCCAGTCATGAGAATCATTCCACCATGTTTCGGTAATGCCTATTAAATCCCATTTTTCGTTAATTGCCAATAATTCTAGCTCTCCCATTTTTCCTGGCAAGCTTCTGGCATTAGTAAGCATACATCTTATGTTATGTTATGAGTTTTTAATTTTGAGGTACCTGCCTCCGTACTTACTTAGTAATACCTACCTATTGACTTTACTAACCCTCTTCCCATCACCTCCCACATGAGTAGTTAATTCATCCCTTATCCCCTCTACACTTTCTACCCCATTACTTATATCTAGTCCCTCCCGCCCACTTATTAGTTTAAAAACTCCCCCAGCCGTTCTACCATCCTTTCCCCTAGCACAAAATCTCCCTCACCCCTAAGGTGCAATCCATCCCTGCTATAGAGATTGTACCCAAGTGAGAAGTTAGCCCAGTGCTCTAAAAACCCAAACCCCTCCTTAGTGCACCACATCTTTAGCCATGCATTAACCTCCCTAAGCTCCTTCTGTCTCTCTGGGCTAGCACGTGGCTCTGGTTGTATCTCAGAAAATACAACCTTGGAGGATCTTCCCTTAAGCTTATTCCCTAATTCTCTAAAATAATTCTTTAGGACACCATCTTCCCCTAACTTTGTCATTGATACCAATATGTACCAAGACCGCTGGTTCATTTCCAGCCCCTTGAATAATTTATCTACCGGATCCACAACATGCAAACCCGAGCACCCAGGAGACAGTAAACTATTCGATTGCTGGGATCTAGGTGACAAATCACCCTGTCTACCTACCTAATAATAGTGTCCCCTACCACCAAAACCTGTCTGTTGCTCTGCCTAAAGTGCCCTCCCACGCCTCCAGTAGAACTGTTTTCCTGGCTGTTAGAGGGAACAGCTCTATCTGGCATTGCCATTCCTGAATGGACATCCCCAACAGTTTCACTCAATCTGGCAAATCTGTTAGTGTTTGCCAACTCAGTATTGGCCTTTCTCCTGCTCCTGTTGCCCCTGCTTCTCCTTGTAACTGTAACCCAGTTACCTCCCTGGACATCATCAGTAGCCCCAGCTCCACCCTCCTTGCTAGGCCCAGCTAAACTGTGCTCAGTGAGCACCAACTCCCTTTCCAGTGGGATATCAGTAAGTGCTGCAATTCTCCTCTCCAGTTCTCCTCTCCAGTTCTCCAGAGGAATGGACTCTGGATCATCTTTTCCAGTAGTGCATACATATGACAGGATGTACACTGAGTGAAGTTGCCACTGGACTGACTCAATTACAAAAAATAATACTACAATTTGACACTTCAATTTGAACATTTTCTTTCAACTCCCTCCTGTAAGCAGTCACACACAAGGCACAAACTTATATGCAGTTTTAACCCAGGTAAAAACACTCTCCTCTCACCGGTACCAAATCACTGCACGTAGAAAATAACACCCTTTACTTGTCTGAGCAAATCAGATGCAGTCACACAATAGGCCCAAACTTACTGTATATGCAAGTTTAACCCAGGCAAAAACACTCCCCTCTCACCTGTACCAAATCACTGCACACAGGAAATAAACACACTTTACTTGTCTTAGTAAATCAGATGCATTGCATTTTTATGTATATTTATAGGTGCGGCTAAAGAGGAAATAGGTGCTAGGTGCATACCAACCCTTTTTTTATACCAGAATTTTGTCAAGGAAATCAGGCCACTAGTAAGATTTTTCATAACCTTCGGAACAAGATTGGGGAGCCATAACAGATTTTGAATAGGGAAATCGGCCAATAGATCTTCTTCAATATTTTTCCAGACAGTACTTCTATCTGGAAGATTCCTACTAATTATGTGAGAAATTGAGATTGCGTCATGTAGCTATTTTATAGATGGAATCCCCAGGCCTCCCTTTTCAATTTTTTTCTCACTTTTCACATATTTTTTTAGTGTTAGATATGGTTAGTATAATGTCATTGGCATATAACATAATCTTGTAATCATTTTCACCTATTTGCACTCCCTTGATATTCACATTGTCTCCATTTAATAAAACCTTGATTGGTCAAAATGGAGTAGCTTAGGAATTACCCCAATCAGTCTATTCGCTAGTATCTTTGAATACATTTTTGCATCAGCATTTATCAATAAGATAAGGTGGTAACTTCTAATGTCTTCTGGGGCATTTCCCTGTTTTAGGATATTTATTATTGTTGCTTCTACGAATTCTGGAATTACTCTCCCCAATTTATCTCATTATACATATTACAAAGGTGTTTGCTTAGTTCATTAGTAAATAAATGATAACATTAATGGTCAAAGCCATCTATTCGGGAGCCTTGTTAGTTTTTCCTGCCTTAATTGCTTACTCTATTTCTACCTTTGTAAAGTCCTTGTTCAGGAAATGTAAGTCCTCCTTAGAAATTGAGGGAAGTTCTAATCTATTTAAAAATGTATCTATGTGCTTTTTCTTGATTTTAGCGGGTAGGGGGTCTGTTTCTAAATTGTACAGAGACCCATAGAATGGCATACATACTTCACCTATTTTGTCTGGATGGGTATATTTTTTTTATTATCTAATCCTTTTAAGCTCAGCACTTCATTTTGAATGTACTTTTTTTTCAGATATTTGCCTGTCTTGTCTACCAGCAAGAAATGTGATTGTCGATATTTCCACACTAAAGTATCTGCTTGATCTTGCAAAACTTTTTTTTATCTTTCAATTGATTTCATTTATATGTATTCCATTATCCTTGCTGGGAAACAATTTATTTTGGCATTGTATTTTATCTACATCTATGTACAATTGCCTTAACGGTTTAACCCTTTGCTTATACAGTAGAATTCCGGGTATCCGGCACTCAACTAATCGGGACTCTCAAGCAACCTGCACCGGCATCAATTCCCATTTAAAAAGGCCACTAATTAACCCTGTCATTCATGAGGGTCAATACAGACACCTATAAGCCACTAATTAACCCTGTCACTCATGGGAGTTAATACAGACCCCCATAAGCCTCTATTTAACACCATCAGTCCAATAGGGGTCCATATAGACCTTTATAGGACACTGATAACCCCTATAATAATACTATAAGTGCCATGAGGGTCATCCAGAACCCTCATGACACAGTCTAAGCTCTACACTATGAACCCTAGCTATACCCCATTAACCCAACCCTGGTCCTATCTAACTCTAACTGTACCTATTTAACCCTAACTGGACCAAATAACCCTAACTAGGCCTATTTAACCCTAACTGGGCCTATTAAACCCTAACAGTACCTACCAGACCCTAACAGTTCTTATCTAACCCTAACTGTACCTATTTAAACCTAACTGGGCCTATTAAATCTTTACTGAACCTATTTGACCCTAACTGTACCTATTTAAACCTAACTGGACCGAATAACCATAACTATGCCTATTTAACCCTAACTGGGCCTGTTAATCCCTAACAGTCCCTATTTAACTCTAACTGGGACTATTTAACCCTAACAGTACCTATCTAACCCTAACTGTACCTATCTAACCCTAATTGTACCTATCTAACCCTAAGTGTACCTGTCTAACACTAACTGGGCATATCTAACCCTAACTGGGCCTATTAAACCCTAACAGTACATATTTTAACTCTAACAGTACCTATGTAACCCTATCTGGTCCTATCAAACCCTAGCACTACCTATCTAACCCTAACTGGGCTTAATAAACCCTAATAGTACCTATATAACCCTAACTATACCTATTTAACCCTATCTGGACCCAATAACCCTATCTAGGCCTATTTAACCCTAACTGCACCCAATAACAATAACAGTAACTATTGAACCCTATCACTACATATTTAACCCTAACTAGTCCTATTTAACCCTAGCTGGGCCAATTAAACCCTAACAGTACCTATCTAATCCTAACTGGGCCTATCGAACCCTAACTGGGCCTATCGAACCCTAACTGAACCATTTTAACCCTAACTGGGCCTATCTAACCCTATCTAGACCCAATAACAATGTCTGGGCTTATTCAACCCCATCTAAGCCAATTTAACCCAATCTCTTATAAACCACTAAATCTAAACTAACCCCCCTCTACCCTAACCTATTAACACCTACACTACCTACCTTCTATTAAACCCCTCTCCCCACTAATTACAAAACATAAAAAAACCTAAGTCACAGAAAATAGAGAAGCTACCTTACAAAAAATAAAAAATAACATTACAAACCCCCCACTACAGAAAATAAAAAAAGAATTACGCACCTGAAAATAAATACATACACATATATACATCACATTACAATACATACAAAATATAATACAGTAATATAAACAATAAATACAGTTCAAATATACCCTCTATCCACATACTATGTAGCCCTATCTACATACATTAAGCCCTATCTAAAATACATTAAACCCTATCTATATACATTAAAACCTTAAATCTAACCTAAAATAGATTAAATAAGACCGCTTACCTTGCCTAGATGTCCCTTCAGTGATGATGGGTCTCATGGTGCTGGTTGCACTTCTAGGAAAAAGAAAACATCAAATTAGTACAAAATGTATCACTATATAGAACAAATACACATTCTAAATATTCTTGTTGTCTCTGGCTGGGCCCCTGGAAAAAATAAACATTACATTAGTACACGAATAAGAACATAACATAACAAAAGAATAACATTCTAAATATAAAACTTACCTGTCTGCAATGTCCCTGTCCTTCTCGTCTTCTGCCCCGGCTGGGAACTTGAAAAAATCTGCTGCTCTAAAAAAAAAAAAAAAACGGAGCTCCTCCCTGGAGGAGATCAAATTTCAGTTAATCAGAAGGCGCCAAGGTGTGAGCCTATCAGAATGGGATACACCCCTATTTCCCATTCTGATAGGCTGATGGACCTGTCAATCTTGTTGAAACCAATCAGAAGGCACTATTGCCTGTTTGACAGTGACAACAGCCAATCAGAAGGCACAGATGCCTTCAGCCAATCACCCCACGGGGGTGTATCCCATTCTGATTAGCTAAGGCATTAGTGCCTTCTGATTGGTTTCAAAAAGATTGACAGGTCCATTAGCCAATCAGAATGGGATATAGGGGTGTATCCCATTCTGATTGACAGCCATTTCAGTCAATGAGAAGGCGCCATTATGTTTTTTTTTTTACCGGAAGAAGTGATAGAAGGCTAATTTGCATCGGGGAGCTCCTCCAGGTACTGTTAGCGTTATTGGGTCCAGTTAAATAGGTACATTTAGGGTGTAATATGCCAAGTTAGGGTTAAATAAGAACAGTTAGGGTTAAATAGGCCCAGTTAGGGTTAGATATGTACAGTTAGGGTTAGATATGTACAGTTAGGGTTAGATATGTTCAGTTATGGTTAGTTAGGTACTGTTAGGGTTTAATAGGCCCAGTTAGTGTTAAATAGGCCCAGTTATAGTTAAATAGGCATAGATAGGGTTACTGGGTCCAGATAAGGTTAAATTGTCCCAGTTAGGGTTAGCTAGGCCCAGTTAGGGTTAAATAGATTGTGTTTAATAGGTACTGTTAGGATTATTGGGTCCAGTTAGGATTAAATAGGCCCAGTTAGGGTTAGATAGGTACTGTTAGGGTTCAATAGGCACTGTCAGGGTCAAATAGGCCCAGTTAGGGTTAAATAGGTAATTATGGTTCAATAGGTACTGTAGGGTTTAATATGCCCAGTTAGGGTTAAATAGGTACAGTTATGGTTAGATAGGGCCAGTTAGGGTTTAATAGGTACTGTTAGGGTTAAATAGATACTGAAGGGGTAATTGGGTCCAGTTAGGGTTAAATAGGTATGGTTATGGTTAAATAGGCCCAGTTAGGTTTAGATAGGTACAGTTAGGGTTATATAGATACTGTTAGGGATAGATAGGTACTGTAAACCCTAAATAGGTACTGTAAGGGTTTAATAGGCTCGGTTAGGGTTAAATAGGCCTAATTAGGATTATTGGGTCTAGTTAGGGTTAAATAGGTACAGTTAGGGTTACAGTAGATAGGCCCAGTTTTGGGTTAATGGGGTATAGTTAGGGTTAATAGTGCAGTGCATTAGGGGCTTATGGGGGTCTGTATTGACCCCCATGAGTGACAGGGTTAATTAGGGTCTTATGGGGGCCTGTATTGACCCCCATGAGTGACAGGGTTAATTAGTGGCTTATGCGGGCCTGTATTGACCCCCATGAGTGACAGGGTTAATTAAGGGGATCTGTATTGACCCCCATGAGTGACAGGGTTAATTAGGGGCTTATTGGGGTCTGTATTAATCCCCATGAGTGACAGGGTTAATTAGTGGCTTATGGGGGCCTGTATTGACCTTCATGAGTGACAGGGTTAATTAAGGGGATCTGTATTGACCCCCATGAGTGACAGGGTTAATTAGGGGCTTATGGGGGTCTGTATTAACCCCCATGAGTGACAAGGTTAATTAGTGGCTTATGGGTGTCTGCATTGACCCCCATGGGTGAAATGGTTAATTCGCGGCTTATGGGGCTCTGTATAGAGTCCCATGAGTAATAGGGTTAATTTATATTTAGTGTGGGTCCTTTAAGGATCCACAAGGTGGGAAATTTGAATTTTGAATTCATTGGGGGACCCGGTCGCATCCGATCGGGACCCTCATTGCAAGGTTTAATGTGGGGACCCTCTGGGAGTCCCTATGTGGACCACCCGCATTTGGGGGGTTCATTTTAAGTGCCGATGGGGGTATTTACAATACCCCGCTGCTGGCCTTAACTATTAGTGTGCAAAAGGCTCTTTAAGGACCCGAGGCCGAGAATTTAAACATTTTGAATGCAGTGGGGTCACGATTGGGGGCCCCCGTATGGGGTGAATGTGGGCACACTGTGGGGGACCAATCAGAACTGGGGTTAATTTGGGGACCCTGCAGCGGTCTCAGTGGGGACCCCTGCATCATTGTGGTTTAATGTAGGAGTGTGGGGGGTGTTTGGTGCACTGGGGTCTTATCAGGGACTATATGTTAGGGCTTCTAAAGACCTCATCCTAGGTTTGCGATTTGGGACCTGGAATACTTTTTCGGAGTGAGAGGGATCTTGCAATTGAATAGGGATTTGCATTTTTAGCCCTGCAAAAGTAGAACATCAAAGGCTTCAGAGATGTCCATTTTGCAGAGCCGCCACTCAGAACTCGATCCGAGGTCGCGAAATGGAGGCAATTGAATAGGGAAGTTGCCTACGTTTTCCACTTGCAACCTCGGATCTCAAAAACTGAGCAATTGAAAGAGCCTGTTAATGTTCAAATTGTATATACAGGGTTCCCTTTATGCTTTTCCTTAATTCTTCTCTTTTAACTTTCACCCTTTGGTTTAGGCTGAACTTTTAATAGGCTTTAAATGGTCATATGAATTAATTGACCATCTTATGGCCTCTTTATACTGAGCTCTTCCCTTCATTTACCTCACCCTCTTAAGTCTCTGAAGACAGATTTGAGACTACTGCTGTAACTTGTAAAATAATAAGGAAAGTATAAAGGCACTTATCTTTCCTGTAGACGGCATTAGGGAGCGGAGTGAAGGCAATCAACTCCTTCTCTTCTTTCCCTGACTGTGTTCTATGCTCAGAGCGACTTTATCATCAGAGGGGTTTCTGCACCTTTCCCAGATTTCAGTCTGTAGCAACAGGGCATCGCTTGACCCCTTTGCCATTTTTTGCATCTGCTTACTTGCTTTCTGAGCTTACAGATCCACCAATGTCTTCACATGTGTCTGTGTTCCTCTCCTGTGGTCTTGTTACCATAATGGCATTATTACCCAGAAAGCGTGTCATCCTAAACTGACAGCTGCGTACCATGCCCTCATATGCCCCCACTTCGTCTCCCAGCTCCATTATCAAGAGGTATTATAGTGAAGATAAAGAGGGTGAGGTTATGGTGAGATTAAATGAGGGGAACAAACGGGCAACATCGGAAAAAAACTGGGGCTTAAAGTGTGGCCAGGGTCATCTCTCCTAGCTCAGAAGATGCCATCTCGCCTGACCTCCATGCTCCTAACACCGCTTACGATGGTGGAAGAGCCATTTCCGGTCACGCCCCCTACTGCTCAGTTCCAAGCATTAACCAGTGGTGTAACAATAGTCATCTTAATGGAGACTGTTTCACCAATTTGTAATGATTAATGTGACACTGCACAGACCCCAGTTATTGTAGTAATGAACGGTACACATATAAATAATATTTTTATAGTTAGTTATTAAAACAATTGTAAGTGTTATATAACTGAGGTTGAACGTTGGGTATTTTAAGCATATGCAGAAGTTTTTACCTTGGGATGTAACAGGATCCTCAGAGAGCCCAGCATCCCCAGAAGCAGTTAGGAGAAACAGAGGCTGTGGGCAAGCACAGGTTCCCTAACTATACCCCAGAGGAATGAATGGTTCTCCTCCATGAGATCTGTGCCAGCGCAACTAGACTACATGGGGCAGGGGAATTAGCCCTGGCCAGAGGGCACAGGCTTGGAGTGAGGTGGCAGCAAGGGTTTTTTCATTGGGCTTTGCTAATAGATATGATGACAGCCGGGCAAAGGTCAAGAAGAAGATGGCAGTGGACCCCGAAAGAATGAATTGAGAAGTGGTGGGACTTTCAGGCCTAGTGGACTCACAGGATCTCAACGCCATGCAAGATAAATATTGAATACACTATAATCTTCTCACGCACCCATCACACATAGACAAACACATCATATATATATATATATATATATATATATATGTAAAAATATATGCTCCTCCTATCTACACACCTCCTCTGATTTCTTTTGATAATGTACTTTCTTTGTCTAATCTTTCCTTTCTCCACAGACTCTAGACACAGGCCCACCTTAGATGTGCTCTTCTCTGCTTTCAACTGGACCAACAGGCCATACCACACCCACCGACCTAGGATTCTTGTTCTTTGATAACACATCTCTGCACTATCACCAGCATTTTTTTATGTTTTTTGCTGTGTGCGGGTCGGCCGTTATGTTCATATTTTTGCGGACTGGTAATTTTGCATTTTTGTACGGTCTTGGCAAAAATCGCATGTGCCTGGCTGTTATTTGCGGGTTTTGGGTCGTGTAGCCTCGTTATTTTGAAGTGTTTTTCTTGTTTGTTGATGTCCTCGTTATGGCCATTATTTTCGTATTTTTGCGAGTTCGTAATTTTTTTTTTCTAAGTCCCGCGTATCATATTTTTTTGTGTAAGTCCGTATTTAGTCATTGTGTGTTATTGTTTTTTCCCGCAAAGTCCCGCTTCTGTGGTGGTTTGTAACTGCAAGTGATGCGTCGTAGAGCCTCCACCTCCGCAAATGCGGCCCCTTGCTTTGCGAGGGTCCGCATTTGCGGCCTGCAATGAGCTTTCAGCTCATTGCAGTCGACGTGGGAGCCTCGAAATCTGCAAATGCAGCCCCTCGCTTTGCGAGGGTTCGCATTTGGAGCCTTCAATGACCCTTCGGCTTATTACAACCAACGTTGTAGCCTCCACCTTCCGCAAAAGCCTTCCCCCCTTTCGCGAGGGTCCGCATTTGTGGTCCGCATTTGTGTCCCGAACTGCGTCCCTTGCTTTGACGACGACTCCCAGTTTGACAACTATTATATGTGATTATCCTTTATTTATAAAGCGCCAACATAGCTTGTACAGGGGTTAAGTAATATTTTGTGCTTAAAATCAGACATACAAAGTGCTTTCCCTAAAGCACCGGCAAGCTTAAAAACTCACAAACTTACAGTCTAAAGGATTTGGGTGTGGTACAGGGGAGATTGTGCATATCAAGGCTGGAGGTGATACGTTTCTTTAAACAGATGGGAGTGAGAGGAGGTGATAAGAGAGAAGAAGGTTTTTAGCACTGAAGAGGGTCGTTGAAAGAGTATATTGAGATAAGAGCAGAGATATAAAAGGGTCAATTATTGTTTAGAGTCTACGGGAAGCCGGGGGAGTGAGAGAGAGGTGCTGTAGAAACTGAGCATTGAGTATGGTAGATTAATCTATGGGGAGGCCAGCTAGAAAAGAGTTGCAGTAGTCAAGGTGAGATATGATGAGACAGTGAATTTGAATATTAGCTATGTCTTCTGCAAGATAGTGACATGTTTTTTTTAAGTGTAAAGGACAAGATTTGTGATTGGTTGTATGTGAGGAATAAAATTAAGGTCAGGATCCAGTAGAACCCCAATAAAAAAGGGCCTGGGAGGTGGAACTGATGATGGTATGGTCAATAGTCAGAGAAATATAAGGAGTGGAAGTCGTGGGGAGAGAGGGAAGATTAGGAGCTCAGTCTTTGACATGTTGAATTTGAGTTGACGGGCAGACATTCTGGATGATATGTTAGAGAGACAGTTAGCAACTTGAAGCAGAAGAGAGTTCTGGTGCTGAGATTTTATTACGGTAGTAATGGAGGATGTATAAATGAAAAAAGAAGGGGGCCTAGGGCGGAACCTTGGGGTATGCCAACAGTCAGAGGGCAAGGCGAAGTAGAGGAGTCAGAGAAGGAGACATTAAATGTTTTGTTTTCGAGATAAGGTGTAAACCATGAGAAAGCAGTATCACAGATGCCAAGAAAGTTAAGAATTTGGACCAGAAGAGAGTGATCAACCGTGTCAAAGACAGCAGAGAGATTCAGTAGATTTAGAATGGAGAAATTATCATTTGACTTGGAGGTGGGCAAGTCATTATTGACTTCAGTGAGAGCTGTCTCTGTGGAGTTTTGGGACCGGAACCCAGATTGGCAAGGGTCAAGGAGGGAGTTAGAGGAAATAAATTGGGCAAGGCGATTATAAGTTACACACTCAAGCAGATTAACAGTTTAAAATAAATGACTAGAACAAAGAAAGAAATGGAAGCATGGAGCTGGATGGATTATAGTCCCAAGTTGTTCCTACTAAATTTGGAAGGTTGTTTCATTTTTTTCTTTCTATTTTTTTAAATCCCATTTATAACAATATAATAGAAAATGACAGAAAAAAAATATACCTGTACATGAAAGATTATAATTCTGAATTAATACATAACCAAACTACATGAGGGCAAATGTCCTCAAGACTAAGTTGTTCAGGTGTGGCTGCCTTATGTGCTTACAGGCAAACAATGATCACAGCCAATAAATGGAAGCAGGTGTATAATATTGAATGTCTGTCATTGTCAAGGAGGTAAATAAAAATGTCAGTGTACCTTGATGGCACCAGAAACTTTGTTGATTTTAACACATTATATTTAGACAATATATAAATATCTGCATAGAAATAATTAGTCTGTGTATAATCCTGAGATGAGAGGAGGTTGACGTTAATAGATTGAACTATTTTTCCATGAGCATGAAGTTTCTTATTTTCTATTTGTGCTCACTTTCTGGTTTCAACATTATAGGTAAGTTATCATTTTCTTGCTTGTAGTGCGTTTTGGGAGATGTCATGTTGTTGCATTTTTTATAATAGTAACTTAGAAAAAAATAGATGACCTGTTAAAATATTGATTTGGTGCATATTTAAGGATGGAAAATCAAGGACTGATTTTCCTTAAGAACGAACACTCTGCATACTAGAGTCACAGTAAGTAATAATAGATGATTTAGAGAAGGTAAATAGATAAGAGCTAAGCCATTACATTTAAATTATATGGAATCATCTTAATTGAACAATATTTAAAGTTTTACTGTTTCAAACGTAAAAAGTATACACTAGGTGGATTATACAATTATTAAGGTTGTTACTTACAAATTATTCACAGACTATACTAACACAGTTAAACTTTGTTTATTTATATATTGAACTTGGATCATATTGACCTTATAGAATTATATATATCCTGTATAGAAGAAGATACATTACCAAATACAAACAACATTAAACATTTTTGCACTGTAACTCTATGTCTTTGTGGCTCAACCAGTTAGTGTCAGTAAAATTATATGCAATAGATGTTCATACGGGTTCAAAATGTGTCACAATAATTCAGGAACATAAAATGACTTTGATGTAAAACATAGTGTAAACAATGTTTTCTAATTAAATTGATGGATTTAATAAAAAACAATTACTGCAAATGGGTGGGGATACATTTTTAAGCATTTACGTTATTTTTACGAAATAAAAACAAATTCTATGCCAATATATGAACTGGAGATAGTTATGTTTAAAAAAATATTTCCTTCTTTAGCTGATGGTACTTTTTGCTTCTCCTGCACCCAACCTGGCAATGAAACCTGCAAAGAAGAAAAGATTTCCTGTCCTAAGGACTCCAAGTGTATAACAATCTCTGAAACATTTAAGAGAAGTAAGTGTTTACACCTTTTAATTTATTGCTAATCTTATAGTTGTGTTTCCTATCTCTCAAGTAGTATTGTCATACTGTTTCATAGACCTTTTGGATAGTTTTATGAGCATAGGAAACAACAAACTGAAATATATATATATATACAGTATTTAATATATTCATGTACAAAAATACATATATATGTATATATATATATATATATATATATATATATATATATATTCTTTTTTACATTACATCATAATCTTGCATGATCTTGTAACACCTGGCTATCAGGGTAATCCGAGCAGCCAAAGGGAGAGAAGGTAATTTGAGGTTTTGAGGTATTGGGAAGTGCAGCGGAGAGATAGGGAGGCATCTCAAGGTAAACCCTCTTTCAAATATGGGGGCTTCTTTAATGTAGGTGTTCCATCTATCATTGACTATGCTTTAATGTCTCAAACTAGGAGTAGAATAAAAAAATGATTTTACATAATATGTAAAATTTGAGTCCATTACTGAATTATTTCATTTGGAATAGTTTGGAAATAAATTTGCTTGTAATTACCTCTAGAATTTGTTCTAGAATTTGATTAAACTTAGTCAGATTTATATTGCTTTATATTAATTTTTCACAAAGAATTTCTAAGTTGTTAACTCTCATGCCAAAGGAATCTATATCAATGAAGGTAATGAACTGAAGATTTCCTCTTGAAAAGATCTCTTCAATTCTGCCATAAATGTATTTAACATGGCCACAGTTATTAAGTCTGATGAATTAGATATATCATTTGGAGCATAACTGGTTGCCATTCTTAGTTGGTGATTGCTATAATTATCTCTAACCCAGCCCAATCCTTTCTTGTCTACACTCTCCTTTTCTAGCTCTACGGAATTTGTTGGCGCATTACAAATAAAGATAATAATAATCCATCTTCAAGAAACTGAAAATCTTGATTTATTCTTTTTTTTTTTTGTAGCTTTTGATTTTCTTAAGGTTCTCTGGGGTTAGTGGCTAAATGACTTTTTCTTAGAGAATCCCAGAATCTCTGGGTAATTTTATACTCCACATCCCATTTAATGTATATTACATTTACTCTATTCTTTTCAATTTGTTACCCAATTTAAGATTCCAGATGGATATCATTTGGGAAACCTCCCTTGGTTAATTATTTCTCTTTAAGGGAAATCTAGAAATACTTGTTTATATTATATTCCCTTTAATTGTTAGTTTGTTTTAATCCATCTATTTCTCAGGACCCTATTTCACCCATTATTGTGTTTATACTGATCCCTTTCTAACCGAAGGTAAGATTAATTTCTCTCTTTGCCCTTACATCTTTCATTTATGTTCACACCAAACCTATTTTAAATGTACTTCAATGCAATATTTATACATATACAGCCTTATTAAATTACGATTCAGCAAATTTAAAAGGGCTCTATTTAAGCACAGAGCATATTTTTTTACGGAAGATTTTATAGGTGAAGACCTATAGGTGAAGACCTTTTTTTTGGGATCAAAGTTAACTTACTAAAGACTTGTGTAAAAAAATATGCTCTGTGCTTAAATAGAGCTTTTTTCAATTTGCTGAATCGTATTTAATAAGGCTGCTAATAGATAAGCCTCTCCTAGGCATTCGTTGCCTTATACACTAGATTACATGTTTTCCCTTCAATCCTAAATTCTTCACTTGGAATTTCTCTTTAAGAGTCCTTTATTCCAGCTAAGTATGTACTTTCTTCCTATCCATGTTAAACTTCTGCTTTCCACATTGTAATATTCTTGAAATCAAAGGGGACCTGGGCTCGAAGGTCACAAGTAGTGATGTCACGAACATCAAATTTTCGAATCGCGAACAGCGGACGCAAACTTCCATCAAATGTTCGCGAACGGGCGAACCCGGCGAACCGCCATAGACTTCAATGGGCAGGCGAATTTCAAAACCCACAGGGACACAATAGTGATGGGAAAGTTGTTTCAAGGGGACTAAAACCTGGACTGTGGCATGTCGGAGGGGGATCCATGGCAAAACTCCCACGGAAAATTACATAGTTGATGCAGAGTCTGGTTTTAAGCCATAAAGGGAATAAATCACCTAACATTCCTAAATGATTTGGAATAACATGCTTTAAAACCTCAGGTATGATGTTGTATCGATCAGGTAGTGTAAGGGTTACACCCGCTTCACAGTAACAGACCAATCTCCCCGTTTAATGCACCGCAAACAACCGCAAACAGTCCCTTTGCACAACCACAAACTCCCCATTTGCACAAGGTTGGATACCAAGCTAGCCATGTCCCGTTCCTTGTCCTCACTGATGTCATTGAAGGTCTCTTCCTCCACCCAGCCACCAAGGGTCCCCGAAAGGTGACAACAAGCCCCCTGGGACGCCTGCTGTGTTTGGTCTTCCACCTCCTCAAAGCCACCTTCCTCCTCTGACTCCTCTTCTTCAGACTCCTCTCTCTGCTTTGCCTCTGTCTGCGTTATTATAAGGTGTGTACTGTTAAGTAGCACTATTCCTATCGGTTTAATCCCTGTTACGTCCACTATTAGGGGACGTGTATTTTTGACATTGATTTTTGGAACAGGGAGATGGAAAAAGATGCTTGGTCGGTCCTCCCACTTCAAATTTGGGGCACTGCGCGTGCAATCTAAGGTGCCACCAGATAGGAGTGGTGTGTTCAGTTTTACTATTTATTCCTATCAGTTTGATACCTGTTACATCACCTATCAGGGGACGTGTATATGGCATGGATTTTTGGAAGCGGGAGATGGAAAAAGATGCTTGGTCGGTCCTCCCACTTCAAATTTGGGGCACTGCGCGTTCAATCTAAGGTGCCACCAGATAGGAGTGGTGTGTTCAGTTGTACTATTTATTCCTATCCGTTTAATACCTGTTATGTCACCTATCAGGGGACGTGTATATGGCATGGATTTTTGGAAGCAGGAGATGGAAAAAGATGCTTGGTCGGTCCTCCCACTTCAAATTTGGGGCACTGCGCATGCAATCTAAGGTGCCACCAGATATGAGTGTCACTGTGCACTGGCAAAAGTTGGCAGAGTAGGCGCTGTAGGCTTCACACACACGCCTGTAGGCAGGCAATTGCTATTCAATCTATTACAGTCCAAAAAGTGTTGTTGTTTTTTTCACTAAGCACAATATAAGCTGTTAGGTGTTAGCCTGTCACACACACACGCTGGCAAGCAGGCATATGCAATCAGATTACACAAAAAAAAATTATCAAATAAAATAAATTATGTTCTAGCCCTAAAAAGGGCTTTTTGAGTTGCTGTCCTTGCAGCAGATATCAGATGAGTCCTTCAGGTCTGTAATGGAAGCTAAATACACAGCCTGGCTATCTATTTCCCTATTAAATCTCCAGCAGCTACACTATCTGTCCTCTCACAACGAATGCAGCTTCAGAATGATTCTAAAATGTATGCTGTCCTTCAGATGGAAGGCGCTGGAAGGGAGTGTATGCTGCTGATTGTCTGGAATGTGTCTGCTGACTGTGAGGTGCAGTGTCAAAGTTTCCTCAATAATAAAGTATAGGGGGCGAACCGAAAAGCGCATGTGTTCGCCGTCCGCTGCGAACGTGAAAATGCCAAAATCGCCGCGAATACTCCGCTGGCGAACTGTTCGCAACATCTCTAGTCAGCATAACAGAAAATAATAATCAAAACAGAAAATAAATCCTAGCTTGTCTTTGAAGCACTAGCTACGCTTTTATCTGCAGTTCCCTCAATGCTCTACTGTAATGCACAATACAGCCCAAAACACAGGCCTTCACACTTGCCTGTTTTAGAGTCCACTCCCTTCAGGGTCTGCAATCCAGCTGCGCTGACTTTTCACTTCCAGGGAGCAAGACTGGTTTTCCAGGTCTCACTGACCTCTCTCTTGCCACACAGAGCTGTCTCAGGTTTCCTCTGCCTCTTCACAGGCTCCACACTTCCAAACAATCCTCCAACTTGAGGTAGCAGCAGGCCTTGGTTGCAGCCACACCCAAGCTTTTCAAAATGCTTCTTAACCATCTCACTCCTGGGGAGAAGTCTTGAAGTGCTCTCTACTGCCCTCTGGTGACACACCATCACAGTAAACATCTAATAGCATAGTTGATTATTGGGAGAATTATAATTTTAATGCTGGATATTGTACCCGAGAATGAAAGTCTAATTTCTTTCCAGGCCATATATGATGTCAGTAACTTTCTCATAAGTATTCTTATAGTTAATAGTCATCATTCTGTCCATATCCCGGCCATGATTCCCAATCAAACGGGAACTACATTTTCAGCATTTTATTAATTTCATTCGGAATATTCAAGCCCAGAATTTCTGACTTCATTTGAGTTCATTTTCTAGTTTGAAACCAAAGTATATTCCTGAAATAGTTTCAACACATGTGGCAATGATTTCTTGGGGTCCACCACAGTCAAGACAATGTCATCTGCAAACAGAGTTATTTTGTGCTTTCTCTCATCCACCCCTATACCCTTAATACCAACAGTACTCCTTCCTTATTGCTATCATCAAAGGTTGCAACAGCAATGCAAAAAGAGTGGGAGAGAGAGGGCACTCCTGTCTTGACCCATTGTGAATCTTAAACTCCTGTGAACTAAATCCCATTCCACTCACTAATGCCATGAAGATGAATATAAGGCGTCGATGGCATATGTGCCAAATTTACCGAAACTCATTTTTTATAGTGTCGAGCTCATGTACCCCCACCCTACCCTGTCAAACGCTTTCTCAGTGTCTAATAACAGGAATAGGGTGGAGTACTACTACTTTTAAGAAGATCCAGCAGATCCAACAGCTTTCTAATATTATCTGAATCATTCCTACCAGAAATAAATCCTGTTTGACCCACTGATACCAGTCTATTCAAGATCTCCTTCATTCTATTAGCCAAAATTTTGGCATATAGTTTTAGGTCCACGTTTATCAACGAAATGGGCCTGTAACCATTATAGAACTGTGGTTCTTGTTTATTTTTGTGCCTCTTTTCTGCCATTATGTTACCCTGATCTTTAAACTCATTAAAAGAGCCCTTCAGAAATGGAGTGGTGTATTTTTTTTAACTTGAACAATTTCCTTTTCAGTGATAGGTTTGTTCAATTCCTCTAACTCTGTGCCAGAGACAGAATGTAACCTAAATGTATCGAAAACAATTTGGATTACCTCAAAGGAAGGTTCTATGAATGCGGAATCATTTGTTAGGTTGTAAAACTTTTGAAAATAATTAGCAAAAGCCTTTGCTATTTCATTAGGTTTTAAAATAAGTTTACCTTCACTCACCAAGTAGTGAATTCTAGAACTCATGTTCTTTTTCTTAATTTTATTTGCTAACAACCTACTTATTTTATTCTCAGGATTAGGGTTTAGTCTATTCATTTTTCCAGATTGTGAAGTTGATGCTCGAAGTGGTTGGCCTCTTTGTTTCCTGATCTGGAGTTTCATTTTTATTAAGATCCCCCTACTAAAAGCTTTAAAGATATCCATAACATACTACTAGAGTTAACTGTTCCTTTGTTTAATTAAAAAAAATTACTAAGTTCCTTTTAAATGTATAATAGTCTTACGTGATCCTCCAGTAATACATCTTCGAATTTCCAAGTAGGTCTACAGCCAAGCTCATAATCTAATTTGATATTCAAGGAAAGGCAAGCATGGTCAGAAACTATGATGGCACCAGTCTCAGCTTTGTTCACATAATTCATACTCAATTTATCCACTAAAAACATATCCTTGAGTAGGCTTTATGGATCGTAGAGAAATACGAGTAATCCTTTTGGTCAGGATGTAAGAGCCTCCAAACATCAAACATCTGATTGTCATTGATATATTCTACAAACCACTGAGCAGAGTTATGAACCTTACCAATATTTGTAATTGTTTTTTCAGACTTCCTATCCAATAATGGGTTGATGATTAGATTGAAGTCTTCAGCCATCACCCTCTGACCGCATTTTTTCATTTTCCCAAGAACTCGTTTTATGAAAGGCAGTTGTTTATCATTGGGACAATATAGATTTACTATTGTAAACTTCTTGTCATTTATTTCCCCCACGCATAATATAAATCGTCCATTAGGATCGATTTCAACCATTTCTTTTTTTACTTTCAATTTTCTGTAAAAAAAAAATAGAGTTAAAAAGTTGAAAGTTAAATTGTATTTGTATTCATACATTTTCTGACCAAAAACTGGAAGTTTGTTTTTATCCCAGTGGGTTTCCTGCAAAAGAATGACATTGGCTTTTTCTTGTTTTAATAACCTCAGGATTGAGTTCCTTTTATTAGGTGAATTTAAGCCCCTGGTATTTAAACGTAATAAGTTTATAGACATTTGACCTTTATACTGCTTTTAAAGATACCCTCATAGGTCTTAGGCACAAAAGTCTTTGTCCTCAAGCCCCTTTTTACACCTATCTTGGATAAATACCCATTGAAGTCATTATACTCATTCGTTCTCACATTCACCCTTACAATCTTACTTGTTACTGCCATAGTTGGAATCCGCAGTAAAACATTTTTTACAGGGCTATACGCCAATGTACAAAAGTGTTAGACCTTATTCGAAGGAGGAGGTGGTCTTAATTTTACATTTTCCTGTTTATTAGTATTTAAAAATCTTCTAGCATGTGTTGGGTTTGAATTTAGTATATTCATTTACCCAAAACTTAAACAAATATTAATTGAATAATAAATCCTATGCTTTTTCAGAAAAAGTTTGTTTAAAAAAAGTGTTTCTTTTAAATTTTTACCATGATTGTGATTAATTAAATGGAGACACCCCCCCAAAAAAAAAAATATATATATATATATATATATATATATATATATATATATATATAGATTTTTGTCACATTAAAACCTAAACCCAAACTATTAATTTTAAATAACATTCTATGGTGAATTGAATACAATTTTAAAAAGTGAGTGAGTCAATTTTTTCACCTTCCTTGAAGAATCCAATACTATCTTAGTGATTTATTTAAAGGGATATAAGATTTAGCTAACGTTGTGTGTTCATGTTATCTTTAACTATTGTACTTTGATATTTTCTACTTTTGATGAATACATTCCTATTAATCCTCTCTTTGTGTAGTTAAATTATTACATATATTTTCCCCATGCATTCCTTTCCCTTTCTCTTTTTCCCTTCTCTCTTTCCTCTTTCTTTGTACATTATTATCCTTTAGAAGTTTTTAGAATTCCCACACACCATAAAATAAGTTTTAGGCAAATAAACAGTCAAATGACCTCCTAATATTCCCTCCCTCTCCCACAGTATCAATTCCTCACAACTCTCTCACTGTCAACAACGACATCATCACCCCCACCTTCCAAGCCCGTTGTCTTGGCGTTCTACTGGACCCCGCTCTGTCTTTCATCTCACTTAAAACGCATATTACTTAAAACGCATATCTTTATAGAAGTGTATCACCTTCCACCCTAACATGCTTATCACCTCTCTCTCCCTCTTTTACCATTCACTATACCTTACATTGTTAGTCTGCGAGTTTCTATCCTAAGTGATTTGGGAATGGACCATGGACATTGGATTCCTAGCTCAAAGACACTGCCTTCCTTGCTTTGCGATATGTTAATTTGTATTTATGTTTGTCTGTACTTAACTTATGTACAGCGCTACGGAATATGTTGGTGCGTTATAAATGAACTATAATAAAAATAATAACTCCACAAAGTCCATCTATTTCTATTTCCATTCTGTGGTTGATAGAACCAATTGCCGGGCAGCAACTGCCCTTGCTTCAATTGTGATATTTCATTTCTAGCTGCTCTCCTTGTTTTAAATCATAGACTCTGTGCCATTTAAAGACTGAAAGTCCTCCTTGGCGGGCCAATCTATATGTGAGATCTTTATTCCTTGAAGCTTGAGTAATCAGCCTATACTCCTTTTGTTTAATCGGTGTAACAGCAGATACATCTGAGAATATCTTAATACTTTCAAAAGGCAAATCTAATTTTTTTTTTTATAAAGTTTGCTTTTGTTATTAATTATTTTGCTGATACATGGTGGAATTTGACAATAACATCCCTTGGAATTGTACTGCCCATAAATGCTGATTTGGGAATTCTATGAAAAACATCTAGTTTGTATTCCTCTTGCGGATAGAGGCTAATAGTGAGAACAATTTCATAAGAAATGGTTCTAGATCATTATCCCCAATTTTGTTCTGGAATACCTTTAATCTTAAGATTATTATACCTTGACCTATCTTCCAGAGAGGCAATATTTTTATTCAAGTCATTAACTTTATCTTCAAGATGTTTTGAATATGTTAGCAGGGTGGTGTGATCAGTTATTAATTTCTCAAACTTGATTTCTAAGTCAGTCGTTCTATGATTAACTTCTTTAATAGCCTTTGCGTTTTCAATAATTTGATTTTTAATGTCCAACATAAAGTTAGCTTGAAAGTCTTGTAGAAGTTCTTTCATTTTAGTAAGGGTAAGTTGATCCTCTAGAAATTTAACAGATTCATAACCTGAACAGTTTTCTGATAGTGTGGTTGAATTTAAATTCAATGATTTGTCTAATGGTGTAGTTTCCACCAATGATGAGTCATGATTAACATCCTTGTTTTTATTATTTATTGGTAAAACGAAATCAATATTTTTGATGGGAGGATTATTTTTTCACGTTGGTTTTTGTTTTCATAGACATTTTAATCCTAGTTTTGGAAAATAGATTCTTCTTAAATTTTGTATGAAAGGATACCAGGGTGCACCTATGAAATGTTGGTATTTATAAATAATCAGAAATACTTAAACTGTTTGGGAAGGCTCAATAGGGTTACAGCAATAGTTATTTTTTATCAGAATGGGAGTCTGTCATATTCAAGATCTACCTCTGATTGTAAGGATTTAACTTATTGGAACAGGGTGCTTATCCTAGGAATTTAATACGATAGTTCTTTAGATGGGACTTATAAAAGTCCCATCTAGAGAACTATCCTATTAAATTCCTGGGATAAGCACCCTGTTCCAATAAGATAGATAAGGAATATGATTCTTCCTTGACCCCAAAGTATACCAAGGGGTATTACAATCAATAATATCCACAGCCAACAACATATACTTGTCAAATACGTGATAGAAAGATATAGCGTACCCTTGTATATTAAATAGTCTTTTAGACTTCAAATCATTTCCACTTTAGAGAGCACAAAAAGTAAAAGTAACACAGCTTGCTTCAAAAGATCAATTGCTTTAATTTTAAGCAAAGCTCCATAAAAACTGCAGGTTTAAAAGATCAATAGCTTTAATTTTAAGCAAAGCTCCATAAAAACTGCAAGTTTTGAAAAAATGAACAAAGAAAAGTATCAGCAGTAGTTTTTACTTAGCTTTAGGCTCAACAGAGCGAAGTTGGATGCCAGGCTGGTAGTTACACGCTCTTTTCTCCTCCTCTCAGAGCCACAGCAGAGCAGCTCATCTACTATTCCGTGGGAAAGAGTCCTTCAACCCACTTCCACCCTCTTGGGGGTAATGTGGGGGGGGGGGGTCACCTCAAGAATTATCAAGCCTTCAAGGATGCACAAGCATGCACAAGAAGCAAACAAGCTTCATAAGAACATACTGTTTATAACAGCTAAAGATACTCCTCACTCCAATGAAGCAGAACAAGTTGTTGAGTCATGCTCAGGACCCGTTGTCAGGGAGCAGCACAGTCTCCACATCTCTGCATGCACAGGAAGGGTCCTGTGATTGTTGCAACTGCTGGACCACAAGCTAGGTTGAAAACACCCACATGGGCATCTGCCTGAGTCCCTCCGCACCCAGGTGTTCCAGCCAATACCCTCCTCAAGCACTGGAATCAGAGCAGGAGAGTTTCTCTTGTGTCATCAAATCCCAATACACAATCTCCCTGTCAGAACGACCTCTGAAGCAGACTCACAACGCGCCCCCTGCTGCCATGCTAATATGCACATATTTCAGGCAAATCTGCAAGCCGGGTGTACAGGGTCACCGAGAAAGCTGAAGAGGTATGCTACTACTCACTCCTTCAGTCTAATAGCGCATCATGCAGCTTAGACAAACACTTCCGGTCACGGCCCTGTGTGTTAACATTTCAATGTCTAAAACAAGTTGAAAAACTTGTTTCCTGCTCAGAATTCTGAGAAATACAGATACATTGCATTCTGGGAACCTAACCAGGGACATGCAAATGTGCCCACAAAAGCTTTGCTCTTGCAATCCAAAGATAGAAAGAGAGAGAGAAAGAAAGAGAGAAAGAGAGAGAGAGAGAGTCATAGCAATAACCATAGAATAAAGCTTATCAATTGGACAATATTAGGTTATGGTGCAAATGGTTCAACCAATTTCTTAAGCATGAGGAACTCCTATCTCCTGTCGCTTAAGGAGATAATAAACATCACTCACGGTGGTGTAGCATGTGATTGGCAAACACAGCTTTAGGTTTGTTAAGTGCAGCTCTGAGATTGAGAAAAAGCTGCCTTGGCACAATGAATTTTAATAACCTTTACAGCTCAAACTTTTCATAAAACAAAAACACTGTATTGCTTAAAACAAGCTTCTTCTATTTATGTTATATTTATTTTATCTGTAGTCTTTCCATTAAATACTAACATTTTCTATATACATTTTGGCTATATTTTCATAATTTTGTACAAGAATAATTTATAATCAAATAAATATAAGACCGGTAGAAATAGTATTCTTACTGAATTTGGAAATACATAATATTACAAATGCAGTATTTTAGCAATTTCAAGAAATATTGTAGAACCTCATAAATGTTTATCTACAATAAGCAAAGGCCTCTGAATCCAGGTTAACAATGTATTGGCATCTCTTACACCAATGTTATGTTTCTTCTTTCTTTCTTTTTCACAGATGGAAGTATTCGTCATTCATTTCACAAAGGTTGTGCCGGTGACTTACCCTGTGATACAAGACTCTACTCTACTGTCAATATGTTGGCTATAGCACAGAACTTGGAATGCTGCTCCGGGAATTACTGCAATGCCGGGAAGTTTAATGGTATGTGAGTTGACTTACAAATAAAAAAGAGATGATCACATATACATCACTAAAAGACCACTGAAGTGGCACTCACCTGTCACATTATGTGGGCACATGATATAAACTAGAAATCCGAAAGTATGCTCTTAATTTTTTTTTAAAATCTAAAAAAATTGTAATTTGTGTATCAATACATGAAATATGTTATAGTTGAACATTAATTAAATTTTTCTGACTCCTGTGCCCATACAGATGATCTATTCACCATAACATTCATCTGTGTTTCATCTCATTAGCTCAGTAGATCGGAAGCTGGTTAACTACACATATGCTTTTTAAAAATACAAACAGACCTAAGAAATGTATGATGAGATTCTATTTACACCCATTTTACCTTATACTTTAGTTTTTTAAAGACGCATATTTATTATATACAGTATACCAGATGCATACTAGGACTTCTTATTAGACAAACAAAATATCTCTCAGTGTTTTTTTTGTAGCAAGATAAAATGTAATATTTCTGCTCTCAGTTTTAGACTTTCTACATTAAACATTCATATTTGAAATGTATTAAACAGCAATATTTATAGAGAATGCATTCAACACATCTGTTCATTATTTTGAAGCTCCCCATATATTTTGGTTTTCTAATGTTTAACAGACAAGGGATTACTTGGCAAATGTGTTTAAGATTTTATGTTACAAATACAAGTATAAAAACATTTAAATCTAAATTCTTACATATTTGTATAAGCCCAGTTTTACCGTTCCACGGAATCAGAGGATGTCACGTTGGTATCACACGTCCTGCAAGTGCTTTGCTATCATGAGTGTTTATATTACACCTCTCCAATCACCCGGACAAGTTACAGCGATATACCGTATATTACAGATATGCTGTGATGGTATGGTAGCATCTATGTTAATATTATGTGCCAAAATATGTTTTTTATTCCATACTAGTGACCCCTGAGGACAGTGAAGCCCCCAATGGAAGAGAATGCCCATACTGCTTTAAACTTAATTTGGAGGGATGTAATGCCACTGAAGTCAGGATGTGCAGAGGGTCTCAGAATAAATGTTTGGAATACATTGGGAGAGGAAGAAATGAAGGTAAAAATGTCAAATCCCCCAAATAAGGGGTACATTTGTTTATTTCATCAGTCAGTGAAAATTCATTTGTTATCTACAGTGTAATCGGCATGAAAAAATATACTGATTGCTAAAATAAGACATTTTCATTACAGATGGTACAGAAACGGACTGCAGTTTAAAATCATGTACATCATCTCTGGTATGTGAACTAGGACTTGGCACTTTTCTTGGATTTGATGAACAATTCCACACGGTTTACAACTGTACCTGATCACATACTGATTTTCTGCTGTAGCTCTTGGCACAGTACAATAATTAAAAAAGTGATAAATATTGTATTGCTCTATGTTATGACTTTACTGTTTTTTGTTTGAGCCCGATTATCATTTATGAGGGGGAATTATGGTGTATGCAATAATAAATCTGTCATTGATACCCTAAGAATGTACCATATTTATCGGCGTATAACACGCACTTTTTCTCCCTGAAAATAGGCGGCAAATGATAGGTGCGTGTTATACGCCGATATTCCCTCCCCCCTCCTCATCCTCAACCTCCCTCCTCATTCTAAACCCTCCTCCGCATTCTAACCCCCCCCTCAACCTAAACCCCCCTCGTCAACCTAAACCCCCCTAAATACCTCCCTCTCACTTACCTGCTTCTGCTCCGGCCTCCGCTCCGCTCCTTGACCCGGTGCGTATGTGACGTCACATATGAGCGCCGGGTCAAGGAGCGGAGCGGAGGCCGGAGCAGAAGCAGGTAAGTGAGGGGGAGGTATTAAGGGGGGTTTAGGTTGAGGAGGGGGGTTTAGGTTGAGGGGTGGTAGAATGAGGAGGGCGGTTGAGGTTGAAGAGGGTGGTTGAGGATAGGGGGGTTGAGGTTGAGGAGGAGGGTTGAGGAGGGGGTTGAGGATAGGGGGGTTGAGGAAGGAGGATGAGGATGGGGGTGGAGGAGGGAGGTGGAGGAGGGGGTTTGAGGAGGGAGGTGGAGGAGGGGGTTTGAGGAGGGAGTTGAGGATGGGTGGTTTGAGGAGGGGGTTGAGGATGGGGGGGGTTGAGGAGGGAGGATGAGGAGGGAGGTTGAGGAGTGGGTTGAGGATGAGGAGGGAGGTTGAGGATTTTGCTTCAAAGTTCTTTATTTGAATTTTTTTTTTCCCTGAAATTTCCTTCTTAAAATGAGGTGCGTGTTATACGCCGGTGCGTGTTATACGCCGATAAATATGGTATTTTATATATCTAACAATAGACATTTTAATGGAGACTGTTGCACCAATTTGTAATGATTAAAGTGACACAACAAAGGCCCCAGTGTTTGCTGTAATGAAAGGTACATACAGTATATAAAAAAATGTGACAGTTGGTTATTAAAACAATTGAGTGCAAGTGTAAAATAACTGAGGTTGATAGTCTGGTATTTTCAGCACATAAAGAATTCTCCCACTCTTGTATTGACAAGGTTAAGTAATTTATTTTTTCTTACACGGGGGGTAATAAACCACAGGATTGTGCAAGTCGGTAGAGTTATACATGTAAATTGAAATATGACTTCAGGATGACTCAAAGTCAAAGAACACTGTAGATGTAGATTTATCTGGATCACAGACCCAAGCACACGTACTCCAATTTATAGCACTTGCTTGTGTAATATCACCAGTGACATCAAATAGGCACCTGACAATCAAAGATAAATTATATCGGCCATATTCAATTAAGGTTTTGGGACATCCGGAGGCCCATAAGTGAGGTCGCAAGTAAATTTGCTATTCAATTGGAGTCTTTTTGCGGGCTCCAAACAGGTTACGAGTTACGCCCTTGAAAGTATTGCGATGGTTAAACCCGTAACTTACAGCCTCCAAAAGCCTTAGGTCTTCCACAAATCGCTATTCAATTGCTAAGTTTCCCCAAGCCCGCCAATATTTTCACACCCATAAATGGCAAATGAAGGAGAATTACCTGATTCTCATAAAGTTACACCATTCACCACAATATTACTGATTGTCCTGCTGCAAGTGAATTGACAGGGAAAGGTCATAAAGAGTCTGTCACCCCAGAGCTGACTATGTTGTATAGCTCTCCAAGTGAACACGCAGGTCTAGGAGTTGAAGGGATACTTGAGAGCGAGAGAAGGAACTTTAAGATTGTACATAATTTTACTTATTTCAATTTTATAAATACTTTACACTTAAATTTACACATAACCATTGATTACACATTAATTACAAAAACATAGATTAATACCCCTACATATATCTATGTATAGCTAGGCTGCATCACCCATACACCCCATACCCCCCAACCTATACCTGTGCATTAAATAAACACATAAGTAGTACAGATAGACTACTTACAAAGAACTATGAAGTATGTTTTCACATGGTTTGAATCGACAAGAAAGTCTCTGGGCCGGCTCCTTGGTCCTTGTCAAATCTCAAGCACTCGTATGCGACTTGTGTATGTGAAGTGACTTTACTCCTTTAGCCTGGTTATGGTTATTAATGTTATAACATCTAGTGCCCAGATAGCATTACAGTAAGTGATATTCGTATGTGTGGATAGTATCTTTTAACCTCTCTAATGTGGACGTTTTCAAATCAAATACATAATATTGGACACTATGAAAAACAGATGTAGATGATATATTCTTAGCTTATATAGTGTATGTATAACAAATAGATAGACGTGCTTCGCTGCCTTGGCAGCTTCCTCAGTATATGTTCCCCTGTAATGGAGCATATATGAACACAAGTTCTAGTAAAAAGTGCTCCCATGTGACCTTGTCAGGGTTTTAAAATACACTAAAAAAGGAAGTAGCTTAAGGTGTTAATTTATATTACAATCTATTGAAAAGAGATCGTGAAACTAGAATCAATACAGCCCTATTAAATTCCCCCAACGTGAAAACTCATAGCCCGTAAGGAGCCCGCTAGACTTATGGCTGTTAAATTGACCTCTTACAGCTACTCGCAAATGATCTGCGGGTTACAGGAGGAAAAACCCTATGGGCTGTCGAAATCGGAACTAAGTTACCGCAAAGCCTTTGATCTGTCAAGCCCGTAAATGTTACGTTCGCAAATCGCTATTAAATTGCTACGAATCCCCAAAGACTCACTGGCCTTCAAACCCGTAAACGGCCAATGGAGGCAAGAATATTACAGCCTCCAAATAGGACCCACAACACTGTAACAGACAATATAAATACAGCAGTTGACAAAAACAAAAATCTGAAAAAAAGTGGTCAACTAAAAAAAAGCAGAGAAGGAGAAAAAAAATAATCAACATAAATACTGTAACAATATACCAACTCACCTGATTCCCATTTGCAAGCATTACTTTTAGTTAGTTCTTTGGATAACTCCCTGGCCATGACCATTAATTATGATGTGTCGTTCATCAACATTGATATTACCTCCATCAGCTAAACAGCTGTTAGCACATGTTAAAGGATACTCATGATATCAGCAATAGGGGAAAATACCCATTACTACGGATAGGACACAAAAGACAACAGACAGATTCTTCTCCCTATTGAGCATTGCCAGGCTGCGCATGATCTCCTCATGATTGGCAGAGATGCTGGCCTGGATTCCCTGAAGACACTCCACCTGCTGCCGCGTGAGGACCAGCATCTCTGCCTGGCCTGATGTTGAGGATGGAGGCCCCTGCGGTTGGTCCTGGTGAGGAGGTGGCAGTGTCAAAGTGGGGAGGGTCTTTGGCCTGGCTTGAGACTGCTGCATTATGGGCGTGGTGTTGGTGGGCCTGGTGGTGAGAGGGGTGGCGGCCAGTCCAGCACACTGCTGAGGAGGGAGGAGGTGGTAGCTGGCTTGTATGGTCCCTGCGGTGGGAGAGCTTGGGCGATAGGGTCAGTCTCTGGAGGAGGGGGATAGTGGATTTTGGCGGGGTGGCCGGTGGTCCTGATGTTGACCCCACTAGCCATATTGCATCCTCCTCTTCCGAAACAGGGCCCTTGGCTTCTATTCTCTCTCTCCCTCCCCCCCCCCCCCGCACCAGTTCCTGCTCGGCGGGGGCTTGCTCCTCCACTTCCTGTTGCCAACACCACCGCCTCTGGCTCTCCACTAGACCCAGACATCCTTGATGCTGAAAGAAAGAAAAGAAAGGTATATGTTATTAGTATGATGAATAATACATTGTTTTGTGTGCATTCCTAACTATATGACATTTTGGCTTGAACCTGGATGATTCTCCTAATTTTAACTCAGATTAGCTATCTTTTGCTAGATATGATCTATTCTTTGGTTCTTGGTCTTGATCTTTCTTGGCTCCTAACACTATCTTGATTCCGGCTGCAGTCTGTAACTGCAAAGGCTGCAGTGGGCACACCAATACATGGACTCTCTATTGCTTGATTACTGTTGTTGTGCCCACGAATGACAGTGATTTGTCAGCTTCATGGACTTAATGATGCATTCATCTCTCCCTTTCTCTCTATCTCCTCTATCACTCTCTCTCTCTCTCTAGCTTTCTATCTATGCCTCTCTCTCCCTGTCTATCTATCTATACCTCTCTCTCTCTCCCTATCTATGCCTTTCTCTCTCCTTCCTGCTATCCCTGCCTATCTCTCCCTTTCTTTCTCTCTATCTCCTTCTTTATCACTCTCTCTCTATCCCTCTCTCCCCCATCTATCCCCATCTCTCTCTCTCTATCTCTCCCTCTCTCCCTCCCTCTAATCACAATGCCTCTACTCTCATTGCACTGCAAGCTCGAGAATCAAGTCGAGCAGTTGAGGCACACAGGACTTAGGCTGCAATGAGCGCCAAAGGCGCTCATTGCACTGCGAGCCTTGCAAAGTGAGCCGAGCAGTTGAGGTATGCCGGATTTAGCAAGGCCAGCAGGTAAGGCACGCGGGACTTATGACCTGTTCGACTTAGGACCGAAACCCCTGCATGCACTGTGCGCCTTGCAAAACTACGCCTTTAACGGCCGAACCACAAAACTGAAAAAACATGAAAAAAAAACAACAAATATGCCTCAAATTAACTTACACACCACAGCGGGAGAGGCAGGGAGCCTGTGAATCAGGTTGCAAGTTAAATTGATGCACATTTGCGATTTTTTCACGATCAAAAATTGCCTTAGCGCGGAAAAAAAATGGCTGCCGAAAAAACTAAAAACTAAAAAAAGGCCCAAGGAGGTAGAACTAGCCCGAAGGACGTAAAAGTTGCCTGAAAAATAGCCCTAAGCAGTAACACTTACCGAAAGTCAGTAACACTTAATCCAAGCCACTAACACTTAACCCAAGACAGTAACACTTAATCGCCAGGTCTATAAACTATACAGGGCGAGAGGCTTGCAATGAGCACCAAAGGTGCTCAGTGTGAGACACGCGATGAGTGCCGTAGGCGCACAGTGCGTGTCTCGCGATGAGCGCCGAAGGTACAGCATTCCCAGCCTTAACATTTCATTCCCCTTATTTTTGACGGGCAAGTAGCTAGTTTTCAAATAAACTGCAGTTGAACCCTGCCTGTCTGTGAGAACACTATCAGCTCAACTGCAGTCATGTTGAAAAGGTTAGTTTTTTTTTTAAATAAAACAACTGAATAGTTCAAAAATGAAAACAAAGGAGTGCACTGAAAGTTTATGAAGAAAACCATACAAAAATAATCTTGGTTTGCTCATGTTTATCGCCATAATTTTTGTGGCAGATTTTATAATTGCCCCAGTGCAGAAATAACACGTCTTCTGTCATTTTGATGTTGTTTAGTAACTCAGTCATAATCCTATGGACTGCAACACGCTAGGCACATCCATCATTGTGTCTTTAGTATATTTGCCAAGAAGACTGTATGGATAAGAACAACCAGAGTGGTTTACCAGTTCCTTCTTCCGTTCACCTTGATTGGTCTGACCACTCTGCTATGACTTATCAAACTTGGGTGACCCTACATTGTATAGCTTACTGCTATATAGCCAATAGACTGGAAAAGGTCAGTCCACATCCTAATCCCAAAAAAAGGCAATGCCAAAGAGTGCTCCAGAACAATTACACTCATTTCACATGCCAGCAAGGTAATGTTTAAGATTCTACAAGCTCGACTCCAACAATATATGTACCGGGAACTACCAGAGCCGGGTTACACATTGTCAACTTATTTATTTAACCTGTAGGCAGTCCAGGCTGGGCTGGATATATCCAAAGTTGGAGTCAATATTGCTGAAAGAGATATAAACAACCTCAGATACGTTGATGATACTACTCTGATGACTGAAAGTGAGGAGGAACTAAAGGACCTATTGAAGAGTGCTAAAGCTGGTCTGCTGCTCAATGTTTTTAAAAAAAAAAAGATCATGACAAATGGAAATCTCAGTTTCAGGCAAATAGACAGGGAAGAAGTGGAGGCAGTGACGGATTTTATTTTCCTGGAATCCAAGATCTCTGCAGATGATGAATGTAGTCATGAAATGAAAAGACGTTTGCTTCTGGGGCGGAAAGCTATGGCAAGCTTGGTCAATCTAGTAAAAAGTAAAGAACCAGTAGTAGTAGTAATATATATGTGAGAGCTGGTAGACCTATTGGTATAGTAATATCTTATAACAATAGTATTTCAGTGAAGGCTAAGCAATTATATCTGTGTGTACAATAAACAATGAGCTAGAGGATGAGAGCTGTCTGTGTTTAATGGTAAACTTGCTTTGGGAGGAGTGACTTACAAAATATTTGCCCTAACAACTTTTCATTTCACCTTTTCTATTGCACTTTTCTTTCAGTATATGTTTTTAGTTATGTTTTGTTAATCATGGCAGCTCTATTCAAATAATCAAACCGATGCCAAACACACAACATTTGTATTAATTTTAATTTAATGAAACAAATATTATAGCAAATAATTTCTATTTGTTTATAATTGGCCGCTGCAACATTAACGGACCACTGCACAATAAAATAAAATATATGTTTAGAAAAGTTATTCAGAGTCTAATTAAGCAGAAGAAAAATCATAAAAATAGTTTGTAATTAAAAAATAAAAAGATACACATAGTGCTAGGTCACTCCATGTACACACCCCCATCTTATACCCGATCCCCCAACAGTTAATAAATAAATAAAAACAATTCAAATATATACAGTAATACTTATTTTGATGTATCCTTATATTATTTTGTGGATAATTATGGAGGGAGGAGAGAGGAGGGCAGATGAGTAGAGGTGGGAAGGATGAGAAGAGGAGAGGAAAGGAGGTGAGAGAGGAGAGAGTGGTGGTCCTGGGGAGTGGTGGAGGAGAGGAGGAGGCCGAGGAGGTGAGGAGTAGTGGAGGAGAGCAGGAGGAAGAGGCAGTGAGGAGTTGTGGAGGAGAGGAGGAGGAGAGTGCAGAGTGGAGGAGGAGGAGAAGAGTGGCGGAGTGGAGAAGGCGGAGTAGGAGGAGGAGGAGAGTGGAGAAGTGAAGGAGGAGGAGGAAAGTGGAGGAGAGGAGGAGGAGAGTGGAGGAGAGGAGGTAAGTAATGGCGGGGTGCCCATATTGATAAGCAATCAAAGTTCAGGGTCAGACGGGGAAGGGGCCTGATCCTAGGGGGGTGGTAGTTTGTGGGAGGGACAAACAAGGAAGTGAAGGATCCCCACCCACAGTTAGAAGGGAAAGAGGCTGAGGGCAGGCACAGGGCCCAAACTACACGCACAAGAAGAATGTGGTCCTCCTTTGTGCAATCTACGGCCACCCCACTATCCTTGCAGGGGGAGGGAAGTTAGGCCCGGGCCTAAGGACCAGGCATGGAAGGAGGTAGCAGCCACAGTAACAGCAGTGGGCAAACTGGAAAGGGATGTGAGGTGTGTAAAGCATCGCTTTGATGACGTCCAGGCCAAGGTGAGGAGGATCCATCATATAAAATCCGTTGTAAAATACATTCTATTTTGTATGACAGATTTTATATGATGGTTTTTTAACCCACTCTAGGTGGGCAAGTCATAGAAGAGAGGTCAAACAAATCACAGTCCACTGGGAAAGAACTGGCAACCCACTCCAGTATCTTTGCAATGCATACCTTGTGGATAAACACAGACAGAGAAATAGCTAAGTGTGCTGCAGTCCATAGGGTCACAGAGAGTCAGACACGACTGTAGGACTGAACAACAAAAAATAAAATGCTCCCCTGGTACTTGATATATTTCATGTAGCGGACACTATTTCTTTTCCCAATGTAGATCCAATGAGTGAGATGTATTTTTAGGGTCCACATTAGAGCCTCTGTGAGGGAGAAAGGGATCATATGGCAGGCAGTTTCATGTTTTTGTGTTAAAATGTAATCAGGTAGTGTCTCTTTAATTGCTTTCAGCATCTTGCAGCCACACCTTTCATATTGGCATATGCTTGATTATTACAACATATGATTAAAAAAAATGTAAGCACTATTTGTTCCTTGGGAATTGTTGTGCAATGAATTCTAGTGCCTTCCATTGCTTTCCCTGTATATTAAAGTCCATTGGTTGTCTTTTGCAGTGTTACAAACTAGTCTGTTAATCCTTTGCGGGTCCTATTTGGAGCCTGTAATATTTTTGGCTACATTTTAAATTTGTGGATTTGAAAACAATTGCGTTCTTGGGGAAATCCAGTGATTTTCAGCCTGCAACCCATAGATGGTTTGCGGCTCCCTAAAAGACACCAATTGAATAGCAAATTAGTTTACAGACTACATTACAGACTCCAGTAGCCAACAATTGCAAGCCCACAGTTTACATTATACAGGCTGTAAGTCTGCGGGCTTGAGATTTGCTACATTTACAGAGCTATTCAATTGAACAAGCCTGCAATTTACGGGCCAAAACCTTAAACCATGCTATTGTATGTAGGATTTCAGAGCATGATCATGATCCATTAAACAAGGCCGTAATTACCCATTTAGAAACAGCCAATAGTAAATGAGACCGCAATTATGACGTCAGTAAAACATGGAGTTTAAACATCATTCATTTAGTGTTCATTTAGCGATCAGACACGCAATCCGGCAATGCACAATATAATAAAAATGAATAACGATACTGTTCTAGTCTATGTGGGTGGCCTGATATGTATTAACTCCTTTATTCCCGAGATTGATATGACATGGAAAATATACATTAAAAAAAAATTGTATTGCAGATTTGCGAGATTAAGACTGTTGTGCAATTAATAATACAATCTTTCATCACATTCCCCATCTTTTCAAGTGCAGAATAGTTTTTTTTTATTTGCATTTCAGTGCTATGAAAAGGCGTTTAACGCCCTTGCGAGTCCTATCTGGTACTCATAGGATTTTCTTCTACATTTGCCATTTAAGGGTGTAAAAACATTTCCGGGCTTTAGGAATTGTAGCAATTGAATAGCGATATGCGGTAGTAACATTTACGGCTTGAAAGATCAAAGGCTTACCTGGGTCGGAGTTCAGCTTCTAACCCGCAAGTGTTTGCGGGTAGGGAAAATATGCCAATGGAATAGCAAATTAGTTTACGGACTCCATTACAGGCTCCTGTAACTTACAATTGCTCAACTGAATAGGGGCTCGAAGTGTCTGGACTTCTGTCTGATCCTTCCACCCCCATCCCTCAGACAACAGATAACTACAAACATACACACCCATCATCCAATTGTTATAGGAACCGGTCCAAAGTTATCTCATGAGGATCAATTATAGTAGTTAGCCATAGTTAGCTGCTAGATAAAAGTTTTTAGTTATTGAACTTCTATCCAAAAGTAAGGTCTTCATTAACTAAAAACTTCTGTAAAATATGATCTGTGCTTATATAGATCGCAATTGAATGAGGCCCAAAGTTAGCTAATTTGAATCTACAAAAAAAGCCAGCAACTCAGCTTCCCCATCCGGTCCAAGTATAATCAAAATAAAAGGTTTGATTTTAATCTTTAAACAGAGGTTTAACTTATCTTGGATCTGTTCTTACTTTGGTTAAAGATGTAAAGGTATAAATTATAACTTTATAATAGATTGTGAGGGTATTATTTTCTCAGCAGTCTTTGATTGTCGTTAAAAGTCTAACCAATCAGAAATAGGACAGGAGTAATTCAGATTCTGGATTCTGATTGGTTGAAATATTATTGACACACATTTCAACCAATCTGAATCCACAAAAAAATCTATATAAGGCATGCTTTAAAATGTGTTCATTGGAGCAGTGCTCCTCGAATGATCAAGAATTTAATTCAAGACGGATATTTGAGTTATTGCTCATAGAGCCCTCTACAAGAAACTACCTAGATAAAGAGATTCAGGCAGTATCATTTACAATTGCATTCTGTTCAGGATACTTTGGAAAGAAGATACAACATTAGTTTGTTGTAAAATTGTAGTATTAAAATTATTGCATAGACAACTTTTTGGTGACATACTTAATTACAATTATTTAATTACTTGTGATTCATTTGTTATAATTAAAAAGGAACTAAAGCTTCCAATTTCAAAAATGGAAGGGAGAGGAATGAAAGCTCAAGCTGCAATTTCATAGCTCCTACTTTTATTGCTGGATTGACTTTCTGCATGCTTTCCAATGCAATAAAAAGAACAATATATCTAATATAAATCTAATTCTGGAAATGTAACCGTTCCTTCCACAAGCTCCACGCCTGAATCGAATTTAGTATTACTGAACCATGCTGCTCATTATATATTCTACAAGAGAAAAAAAGAAGATTAGAAACGGTCTAAAAAAAATTATTTCATCAAAAATTGTACAAAATACTTTTCCAATATGCTTTTGCTCAAGCTATCTGATGGTGCAAAACAAATATGGTGACTTAAATGTCCTTTTAAGTAGTAATTTTACCAAGGTTATCCTGGAAAGAAAATAAATGTGAATTTATTGAGTACAGTGAATGCTCTACATCAGCGGTTTTCAACCTTTCTAGTGCGGCGACTCTTTGATAAAATGTCCCAAGTTGTGGAGACCCCTAACAGTAACATTAAAATAGTAGATATATCTGAGGCTAAATATAGCAGTTTCTTATTCTTTGTTTTATTGTATATAGGTATACAAATACAGACAGGGATGAAAGAGTTAATATCTTAATTGATTCTTACTTTGACTAGCCTTTATATGCAAGTGTGAAGGATAGATGGTATGTCTATTGCCTCAGTTGACGTGAACAGACGAAATGCGTGCGTCAGGCACTACACTAGATGCCACAGCCGCACTATGATGACATCAGACACTGCCGATCAGTAAGCATTGCAGCAGAGAGTCACGACTCACAGGTTGAGAATCGCTGCTCTACAAAGTCTACAAATATCCAAATGAAAGCTTTGGAGCTTTAAAAATGCAAATAAAAATTAAAAGCTACGTAGTAGTATATGGTGATGTCCATGTGTAGAGTCGTCTCGAAGGCTGTTGGAAGAGAGTGTTTGCTACGATCAGAGAATTTTCTTGACAGAACTCTACTAATAAGCAAAAAAGGAGAACCAAAGAAACTTGTGTACTAATAGTTGGAGATATCAGGGATGCTTTAGCATATCCCAATCATTAGAATTATAACAACGTAAATTATCATCAGCAGTGTAAACATATCAACTCATTTAGTATAGAGGAAAGAAAAAGTACACCTTTAGTTCCAATGATAATATTGACCCAAAGAGATATTCCAAAATAATTACTTGGTTAGAGAAAATATTAACCAGATACCTTTTTTATATAAAATATAACTTTTAATAATATATAAAATAAATACAGTGAATATAAAATTAATGTTAAGAATATATCCAGGATGTCTCCATGGTGTGGATAGATAAATGCATGAATAACTTCACAGTGAATTAAATGTTGATAACAAATAGTAAATACAATTATTAAGCAAACTGTAAGTTACTCTTATATGCATATAGAGATATGTAGCAGTGTAAGTGAAAAAAACTATATACAGTGGTGAAATAGAACTACCAATATGCAATCTCAAGCTCTGACAATATATACTGAAAATAGTGCATTCAATGTAAAGTACCACCTTCGTTGTCAGGTGGGAAGTATGTAGGCGAGTAGGGGAGAAAATTATCTATGTGGCTCTAATTAACTAAATGGTAGCAGATTCAGACAGGAGGCCCACTATTTACCTCACTATCTGTCTCACCAAATTAAGTCTACCCTCTCTATTATGGGACTATGCCCACCACTTGCCCACTTACCCACCTGACAACGACCTATGAGGAGATAGTTGATACAGAGCAGCACTGGAGCAGCTTCTTCAATTAGGGTGGTGTTTCACATGCAGAGCAATATCAACACCGGAAGGAGACAGTCGGAAGTGGATCAGACGCACGCGTTTCGCGCAAGCTTCAACAGGGATCGTAATGATGACAGGGGCACTTCCTTATTTGAAGGTAAGGAATTATTTTGGGATATCCCTTTGGATTAATATTATCATTGGATCTAAACGGTGTCCTTTTTCTTTCCTCTATACTAAAGAATTCTACTAATCTCTGACCTGCTTCATTTTGTACTCCAAGGACAAATTTGCCAGTTATTCCAGGTGTCTTTTGGTTCCCTACTTTAGCATTCCAATCTCCTATGATGATAGTAAAATCTTTTCTTGGTGTTATTTCTATGACGTGTTGAATGTCTTTGTAAAAGTGGACAACTTCAGCCTCTTCAGCATCCATGGTTGGAGCATAGACTTGGATCACTGTGATGTTAAATGGCTTGACTTGAATTTTAAATGAAATCATTCTGTCATTTATTGGGTTATACCCAAGCACTGCTTTGACCACTCTTTGATTGACTAGGATGGCTACTCCATTTCTTCTGCGGGATTCTTGACCACAGTAAAATATCTGGTGGTTGTCTTATGTGAAATGTCCCATTCCAGTCCAGACCTTGTCATCTCATTCTTAACCATATCCAGTTTTATTTGGTTTATAGTTCTAACATTCCAGGTTCCTATGCTGAATTGTTCTTTGCAGCAGCAGAATTTCCTTTCCACTTCAGATACATCTGCAGCTGGGTGTCCTTGCCACTTTGGCCCAATCATATGCTTGGAGATACAGGGCTGCTATGAAATCGCTTAAGGTTTCCTACTACTTTGAGTACTCCAAAGCAGTGAATTGGAGAAGACTGCAACACCTGTAAATAGCGCACCTATTTTTCTGTCATCATCATCTCGCTGTAGAATGTGGAAGTTCAGCATATCATGGGGAAGAGGATGCCTGAAGTTTACTGTAGGATGGTGACTGATATTTAAAGGGAGGACATAGACGGTTCCCTGTTTTTAAAATTAAAGTAAACCACCTATTGGTCTATATTTCATATTTAAACATAATTTTATATATAAGCGCTTTAAAGCTCTAATTTCACTACCTGAAACCTTCCAAACAAACCCTGCAAAGGTCTGCCTCATAGCTCATGCTTTTAGTTCAAGTACTACTTTGGTGGTCTTATAGGAGGCTCTCTGGGAAATATTTTTGTGGTGTTTCGTGGGAAAGAAGAACTTTTAAAAAAGCAAACTGTTTAAATGCAATGTAAAACTTTAATAGTACTAGATGTACTAGACAATGCAATAGTACTATAGGAACATTGTATGCATAAGCTACAAAAGGTGGACTTTTGCATTGGCTGTTTGGAAGGTTTCATTGACTAAAAATGGAGCTTTTAAATACTTGTTGATAAGATGTTGTTTAAATATGCAAATAAGCACTTAGTAGATTCTTTTAACATCAAAGACATGGAACCTCCCAAGTCCCTTTAATAATAAAACGTATTTATTTATCATTAGGCAAGCTGAGCTCCTTTACAGCAGCGGGCCCTGTAGCTGAATATGCAATAAACCTGCAGGAAAAGCCATTAGGATGCTTGTTTACACAGGAAGAGGAATTAGCATCAGAAAAAGATTGGAACTAAAGCCTTCTCCATAGCCCGTTAGTCAGCAGCTCACCTAGAATACATGCCTATAGTCTGGTGACCTTATTATAATAAATGTATTATTAAGTTACAAACAATTAAAAGTGGGGCAATTATAATGTTGCATGGTCTAAAAGACAAAGGAAAGACTTCAAGACCTTAAAATGTACTTAGATGACAGAATCTATCTACAGTAAATCTACCTTGAAGATGTAAATTTTTTAGATAGTGAGAAATCAATAACATTTTGTTGAAAATGTACATTTTTAGATGGAGGAGATGATTGACAATTTACCAATGCTTCATCTTGGTAGTTATTATATGCTAATTATGGCAATATTTGTTTTCAAATTTATTTATGAAATTATTATACAGAACGTAATATTAACATCAGATTTAGATTTTATCCACAAACCTCCCCTTCTTTAAATTATCAAACAACTTTTCAATGTTATCATGTGCAGATTCAAATTGTCCAGTGAACTGGTGGGCTGCATTTAAATTAATATTTTTAAATATGTTTTAAATTGTTTATCTAAATAATATATTTGTATATATTGTTTGAAATAACTATTTTCGAAATGTATTAATTATTATCAAGTGTTCAAACTATCCCCAAGTGTTTTGAGGAGGTTTGTGAAGAGGTTAAGTAAAGGCAACGAGTCAGCAGTGATGCAGAATAAGCATTTTCATTCTTAAATATCAATAGGGGCTGAACATTAATCCCATATATTGCAAACTACTTCTCTACTCTTACTCAAAAAGTCACTTTTCATATAGTGGCCCTTATGCAACAATAAGGAGAAATAGCTGCCTGTTTATTTGGACTGGGATACTAGAGTGATAAAAGGACTGGAGGCCCCAAATGTAGGTTCATGTTTAATGAACCAAAGATTTCTATTGTACAACTAAATTAGATCTGTATTTCTTAAATATCCACAAAATAAATAGTAGGGAAAACATTAATCTATTCTGAACAGGATGTAGAAAATACAACATCTCTATACAACCTAGTATAAAGTAGTAGCATCTGATAGATTAATAGGTTAATTCAGCAACTCAGTAAAAATAATTTAATCATAGTATGAAATGAACATATATTAAGACAATTAACTCCATAATTAGCTTAACATTTGAAATACATTACAGAAATGACAATGTACTAAAAGTTTAATTTATAATACTGATATTTACAATCTCCACAAAGGCATTATGAAGGCTTTGAGTACATCTCATGCTATGGCCTGTGCCAAATACTGTGGCTCATTTATTGACACCTGTTAGCTTTAAGACATCTTAGAAGACAATAAGTTACAAATGTGGATTCCGTAAACAAATGGATGAATGCCATATTTCTTCTGTCTCTCATTGTCAACTGGACTGTGTTATTTGTTCTAGAGGTGTCCCTCACACCTGTCTCCTGACACTTGCCCATCTGTGCTCAAATAATTAACGTAAGTCTTGGCATTCATATCTGCTCCAACGCCTCAGCATTATTAGAACTGTGCAAACACAACGTTTACCTTAATTAAATTTTTGGGGGATTGTTATGCCATTTAAGCTGGATAGATTCCAGGGCTGAAATTGAGAATCAAGGGATTTATTTGACAATACAATGCAAGAAAATGTGTTTATATTAAAAAGGTGCAGTCTATAGGTATGATTACATGGCTCTCATAGGAACTCTTGTGGGTGAACGTTATACGTAGGAAGCCACATTACTATTACATTCCCACAGCAAACTCTGATGCTATATTTGAACTGCTCACTGCACTATGGGAGACTTTATATAAGGTGTAATTATATGGCTCCCGTAAGAGTTTACTGACAGCCTTAAATGTAAGGATCTGTGAGTATTTAGAGACGAATGCTTATATGTAAACTCAAGCATTAGCAAGAGCAGAGAAAACCCTTCAGAGACATACTAGGAGCTACAAGAGTCCTAGTGGGAGAAAAAAAAATACCTTGCCATTCAGGACTCTAATCAAACAAACCTGAAGCCTACAGATCCTAAAACACCCAAGAAGTTTTTGTAATGATTAACCTTACTTTAATTTATATTATTTCCTCTACATCATTCTCCACCTTTTAAACCTGACAACCGTTTTGATACTTTTGTTAACCTTGATAAATGTATTAAGTGTTTTTTTTTTATTTCTCTGTAATGATCTATTTCTTTATCTCTAAGTACTACTTTACGAGAAACCCTGGTGTCCTGAATGGTTCACATATCATTGTAAGGAGTGTTGAAGCCATGCCCAGTACTTGTTGCTACTGTGCACAAGTTGCATTGTAGTGCAATTGTATTATTTTATATTCCAATATTGTATTTACTTATATTATTTCTACATTCAGTTTTAGCTTTCATTTTGTAATCCAGCCTGCATTTAGCTTTTCTAGAGAATAAAAGAGGAGTGGAGACTATGAGAGGTGAGATGGGTATGTTGGAGACAAGAAGGGGAAAAGTTTGGAAGACGTGCCTGAGGGAAAGGCAGTGGCATATGAGGAAGAAGAAAGCACAAGGAAACATTGTGTAACGGGATAACAGGAATAGTTAGCAGGTGCTGCTAACTACATACATATTTGTATTTATTTTTTCTTTAATTTTGAATTAATAGTACAAAAAGATAAAAGAAGTGAAAAATACAAACACATAATTCGTAAATACAAATCCATATCAATTCAGAAAATGTTATACATTGCGTATATTTTTTTTTAAAAAGAGAGAAAAAAGAAAGAAAAAAAAGACTGAAAAAAAAGACATCATACACTCCTACAGTCATACCGAAGGTTCCATAATTTAATTAATACATTATAATGAAGTAGCATACTTTACGGTGATTTTACCATTGATCTGTACCGATCCCATTTTGACCAAGTTATAAGGGACAAATATTTCTGAGAAGCTGAACAATTGTAATTATACATCAAGTCCCTATTCATACTGATAACATTACTCAGTTCCCTGATTGTTGGTACAGCAGGTTGATTCCAATATTTCACAATCAGCCATTTAGCCGCTAACAGAATATGACAAATCAGATATCTATCTGCTAATGGTATTTTGTCAAGATTCATATGGAAAATTGTGGAGAACATAACATTTGTTTGCCTATCACCTTAGATAATAACTGTCAAATTCTTATCCACCACCTGTGAATTTTATTACACTCCCACCATACATGGGTTTCAGTTCCTCGTGAACCACATAATTTCCAACATAGGCCATCCCCTTTTAGGTAAATCTTGGCCATTTTAGCCTGAGTTAAATGCCATCTATGCATTATTTTAAAGAATAACTCTATATATGCTATATTAACCGAAGATTTCTTAACCAATGTTATGATTTCCCTTCACCTGGTGTCCTCTAAGTTCATTCTAAGGTCTAACTCCCAAGCTTTAATTCCTAAACTTTTGGAGAATGGGGTTAACTGCTACATTTAGAGATGATATGTAACATTTCTCCCTTTATAATCAATTCTTCTATTTTTGTAGGGGTGCTCATCCCAGCAATTTTATAACCTCTTCCATACAGATTTTTCCTCAAGCTTTCGTAATTGAGCCAAGTTAATTTTTTAGACTCTTATTTCAACTGCAATTCCTGTAAGGTAATAAGGTTGCCTTTACTGTATAATTCAAGTATAGAGGTTAAGCCCTGGTCTATTAATATTTTAATTGTTGGGCATAGATCTTTCATTTTAAGGAACTCAATCGGTGCTGCCAATGATATTTGGAATAGGATATTCCTTAATTTGGGCTTCTTACAAAATCAACCATCTTGGTTTATCTTGGATGGTATTCCAACTTATAAGTTGGGCTATAATGATCTTCTGATGGATTTCTTTTATACAGGGTACGTTTAAACCTCTGTTATCTAATTTATTATAAATTATGCTTTTCCTGATTCTAGGTTTTTTCCCCTCATACATGAATTTATCAAGCTGGTCCTAGATGAGTTTTAAATAGTTATTTGCTAATATATCCGGTATAGATATCATACAAGTGATTTTTGGAATAATACTCATATTTATTGAGGCTATTCTAGCTGACCACGATACGTTAAGATGTCTCCAGCTAGTTAAGATTGGCCTGATTTGCTTCATTACATCATTGATGTTATCTTTAAGAATTTTGCCCACACAGAAGGAGAATCTTATCCCTAGATGGACTATGTGATGAGATTTCCAATTAAAACTAAAACATCTCTCCAACTTTTTTAACTTCCAGTTTTATGCCTCTCATTAAGGTATCTGATTTTAACTGGTTAATTTTGAAATAAGATAATCTACCAAACTCGTCCAATATTTCCTGAAGTTTTTGACAAGAGGTCTCTGGGTTGGATATAGTGATAATGATATCATCTGCCAAAGCCATATATTTAAATTCTTCCTGGCCTATAAATACCCCCTTAATTTCTTTGCAGTCTCTTATATAGATCGCTAAAGGCTCAATAAAAAGGATGAATAATAGCGGGGATAATGGATATCCCTGATGGGTACCATTACCTATTTTAAATCTCTTTGACTCTAAATCAGGACTCCCAACTCGTGCAAATGAGTTTGTATATAAAGCTTTAACTAACTTTGAGGCAAACTCACCAAATCCGAACTTCATAAGTACAGTAAGCAAATATTCCAAATTGACCCTATTGAAGGCTTTCTCCGCGTCCAATGACAGGGTCAATAGGGGTGTCTCTTTATCCTTAACATAAGACAGAATATTCAACAGTCGTCTAGAGTTGTCAGATGCCTGACGTCCTGGGACAAAACCCGTTTGATCGGAGTGAATCACCTTAAGCAATTAAAGTTTTAAGTCTATTTGCTAAAATCTTTGCGTACATTTTTACATCAATATTTATTAGTGAGATTGGACGATAACTCCTACACTCCTCCGGATTCTTCCCTTCTTTCAAAATATTTACTACTTTGGTCTCCGACATCTCCAGGGGAATATTGCCTGTTTGTTTGATGTCATTGAATAGGCTACATAAGAATACCTTAATCTCAGACTGAAGTACTTTATAAAATAAATGGTCAAATCCATCCATTCCTGGAGCTTTATTTGATTTACCACTTACCAATAATCCCCTCTATGGTTATTTCCCTATTTAAATAGATTGATTCTTGATCAGAGATTCTAGGAATCTTAATAATATCCAAAAAATTATCAATATCCTCTTTATCTTGGACCACAAAACTCTGATCATTGTCTAAGATATATAATTTCTTATAAAACTCTTGAAAAACCTCATCGATTTTATCAGGGTTAATATGCACATTTTGCTCTTCATCTTGTATTTTTAGGATCCTATTTTGTTTACGTTGTTTCTTTAGTCTATTTGCAAGACATGTACCAGTTTTATTACCATAAAAGAAATGAGATTGTTGAAATCTCCATAAAAGGCTATCATCCTGAAATTGTAGTATACTTTTAATTTGATTATTTATTAGATTTATTTTATTTCCAATGTCTTTTTTTGGGCTTTTTTTTATTAGTTTGATGTAAATTTTCTAATTCTATGTATAAGGTTTTTAGAGGTTTTCCCCGTTGCCTTTTAATTTCTGCCATCCTAGAGATCAGGATTCCTCGGATAAAAGCTTTATATGAACACCATAGTGTCTTCGGAAAAGTCACTGAGTCCTTATTAATCTCAAAGAATTCCTGAGTGTCCTTTTTCAAAGCATTAAGATTTTCTAGATTTTTTAATATTATGGGATTAATTTTCCATCTTTTTTGTAGTTTTACTTCCAGTAAATCCTCCAGAATTATACTGTTCATGGAATGATCTGACCATGGAGACAGAACAATATCTGTCTTCCTAATCAATCTCAGGGTACTCAAATCTGCAAAGATATAGTCTACACGGGATGACGATGTAAATCTATAAATACAATTCGGGTGATATACTCTCCATAAATCATATAGCTCATAGTGATTTGTTAGATTTGAGAAATCTGAGGCTATTTTATTAATTAAGGCTACTGATGTTACCTTTTGGCTCCTCTGTTTATCCATATGTACGTCAATTGCCATATTAAAATCGCTGCATATTATAAGCAACCCTTTCTTTAGTTTAAATATATCAATTAATAGACTTTTTTACGTACCTGATCTGATTTTTATTTGGCAGATAAACATTAGCCAGAGTTATCAGTCTATTATTAATGAGCCCAGTCCAGATTATAAATCTAACTACATACATATTATTAATCATTAAAGACATATTATTAATCAATTTTCATGATGTTGCAAGTAATTTATCAGAACTAACATTTGTAATTAATTTACATACATGCCCTCATATTCAAAAGAATCATATGGTACAAAAATATGTATAATAACACTCACCATGTGTAATTAATTACTCAGTCAGACTAGTAAACATATATAAACCCTCATTAGCATGCTTGTTATTCAAGTATTCTCAATATTATACAAAAAAAAGAGTAAACATCACACACATAAATGAGCAAAATAGCTTATCATTAGCACCCTGTTAATCACAGGAAAAAAAATATGCTTAATTCATTAAAGGCTACAATTTAAACCAACTTTCTTCAATGCATCGTATTACAAAATAAAATTACATCATAATTATAAATATGTACATCAAATGATTAGATAAATAAGTGTGTGCAAAATTATAATTATTTTCACAAGTGAACTTCCTCCAATATATAAATGTATGATTCCTTATCTCCAAACAATCCATAGTTCTATTCCTACAAAATACATAGATGGTAAGTTCATACAAGTATAGTGCTGACAAGAGCATAGTACTCACCTATCTGTATGCCCTATACACGCTATTGTAGTGGTACTGGAGCCCACCATCGGCTCCCTGTATGGTGACACAACCCCACCTACTCTCAACACTAGCAGCTCTGATGTATATCCCAGGATAAAACTTAGCTCTAACGTGGTGGTGCTGGGGATTCGCCACTTACCACCCTATACTATCTAGTAATTACAGCTGCCTAAACTGCACTCACCTCTCTTCTTCTAATAAACCATAACACTTGAAATGTAACATAACATGATATGTAACCGCTAATGCAATCACTTCCCTCGTGGCATCACTATGACATCATTTCCCGGGAACGCGCTGCTGTGCCCAGCCAAGGCACACATTTCGCAATAGGCTTCCTCCAGAACCTAGTTCATTTATTACCCTTGGATGTATTCCATGAGGGCCTGGTGCTTCATAAACATTTATTTTTCCAACTTCTTCTTGAATGTCTTCCTGTGTTAACCAATTATTTGGTGAAGGTAGTGTAGCCCCTTTAGATTATAAGTTTGCGAGTTTTCAATCTTGCAACGTGCTTTGGAGAAAGCCCTATGGACACTGGATTCTAAGCTCAAAGACAGGTTCCTGTTTTTTTGTGTAATGAGTTAACATTGTTTTGCCTTAATCACAATGCATGTATAGCGCCACAGAATATGTTGGCGTGTTACAAATAAACAATAATAATAATAATAATAAATAATCATAATAGCCCATTATGTTGCAGTGTCCCAACCACTGGTACCTCTCTTGTGTATACAGAAGAAAATATCTCATTTAGCTCATCAGCCTTTTCCTGATCACTAGTTATCAGTCAGATTATTTTACATTTTAATGATCTGATTTCCTACTGGCCTTCTTTACAAAAATCTGATATTTGCTTTTTCCCAATACTCCTTTTAGTGGTCTGCAATTATCATATATCCACACCATTGCTGCTTGAATTGCTTGTTTATTTTGATACTATGAGCCTGATTCAATTGAGCAATCGTAAGTCACTGTAGCCCGTAAGTGAGGCCGCAAGTTCATTTTCTGTTCAATTGGCGATTTTTTGCTGGCTCTGAACAGGTTACACCCCTTGAAAACTCTTCCATGGTTAAACCCAGAACTTACAGCCTCTCGTGGCCTTTGATTTTTCAATCCTGCTAAAATCGTAAATCACTATCCAATTGCTCCAATTCCCCCAAATGTTTTCACACCCGTAAATGGCAAACACAGGAGAAAACCCTACATGTGCTAGAGAGGACCCGCAAGGGGGTTAAACACCTGTTAATAGCACTGTAAATGCTAATAAAAAAATCAATACTGCACTGTAAATAAAGGGGAAAGTGATGATAAACATTAGAATTAATTGCACAACAGTCTCAAGCTCGCAAAACAGCAGTAAAAGAAAATGTATATTTTTGTTTAATTTCGGGGTCATATCAGGCCACCCATATGGACTAGAACAGTATTGACATTCATTTTTATTATTTCTAATTTTAAAGGGTTTGCGAGTGCTATCACATATTGGACCCCGAACCTAATTGATTGACATGTAACCTCCATGTTTTACTGAAGGTCTCATTTTCTATTGGCTGTTTCGAAATGGGAGGTTTTGCTTAATTGATCATATTCGCGCCCTGAACTGCTACGGATGAGTGCATGGTTTACAGAGCCGGATTTTGGCCCGTAACATGAGGGCTCCTTCAATTGAATAGCACAAGATTCGGAGACGAACTATATAGATCGGGGTCTAAATTTTCAATAAGAAGCAAGAGAAGCAATTCTGTTGCAGGCACTATTTACTAAGGCCCTCATTCAATTGCGATTTTGCCAATTGAATAGGGCTCTAAATAAGCACATAATATATATTTTTTAAAGAAGTTTTTAGTTAGTGAAAACCTTGCTTTTGGATAGATGCTTAATAACTAAAAACTTCTTTAAAAAATATATGTGATGTGCTTATTTAGACCCCTATTCAATTGGCAAAATTGCAATTGAATGAGGGCCTAAGATAGTAATCTATTTTAAAACTTAACATTTATTTTTCATATATGAAAATCTTCAGGAATCTTAAATATTTTATGTAAAAGAATAAAAAAGAGAAAATTGTATTTAAAAGAGTTTTGTCTTGATCTTTCACGGACATCAAAGTGAAGGTGAGGAAAAATAATGGTAGACCATATTTGAATATATTGATATAAATTAATTGGTCCTAGAAACTATAAGGTCTTGAAATATAAAGTTTGACTACATATTATATGTATATTTATTTTCTAATGATCAGTATCTTTTGTAAAATATAAATATAATAGATTATATAATTCTCTTTCCTTTTTAAATCTACATGCTATATATGCCTAAAATATCCCTTCTAGGTGTTCCATACAAAGGCAGTAATTCCCCCCAGCTCTCTAACAATTTTAGACCCCTATTAAATTGAGCAATTGTTTGTTACTGGAGCCTGTAATGGAGCCCGTAAACTAATTTGCTATTCAATTTGCATCTTTTTGCTACCCGCAAACGATTTGCGGGTTACAGGCTGAAAATCCCTGAGTTTGTCAAAATCCATCTAAGACTTTGATCTTTCAATCCCTAAATGTTACAATCGCAAATCGCTATCCAATTGCTACAATTCCTCAAGCCACCAACTGTTTTCACACCGTAAATGGCAAATGTAGAGAAAAATCCTACGAGTACCAGATAGGACTCGCAAAGGGGGTAAACACCTGATCGTAGCACTGTGAATGCAAATGAAAAAATCAATACTGCACTTTAAAAGACGGGGAAAGCGATGATAGGCATTAGAATTAATTGCACAAAAGTCTCCAGATCACAAATCTGCAATAAAAAAATAAAAAATATTTTTTTTTGCGTTTTATTTCCGTGCTATATCAGTCTTGGTAATCAAGGAATTAATGCATATCAGGCCACCCACATTTTGTACATTGCCGGATTACGAGTCTGATTGCATATTGGACTTCTAAACACTAATTGATTGATGTTTAACCTCCATGTTTTACTGACGTCATCATGACGGCCTCATTTTCTTACAGCCTTGATTAATTGATCATGATCATGCTCTGAAATGCTACTCATGGGTGCATGTTTAACGGTTTAGGCTTTCAGCCAGGTAACTGCGGGCTTGATCAATTGAATCATTCTGCAACTGTTGCAAATTTTAAGCCTGCATACTTATGGCCGGTATAAAGTCAACTGCGGGCTTGCAATTGAATGGAGCCCTTAGTCTCCACTTTCCCAGGGCCTCATCAAATGCGATTTAGCCAATTGAATAGGGCTCTATATAAGCACAGAGCATATTTTTTTATAGAAGTTTTTTGTTAGTGAAGACCTTGCTTTTGGGTAGAAGTTCACCAACTAAAAACTTCTGAAAGAAAATATGCTATGTGCTTATATAGATCATACTCTCATGGAAAACTTTGATGAATTACATTTATTTTCTTTAGAGCTAATTCTCCTACTTTTATCTCACATATCAAACCACTTTTGTGCAGATATTATTAATCAATTACACACATTTATTTCAGCATTTACCATCTGCTAGTATTGGCACATAGAGATGTCGCGGACAGTTCGCCCGTGGACTATTCCCGGCGATTTGGCATTTTCGCGTTCGCAGCGGACGGCGAACACATGCTCTTTTCGGTTCGCCCCCTATACTTTATCATTGAGGAAACTTTGATCCTCACAGTCAGCAGACACATTCCAGCCAATCAGCAGCATACACTCCCTTCCAGAGCCGTCCATCTGAAGGACCAGCTAATATTCTGCTCTGTTTCACCAGTCAGAGTGGGTGTACCATACATTGAAAAAAAAACATCCCTTTTTTCCTTTAATCTAATTTCAGTTGCCTGCCTGTGTCAGGCTCACAGCTTATATTGTGCTCAGTGAAATAAAACAACACTTTTTTGACTGTAATAGATTGAATAGCAATTGCCTGTCTACAGGTGTGTGTGTGTGAAGCCTATTGCATCTACTCTGCCAACTTTTGCCAGTGCACAGTGATGCATCATATCTGGTGCAACTGTAGTGTACAGTGACATAAAAGAACCCTTTTTTGACTGTAACCGATTAAATATCAGTTGCCTGCCTACATGCGTGTGTGGGAGGCCTACAGCGCCTACTCTGCCAACTTTTGCCAGTGCACAGTGACACTCATATCTGGTGTCACCTTAGATTGCACGCGCAGTGCCCCAGATTTGAAGTAGGAGGTCCGACCAAGCATCTTTTTCCATCTCCCTGTTCCAAAAATCAATGCCATATACACGTCCCCTAATAGTGGTAGTAACAGGGATTAAACCGATAGGAATAGTACTACTTAACAGTACACACCTTATAATAACGTAGACAGAGGCAACGCAGAGAGAGGAGTATGAAGAAGAGGAGTCAGAAGACCAAACACAGCAGGCGTCCCAGGGGGCTTGTTGTCACCTTTCGGGGACCCTTGGTGGCTGGGTGGAGGAAGAGACCTTCAATGACATCAGTGAGGACAAGGAACGGAACATGGCTAGCTTGGTATCCAACCTTGTGCAAATGGGGAGTTTGCGGTTGTGCAAAGGGACTGTTTGCGGTTGTTTGCGGTGCATTAAACGGGGAGATTGGTCTATTACTGTGAAGCGGGTGTAACCCTTACACTACCTGATCGATACAACATCATACCTGATGTTTTAAAGCATGCTATTCCAAACAATTTAGGAATGTTAGGTGATTTATGCCCTTTATGGCTTAAAACCAGACTCTGCATCAACTATGTAATTTTCCGTGTCAGTTTTGCCATGGATCCCCTCCGGCATGCCACAGTCCAGGTGTTAGTCCCCTTGAAACAATTTTCTCATCACTATTGTGGCCAGAAAGAGTCCCTGTGGGTTTTGAAATTCGCCTGCCCATTGAAGTTTATGGCGTTTCAAATATATATATATATATATATTGTAACAAAACGCCCCCTTCTGACGCGGTTTGCGTCCTGCTCTTTCACGTTTTTAGGGAGGAAAACACAGTAGGCTTGTCAGAGGCTTAATTTTACGGCTGTTTATTTGTAAGCGCCAACATAAAGAAAAACAGTGCTTATCCTCAGCAATAAAATAAAATTCTACATAAAAGGGCTTACTATAACCTGGAACACCCTGACTCGCCCTGAGACCGCCTTTTCGGCCTGCAGGTAAAATTATACAGTCCACAGTGTAAGCTCTCTGCTTCTTTCTGGGATCTCTTGAGGACCTTTTTCCTCTTCTCTCTCTGTCAATAGCGGGTGAAGCATAGGGCCCCCCCTTCTCTCCCTTATGCTTCACCCCAGGGACCCTTGTCACCCTCTTGTGATGAGGGATTATTACTCTCTCTTAATACTCTCTTCTCCCTGGGGCATTTGTAATCCTTTGCTGGGTATGATGACAATAATATGTATTGGGCACCAACCTTTCATCCCTTATTGTATCCGGCTTCTTAGGAATGGGGTCTTCAGATAAATCCTTCCACAGTGGATTATCTTCTATAGCACAACAGTCTTCTCTGTGAGCAATCTCTGAAATGCAGCAGCCTTCTTGACTGCCTTGCTTCAGCACAAATCCCAGCTCTCAGGATCCAAACAGCAGCTGAGCTGCCCAGGGTTTTCTTCACACAGCCCAAAACTCACAGCTCACAGCTCACAGCTCACAGCTCACAGCTCACAGTTCTTAGGCCCAAGCCTAAGTGAGAGACTCCACCTCATCTCTCTGCTGCTCTTAAAGGCAGTTAACAGCTGGGCTTCCATTAGCCTCTGATAACTGCCTGGAGTTAACTCTTTCCATTCTTAGGGGAGAAGTCTTACAGAGCTCTCTTGTGACCCCTGGTGGCCCTCCATTACAATATATATATATATATATATATATATATATATATATATATATAGTAAATAAATAGTACATTTGTGTTCACATTTGAATGTCTAAAAAAGCTCAGAATTCTGAGAAAAACATTGTTGCTACACTGCATTATGGGAAACTGAGCTGGGACATGCAAACGTGCCCACAAATGCCTCGCTCTTCAATCCACAGCCATTTTCTAACATGGCTTCCTTTAAGCTTATGTCTGCTGTATTACACAACTTTAATGCAAAGCCAAGGTTGGATTTTACACAAGCTGAATATCCTATCCATGTACAGCTGTTTCAAGCTTACCGGCTATCATCAGTATGGAGCAGGATCTCAGCTTGTGTTGTGGACCTTATGAGTAGGTAGTTCACCACAACAATAATTTATAATATGGTGGGCAAAAGAGCGATAGAAGCCTCCACCGTACAGTAGTACAGTAAATAAATAGTATATCTGTGTTCACATTTGAAGGTCTAAAACAAGTTAAAAAAACTGCTTCCAGCTCAGAATTCCGAGAAAAACAGTTATTACACTGCATTCTGGGAAGCTGAGCTGGGACATGCAAATGTGCCCTCAAATATATAAAACATGACCCCTCCACCAGAGCCCAATCCTATACATTTACATGTTGCTGTTTGGTTAAACTATCATGTCTTTGGATCTGTGTTGTGAATTTTATAATTTCTTTCTTTCTTAGTATTTATCCTAATATGTTTGATACTCTTCTTTGGATCTCTATATGCCACCAATTCCAGTATTAATCTGGAAACCCTCACTATATGCAAATTCAAAAGTCTACTGGTCATTGTTGCAAATTTAAAAGCATATAGGCTTTATTTTGTTGTCATTATACTTACAGATTATTTCATTCTAATAATATATCCCATTTTAGGACACAATTGATAAACATGGGGTCCTCTCAGTTGTCCATCCCCAGTTCAGTATATTACTGCCCAAAGTTGTGCTTCAGTTTACAGCATCACCTTTATTCTCAAATCTATTTCATTTATCTTGCACACCACTCTATATTCCATATTGCCGCAATACCTCTCAACAATGGTTAGGTCCACCACTGACTGTGGCTTTATCCTCTGTTTTCTTGGTTTTTCAAATAATATGTAATTTTAATCGACTCATAGTTCTTTAATATCTAACTTGGTCATTGTGAGTATATCTGTGTGTGATTTTAATAACTTTTAGCGATTGTGATTATATTAGGTGCTATTTCTTTAATGTTTCTTAATTTTTATTGCCAATTTATTTAAGATTGTATTTTTCCTGTGATCTGGTGATTTGATTTTTGCCCACTTTATATTTTATTTTCATGTTTTGTGTTTATTTGTTAGATCTTTTGTTATTAATTCTGACTCTTTCGAAAATTCTTCATTCATGTTTCAACGGCATACATACATGTACAGTTACAATTATATTTTGCTATATTTTGTTGTGTGTATCATTATACTTTTTTGATTCTCATGCCTTTGGTCTATTTTGTTGTAGAAAAGTTCCTATTTGCTGCTTTAGTTGCTCCTTAAGAGAGTTTACTTCATCAGTTATCCAAGACAGAAATTGAGTACTTTCAGCGGCTTGGAGGAGATGCAAAGACAGACAGACAATTTGCCCAGTACCATCAGTCCAAGTCCCTGAGAAGTGATTCAGGAGAAAAGAAGCCAGATCACAAATATGATGGAGTGGACAGCATGTCAGGTTGCCAAGGAGAAGGACCTGGCAGCGGCTCTTATGGAGTAGTGGATGGCATCTATTGGGCTTCAGCAGGGTGGAGAGCTACCAAAATGGCTGGAGGTACTGGTGTGGGATGAGATTGCTTTGGAGGAGCAGTATGATGATCTGATGGAGCCAGCTATCTTATTGCAAAGTCCCTCATAGTATAGGGTGGAATTAATGAAAGGGCTCCAAAGTTTACTGCAGGGCAACCCTGCATGTGGAATTGAGCCTATAGAACGGGGGGTGAGTCTGTATAATAAGCGCTGCCAAGAATTGGGACTAAAACCAGGGCCCAAGGAGGCTGCGTTGATTAAACCCTTGATCCAGGAAGAGCTGGAGCTGGAAACCAGTTATCTGGAACTGATGTTGCAGGCAGCCCAGTGTAAGACCTGGCTCAAAAGGTGGAAGGAGCCATGCCAATCGGGTGAGGATGAAGAAGATTCATCCTGCCACCAGGAGGCCCTAGAAGCACACAGTAGTTTGGATAGTTGTTTGCCCGCAAAGATCACTGCTTCATTGGGAAATACAGTCCTGGAATGTACAGAGAACAAGAATAACATCCATTATAGCTTGCCTGGAAATGAATCTGTCTCGCAAAACAGATATAGTAAACTCTCAGATACGGCAAATAGAAAAGAAGGAAAACATTGCAAAAGAGGCAGAAGAAACCAAGATTTCCTTACAAGAAGAAATTAAACACAAAACTTAGACATATTTCTTGGAAACTCCCAAGCAGAATACTGAAAAAAGAGATTTCAAGAATCCAACATCAGTTTCAAAGATCCCAGCTGTCACATTTGCCTGCTCACATGGAAACAAACAAAAAGTCAGATAAGATAGATACATTTATTTGGTCTACATCAAGAACCCCAATATGTACACCACAAAATAGTTATTCAGTAAAGACTCCATCTAAGTATGGAAAGCTGCAATATGAAAAAATAAATCCAGCTCAACAAGAATCTGCGAAGAAATGAAATTTTGCTTTGAAATGTGACTTTCACTCTGATAGCTCTGAACCAACAGATATTCTTGGTATATGTAAATACGATGGATTGCTTAAGAAGTTATACCAGAACCATACCCCATTGTCAACAGTTTGTGACTCAAGGGATGTATTGCCCACTTTTGGTCCCATAGGCCCATGGACTGTCTTTTTTTTTTTTTTTTTTTAAATATTTTATTGTTTTTTACATGTAAAATAAACAAAATACAGAATACAAAAGTACATACAAAAACACTAACATAACAATCAAAACAATTCACACTACACACGTGTGAAATAATTTCCAGAACAGCGTTGGCGCTATCAAAATTTGGACCCGGCTATAATGGCCCTCCACCATATCTTAATATAATTATTGCATGCTATTTCCACCGTTTTACAAAAGAAAAGCAACAAAGAGAGGGGAGTCTAGTTTACATATACTTCCTATCTAGGCTTCCCTTCTAGACACCTCCTGGGAGGCTTCACCCTAGCACAATAATAAGGATAGGAAGGCGAAGGCTTCCATCTCAATTTGGTCCGTTGCTCCAACAGGAAAAGCAAAAAAGGCAACCCATTATGATCTACAATAAGTTCCCCAGGGCATCATACCAAAATTGCCAACTACTATTCTGGGATTTAAACTAAAACATAACACACTACCAATCACACTCCTACCATTCATAAATCGGGTTCCTAGAATGGAGTTGGGAGGTTAGGAGGGGGGAGCAAGTGGGTGGGCCCAAGAATCATGGTCAAAGTGTCCAAGGTCAGAGCGAAGGCCTGAGTAATTACTTAGTTAGGACCGTGTTTATTCCATAATGCCCAGGCTAGGTTGTTTTTTTTTATAACGCCCAATTCAGAGAAGTTTGTTTCTAAACTACAATTTTTATCCACTTTCATTTTGACCTCATTCCAGGAAGGTACATCTTTTTGCTTCCACTTTAATGCTATCAGTGATTTTGCTGCCATCAAAACCTGCAGTAAAAGGGCTTTAACTTTTAGGGGCAATGGAGGAAAAATATGAAGTAAAATTATTTCTGGGAGTGGAGACAATTCTACTTCACATATTTTAGTCAACTGGAAAAAAACTTCCCCCCAGAATTTATATATAATTGGGCATTGCCACCAAATATGCAATGAAGACCCTATATGACCACAATTGCGCCAACAAAATTTCTCCTGGTTTAATCCACTGAACATTGCTATCTTAACCGGCGTGTAATGCCACTTATTGCATATTTTAAAGTGAAGTTCTCTGAAGACAGGGTTTTTAACAAATCTATCTGTGATTGCAAATGAGCTATACCACTCATCAATCGTCCAACTATGATCCAGGTCATCTTCCCAGTCATGCATACATTTTGATTTTAACTCCATTTGTGGCTTTTTAATAATTTCATAACATTTTGAGATGAGATGCGTTTTAGATTTGACCATAATCAATTTCTCAAATTGGGTTAAGTCTCTCGATGATGTCAAATAAAACTCTGACTTCTTCAGAGCCTTTCCCAGCGTAAGAAAATCTAACCAAGAAATGTTTAAATGGGGGGCTTTTACTTTAATGTTCTCCATCGAGAATATTTCTCCGCAAAACAGGTCAGACAGCAGGTTAACCCCTGCATTAGCTATCTTCTTTAGAATGAGGGAATCAATATGTGAGGCAAGATCCAATAATGGCGTGATAGGCGAGGGGAATGGGATCAGTTCATATTTAGCATTCAATTTATTCCATATCTTTACCTTTTCTCTAACCATAGCTTCGCCACTCTCTATAGATTTAAGAATAGTCTTTTTTTGAAATAACAGCATTTTTATAGTGTTTGAGCCCATTAGCTCTTGTTCAATTTGTACCCAATTCTTAACAGTTGTAGGTTCTAACCAGTCCAGCATATTTGCTACTATAATAGCTTCCTGATACTCTTTAAGTAAAGGGTAGGCCATGCCCCCATGTCTAAATTTCCATCCCATTCTTGATTTTTTTATTCTTATTTTTTTCCCTTTATGGATGAAGTTATCGATTCTATTTTGTAGTTGATTTAACAAATAGATAGGGATACGGCAGGGAATATTACGTAAAATATAGGTTATTTTTGGTAAAATTACCATTTTTATGGCGATAATTCTGCCTGACCAGGATAAGTTCAGCCCTGACCAGGTATTGATTTTCGCTGTAACATTGTTGAGCACTTTTTTATAATTAGTTATTATTGTCTGCTTCAAGTTTGTTTCCAGTGTTATTCCCAGGTGTTTCAAAGAGTTTTGCCATAAAAGAGGAAATTGAAGCTTTAATTTAAATAGTAATTCCCTAGGAGTATTAATCGAAATGGCTACTGTTTTGCTAATATTTAACTTAAAATTAGAAATTTTGCTGTACTCGTCAATCACTTGTAACAAACTATCAAGAGAGACCATCGGGTCTTCCAATGTTACAAATAAGTCATCCGCAAAAGCTGATAGTTTATGTTCTACAGAGCCCACCTTTATCCCTTGCACCTCGTTTTCCTTTCTGATCGATATTATCAAAGGTTCAATAAACAAGGCAAAAATCGCCGGAGAAAGAGGGCAACCTTGCCGTGTGCCATTCGTAATATCGAAGCTAAATGAACTGTATCCCAGGCCCACTACTTTTGCTGAAGGAACGGTATATAGTGCCCGAATAGCTTTTAAGCCAAAGTCCCCCAACCCATATCTTACAAACAAAGATTCTAGGAACTCCCACCCCACTCTATCAAATGCCTTTTCTGCATCTAATGATAAAAGCACGGTGGGAGCACCCTTTCGCCTGGAATAAGAGATTAAGTTAATGATTCTCTTAACATTGTCAGATCCTTGTCTCCCTGGAATGAAGCCTTTTTGGTCTGAGGAGATAAGATCTCCCAAAATTTTATTTAGCCTAATGGCTAAAATTTTTGCATAAATTTTTATGTCAGTATTTAAGAGGGAGATTGGACGAAAATCCTTGCATGATGGTTCTGTCCGCTCTTCCTTGGGGATTGTTATAACCGCAGCCTCTAGCATTTCTTTCGGTGCCCTACCCGTAGTCTTAATTTCATTTAAGGCGTTTTTAAGAGGGATTAAGATTTCTGACTTGCAGAGTTTAAAGTAACAGTTTCTAAACCCGTCTGGACCAGGAGAGGAAAAGTTTCTCAAACCATCTATAGCTTCAAAAACTTCTGTGTCAGTTATTTCTTTATTTAGAGTGTCAAGATCGGCATCCGATATCCTCGGAAGGTCAATTTTGTCCAAAAATTTCACTATATCGTCTTTAGATGGTTTAATAAAATTTCTATCGTCCTTCAAATTATAAAGGTCTTGGTAGAAGAGGCCAAAAGCATTCCCTATATCACTGGGCTTCGTCACGGTCACGTTTTTATATTTTATACAGTCTATTCTTTTACTAGATGTTTTACTCTTTAATTTATTTGCTAAAAGTCGCCCTGAACTATTCCCCATATGATACAGTCGTTGCTGTAGTGACCATAGGGATTTATCTACCAGTTCTTGTTCTATTTTTTTAATCTGAGATCTTATTACTTCCATGCTTTTTAAAATCTTATCATTAGAGCCCATTTTATTAGCCCTGTCTAAGTTTGTCAGATCAATATATAGGTCACGTAACGGTCGACCTCTGAGTTTTTTCTTCATAGCTTGCCAGCTAATAAGCTGACCCCTAATAACAGCTTTATGGGCGGTCCAAATTGTGATTTTAGAAGCAACTGATAAATTGTTTACCTTAAAAAAATTCTTTAGTTCTTCTTTTAGCAGATCTTTTATTTGTGGGTCCTGTAATAGGGAAATGTTTATTTTCCATGGAGGTCTAACTGTTTCACACTGTCTCATAGATATATTTATTCCGACCATCCCGTGATCCGACCACAAAATTGGGCCAATTTCGGTTTTGAACACTCTTTTTAAGATTCCACTGTTAACAAATATATAGTCCAATCTCACGTGCGTTTCATGACGGTGGGAATAAAAGGAATAATCCCTTTCCCGGGGATGAAAAGTTCGCCATGAGTCGTATACCTGGTGCTTCATTAAAATGTTATTAAAAAGGTTAGATTTTTGTATAGCATGGGTATCTAATACTGTTCCTTTATGAGATTTCCTATCTAAATCCGTATTCAGGCATAAGTTGAAGTCACCACATATAATCAGAGCCCCAGAGCTATAACGCCTTATTAAATTAAATGTTCGATTAAGGAATCTAATTTGCTTTTGGTTCGGAGCATATATGTTAACTATCGTGAATTTCTCACTGTTGATTAGGCCTCCCCAGATTATATAGCGACCATTAGGGTCTATAATAGAAATTTCTTCCTTCACATTTAGTTTATGGTTAAACAGCATAGTGACTCCACGGGCTTTTTTTTTTTTATAAGTAGAGTTAAGAGTCAAGCCTATGTTTTTCATTTTGAAATAAGGGATCTTGCCTGTCTGCCAATGAGTCTCCTGAAGGCATACTATGTCGACTGACCCAGAACCGAACGACCTATAAACCATTTGTCTTTTAACTCCTAAGTTTAAACCCTGGACATTCTGACTACAAATTCTCAGACTGCTTCCTTTATCCAAATCAGCATTAGTCATCATAGTTTAGGACCCTTAACACCAAGGCTCTATGCTCTCCCCCAACTCGCCCCCTCCCCCCCCTCTCCGAAACCCGAATTACAGCCACATCCCACACACATTCCTCATTCGTAACCCATACACTCATACCTGGTGAAAGCATCTCCATCACCCAACCGGAAAACCAAGATATCAAAAAGGTTAACCGTGGGTAAGGAAGAAGTTGAACTTCAATAAGTTCAAAAACTGGAAATCCACTGGCTAAGTTGCACCTGTGACTACCCGTAGTGACCAGAGCAAGATGGACAGCCCTTGCTAACCAAAATTTACAAAATTCGCATTACTCAAATAAGAGACTCATTTTAATCTCTGCTCTAGATTCCTAATTCCACAGTTATGAAAGGGAATTAATAACTTCCCCTTAAATACCCAAAGGGAGAGAAGGAAACTCCCTTTCTAGGGGCCTCTACCTCAGGTCCAGTATATCAACCCCCCTTAGCCCTTCAAATCCTTTATAGTTTGTCAATTACTAAGAAGGGGCCTAGTATAGGCCTGTGGCCCTTATAATGATTTAACCGTATTCTAATTTATTCTTTCACCTTGCAATTCCATAAGAACAAAGAAAAACCAACAGTGAATTCACAGCCCATGTCCTGTAACACTAGGTTAATATAAACAGTGATAAAATTTACACCTTCTTGTGATCTCATTGTTTGTATACCATTATTTAAAACAAAGTGAAAACTAATAAGTCTTTATGAAGTAAAACTTAGCCCTCTTGCCTTTTGGGGCTTATTACCCCTTCCTTATTTACTATCAAAATTATATTTCTCAATGATAATCTCTATTAAAAAAGAAATGTTTGTGAGCAGGTACTACCCGCTATTTATCTTGTAGTGCAGTGTTATCTATATTTTAATATTAGAACCCAGTGACAATTAAGTACAATTTCTCATTACCTTAACTAAAAAGCACCGGGATATAATAGGAAGTGAGGAGGAAAGTTATGATAAAATTACAGGGCCCAGGATGGATAGAACGAAAAAATTAGTCGAAATAATTACAGATCTTCCAGGATTGCTACACCTTCATGGTGGTTGCTTATTATTACTGATTTGTTACCCAAAAGAGCTATTAATTTCATGGGGAAACCCCATTTATACTGGATATTTTTTTGCTCTTAAGCTTGGCTATACTTTTCAATTCCATTCGCTTCATAATGGTTTCCCTTAATAAATCCTGGAAAATCTGTAAATTTTCATAGGGCGACGGGAATGTTCCTTGTTTCAAAAGAATATCTCATAATTAAGTCTTTATAAGTAGCAAAATGGATTTTAAGAGTTACATCTCTAGGGCAATCCTTAGGGGCAGATTTGAAGAGAGGCAGGCAATGTATTCTGTCGATCAGAATAAATAATTCAAAGTTAGGTTGACTATACTAGACAAAAATGTGCTCACAAAGTGATTGAAATCCGTACTACCACCTTCTTCTCCAATCCCCCCAAATTCTTCTTCTAATTTATTCTATAACATTGCTATTCCATAAGGACGGAGAAAAGCAACAGTAAGTTCACAGCCCATGTCCTGTCAAACTAGGTTAGTGTAAACAGTGATAAATTTACAGCTTCTTGTGGTCATATTATTTGTGTACCATTATTTAAAACAAAGTGAAAAACTAATAAGTCTTTGTAAAGTGAAAAATTAACATTTTTACCTTTTCGGGCTTTTACCCCTACCTTATTTACTAACAATATATATTTCTCAGTGGTAATCTCTATTAAACAATAAATGTTTGTGAATGCATCTACTGCCCACTGTTTATCTTATAATGCAGTGTTATCAATATTTTAATATTAGAGCTTAGTGACATTTAAGTACAATTACTCATTACCTTAACAAAAAAGCAACCGGGATATAATAGGAAGTGGAGATGGAAGTTTTAGTAAAATTACAGGAACCAGGATGGATAGAACGGAGCATTAGTCGACCTGATTACAGATCTTTCAAAATTGCTACACCTTCATAGTGATTGTTTATTATTACTGATTTATTACCCAAAAGAGCTATTAATTTCGTGGGGAAGCCCCATTTATACTGAATATTTTTGGCTCTTAAGCTTTTGGCTATACCTTTCAATTCCATTCGCTTCATAATGGTTTCCCTTGAGAAATCCTGGAAAATCTGTAAATTTTCGTAGGGCGACGGGAATGATCTTTTTTCAAAAGAGTATCTCATAATTAAATCTTTATAAGTAGCAAAATGGATTTTAAGGGTTACATCTCTAGGGCAATCCTTAGGGGCAGATTTGGGGAGAGGCAGGCGATGTATTCTATCGATCAAAATAGATACCTCAAAGTTAGGTTTAACTATACTGGACAAGAATGTACTTACATAATGCTTTAAATCCGTACTACCAACTTCTTCTCCAATCCCCCTAATTTTAATGTTGTTCCTTCTTGAGTAGTCATCTAATTTAGTATTACGAATTTTAAGGAGGCCTATTTCCGTTTCAAGTTGTTGATAGTTATATTTTAAGTTTTGCATTTCCTCTCGAATCAATTTAAGATCTTTTCCTAAATTATCAGTCTTAGCTTGGACAATACTTATTATTTTTGCATTTTCAGCAATTATATATAACAGGACTACTGTTGGGACTGGCCTGGTTGGGGAGGGTTGTTATGGCATGGGATCCACTGGTGTCACTTCCAGAATTGTTTTTGCCCCTGGACATTGTACAGAAGAAAGAGGACAAAAACCTGCCCCGAACACTCAAAATAAGGCTTCAGGCAGCATTGCATTGGAGGCCTAGGGGAATTGTTTTTCACATTGGCCCCAATGGGGTTGAGTAGCCAAGCAACCCAGACATGGACTTATGAATGGACTTAATTTTTTTGCAGCATGCCGGTGTTCATCTGATAGAGAAAATTGATGTTTATGTCACCAGACCTAAAACCTATTGAGCATCTGTGGGGCATCCTCATACGGAAGGTGGGGGAGTGCAAGGTCTCTAACATCCACCAGCTCTGTGATGTCATCATGGAGGAGTGGAAGAGGACTCCAGTAGCAACCTGTGAAGCTCTGGTGAACTCTATGCCCATGAGGGTCAAGACAGTGCTGGAAAATAATGGTGGCCACACAAACTATTGACACTTTGGGCCCAATTTGGACATTCCCACTTAGGGGTGTACTCACTTTTGTTGCCAACGATTTGTGTGTTGAGTTGTTTTGAGGGGACAGCAAATTTACACCGTTATACAAACTGCACACTTACTACTTTACATTGTAGCAGAGTGTCATTTCTTCAGTGTTGTCACATGAAAATATATTTGGTTTGAACTAAGTCATTGTGAGCAAATAGAGAGCCAAGTATAACGGTAGGTTCCTGTCTTAGACCTGGACTTTAGTTCAGTGATACAATGACTGATACAATAGACCAGTATTAAACAAATTGAACCTTATTCTTAAAGCCTGTGACAACAACTAATGGGGACAACAAATTTACACTGTTATACAGGCTGTACATTTACTACTTTACATTATAGAAGAGTGTCATTTCTTCAGTGTTGTCACATGAAAATATATTTCGTTTCGAACTAAGTCCTTGTGAGTAAATAGAGAGCCAAGTATAACGGTAGGTTCCTGTCTTAGACCTGGACTTTAGTTCAGGGACACAATGACTGATACAATAGACCAGTATTAAACATATTGAACCTTATTCTTAAAGCCTATGACAGCAACTACTGTGGACAGCAAATTTACACTGTTATACAGGCTGTACATTTACTACTTTACATTGTAGCAGAGTGTCATTTCTTCAGTGTTGTTACATGAAGATATAATAAAATATTTACAAAAATTTGAGGGGTGTACTCACTTTTTTTAGATACTGTATAACCTTATTTTTCTGGCAGTTGATATAATCGGTTATGTGATGTTTTTTACCAAACCTGCTGTCACAGACCCCTTTTCCTCAGCTTGGGTGTTGCCCCATTAAGCCCATCAAAGCATAGACTTATTGGCTGCACCACTGGATTATCTGCATGGACACCTCTATTGTATTTGTAAGCCTGCTTTGTTCCATTGCTTGCCAGACTAAGTTAATCACGTCTGATATGTACTAGAGATGGCAGGAGGTGTATTGAAGGTAATCAATAATCATATTGATCTCAGGAAGCTACTGCCAGACCCCATGTGGGGTCATCTCCTGTAATTGTCTGCCACCCCCCTTCCATTTTTGTGCTATGTATACCCCCTCTGTATCTATCCCCAATAAATACTGCTGTCATTTTCAAAAATAAATCAGTTCACTTGGAGATACATAGACATCGTGTATCTGTTTTTTTTTTTTCTGGTGGCTGTGATACTGAACCTATCTCGACCCTACAAGTAACCTGTCCTGGCCACTACCACAGGAAGGTTACTGGAACTCCTGGAAGAGGTGATTCCTGATGGAAATGACTGATACGGAAGCCATATATCAGGGTGCTAGTAGATAACCTGCAGTCTGTAGCAGGTGGCCCTGGGCTTGTATAGCCCCTACTCTCGGATCGTCACACCTGTCTATTACCCACTTCTTTTTTTTACCATATGACTGCATATGCTGCATGTGATAGATCCCTGAAATAGAGAGATATTCTTTTTATATTCTTCAATGTGACTTTGTGCTTATCAGTCTTAAGTTTTTACCCCTCCTATAGCCAAACCGTCGTGTAATAGGTAATATATTACACTGTATTATGTAAACCACATTAGATTATGTACATGAATATGATGATGTTAAAGGTCTTGTTGTTATGTTTGGCTGTGTCATCTTTTCAAATGTGTTGACATAATTTACAGGGACTTTTGTTACAAGGTTTGGTTCTATTATTTCAGTTTGATGGCTGTTTAAATGTAAGCATGTGCATCTTTGGTTGTAAATATAATGGTTGTAAATCTTTCCTTATTTTCTGTATGTTCTATAAAGCTGAATGGTATGTCATCACTAGAGTGGTATGTGAAGTAGTTTCAATTGTTTTCTACTTTAACATGTGTTCACTGTTGGGAAATACAATAGCATGTACTGCATAATATGTATACACTCTGCTCTTGAGCTGTTGATGGTGCTAAGCAGATTAGAGTACTGTTTATATATGTATATAAACCTGTTGGTACCCACAGGAAGGAAGTTATTTGTTTTCTTCACTTGGTTTTTGTCTCTCTTACTTTTTACCTTTCACCCTGCTGGCTCATGTTTTAAGTAACTGATATTTTAAAAAAATGTTTGCCGTTTATCCATTGTCTCTTTTTGATGCATAACTAACATTCATGGGGTATTTTAAAAACAGTGGCTATTTTCTGGGTAATGATAATAAAAACGTGTAACCCTTCTGTCTACAGTATTAAAAAATAATGGTTTGTCATGGTCTACAGACTATGCAGTTGTATATAATAGCTTGGCTATGGATGATGGCTTGCTTATTGTGGAAGGCATGAAAACTGGAGTTGTGAAGGTTGCTGCATCTGTTTGTGGGTTTCCTATATATATAGATGAGTGGAGTGTGCCATTGCTGATGGATATGGTAGTGTCCAGAAAGTTCACCGTTCTGCATAGAAACCCATTTAAAATCATCTAGATGGGAGCAAAGTGCTGAATGAACTATGATAGTCCCTGAAAATGTATTTTCTCCTTTTTCATATATGATGTACAGATCATCTTTAAAGCAGTAATATCTGTAAGGCTTGTGAATGGATATAGATAAGGATGTCTTTTCCAGATCGGCCATAGATTTATGTCTCGAACATTTGCAGGTAGTTATCCTTTTCAAAAGTAAAACAGTTGTGTCTAAGGATGAATTCTATTAGTCTAGTAATAGCATCCCGGTCATATTTATTGTTTTGAATGTCTGTTGAAAGAAACTTAAGGTATGCCGCAGTGCCATCATTGTTTGGGGTGTTGCTATAAAGAGACTGCACATCCATGGTAAAAGTAGTGTGTTAGCAGGTAGGTCCCTAATCTGACTGAGTTTGTTGAGAAAGTCTGTGGTGTCTTATGTATAACTAATGGTTTAAGGATGTTTTCAACAAATCCAGATATCTGTTCAGTCGGTGTGTCCATACCTGTAACAATTGGTCTCCCTGGGTTTCCTGGTGTGTGGATATTTGACAGCACGTAGAAAGCCCCAGTTGTAGGATTGGTGGGGATGAGTTGTTCCAATTCTTGCTTCATATTTTTAGGGAAAATGTGGATGCCTTTAATGAGCAGGATGGTATACTCTTCTGCAGGGTCTTGGTTCAGTTTATTGTAGTAGGTGTTGACTACATTTGTGTATTGCTGAGTATTGATAATAACATCTGCACCACCTTTATCTGAAGGCTTGATGGTGATGTTGCTTTTTTAAACTCTTTATGGCAGTTCTTCTTGTTTTATTATCCAATGACGTTGTAACATATTACTTGAAAAATTCTGCCAGCCTAAGCCTCCTAAATTAGACATTTTGAACACTTATACAACTAAACACGTCCTTAAACTCATAGGGCCTCATTCAATTGTGATTTGGCCAATTGAATCGGGCTCTAAATAAGCACATAGCATTTTTTTTTTAATACGTTTTTAGTTAGTGAAAATCTTGCTTTTGGATAGATATTTACTAACTTAAAACGTCTTTAAAAAAATATGTTATGTGCTTATTTAGACCCCTATTCAATTGGCCAAGTTGCAATTGAATGAGGGCCATAGAATTGAATTTTGGGTTTAACATTAAAAAACAATCATTGAAATATTTATGAATTGGCCTCACAAGAGGATACAGTGGACCCTTGCTACTCGTCATTAATTAGTTCCAGAAGGCACGAAAAGTGGTGAAAAGGACGAGTACCAAGTTCCCATAAGGAGTAATGTAAACTGACTCATGGAAGCACGATGAATACCAATGTAAACAATGAGTGATGAGGCATTTCTCCCTGTCAAAATGCATTGAATATCAAATGCAACAAGTTTTGAAGTAGACAGGTGTAGGTACCACTTGTATTTATAATTATATATAACAAACTATATCCCTTGCTTTCAAAAATTAACAAAGACCTATAATGCCGGCACTAATTACCAGTATCTTGGATGTAAATAGTCTCAATAAAAATGAACATTCTTCCTAGACTGTTATATTTTATTCAAACACTTCCTATACCAATTGCTAAAAAATAATTGAAAGCATTAAAGCTAAAATTGATCATTTTATATGGGCACAAAAATGCACCAGAATCTCCAATACAACATTGTGTATCCCAAATTGAAGTTTAAACTGAATAGATGAACCAGTCATTAAGAAAGAAAAGTGCACCCTTTTAGGATTTATGTATCTCCAGTAAAATCAGTGCTTTGAATAAGTCATATTTAAAAATGTCTCTTCCTAACACATTAATAAAATGTATGTTTTAACACTAAGCACTGGGTTAATGGGAGATATATACTGTAAATCCTAAAATGGTACACTTTTCTTTCTTTAGTGACTGGTTTATCTATCGAGTTTAAAAATTAGGGGCCCTATTAAATTCCAGCCTCGTAAATAAGAGGCTTCTACTTAAGCCCTACGTACTGCAAAGTTTCTCTAACTTACAATGCTATTAAATTAGCCCTGCTGCGAGCAACGTATGAGCTACGCAGCAGGGCCGTACGTATCTACACTGCGTAAATGTACATGAGGAGTGACAGCCTGCGAGATGATATCGCAGGCTCCCACTCCTCATCAATTGCTGCGGGGGTCCTAAAAGGGACCTCCGTGGCAGTCCCCCACATAAGCCCTGCCGTGGGGGTACTCCGAATACCCCCCCCGGCACCTAAAATTAACCCCCCCTCAATGCGGGGGTCCCCGTCGGGACCCCCGATGTGTCCTCACATGAACACCTTGCTGCAGGGGTCCATAGGAACCCCCGCAGCCCCCACACATTAACCCCTTGCAGCGGGGGTCCCCGATCTGCATAGATCAGGCCCCCCGCTGCATTTAAAACTTCAAAATTCCCCGCCGCTGCTCCTTAAAGGGACCGCGGCACACTATTACCCAATCCCGGCCGCGGGACTTAAAATTAACCCCCCTCTATGCTGGGGGTCCCCATCGGGACCCCCGAAGTGTCCCCATATAAACCACAGGCAGCGGGGGGCCCCGATCGGCACCGATTGTGACCCTGCTGCAATTCAATTTTAAATTTCCCGCCTCGCGGGTCCTCAAAGGACCGTAAAGGTCCTGAAAGGACTCGCACTAAAAATATTAACCCCAGGCAACTATAATTACCCCATTAACTCATGATGGTCAATCCAGACCACCATAAGGCCTAAATTAACCCATTAACTCATGATGGTCAATCCAGACCACCATAAGACCTAAATTAACCCATTAACTCATGATGGTCAATCCAGACCACCATAAGACCTAAATTAACCCATTAACTCATGATGGTCAATCCAGACCACCATAAGGCCTAAATTAACCCATTAACTCATGGTGGTCAATACAGACCACCATAAGGCCTAAATTAACCCATTAACTCATGATGGTCAATCCAGACCACCATAAGGCCTAAATTAACCCATTAACTCATGATGGTCAATACAGACCACCATAAGGCCTAAATTAACCCATTAACTCATGGTGGTCAATACAGACCACCATAAGGCTCTATTTAACCCCATCAGTCCCATAAGGGTATATTATTACCATTATGGGCCTGTTACAACCCAACATTAACCACATAAGTGCCATGATGGTCCTCAAGGACCATCATGACACTAACTACAAACACTACACTATAACCCCCAATAAACGATTTAATCTAAACTAACCCCCCTCTACACTAATCTATTAACACTTACACTACCTACCTACACTACCTACCCCCTAATAAACCTCCCCAACACTCTAATTACAAAAAACAAAAAACCTACAGCACAGAAAACAAAAAACCTACAGTACAAAAAACAAAAAGACCTACAGTACAGAAAAAAAAAAAACAATTACAACCCCACCCCCCACTACAGAAAACAAAAAAATACATTACAACCCCACCCCCCACTACAGAAAATAAAAAAATTACACACCTGAAAAGGAAAGACAGATAAACACAATACAATACATACATATAATACATTACATACATTACATACAATACATGACATTACATATAATATATTACATATAATATATTACATATAATATATTACATATAATACATTACATACATTACATACAATACATGACATTACATACATTACATATAATATATTACATATAATATATTACATATAGTCCTAATCAAATACCCCCTATCTATCTAACATACAATCTATTTAATTTAAAATAAATCCTAACTATATCAAATACATCCCCCTATCTATCTAATATACAAAAAATCCTAACTACATACACAGACCCTTATTCTAAACTAAAATAAAATAATTACAGTCCTAACTACATACACAGACCCTAATTCTAAGCTAAAATCAATAAATTAAGACCACTTACCTTTAAGATGTTGCTTCAGATCACTAACCTATGGGTCAAACAAAAAGAAAAATTAGTACAAAACATTAACATCAAATAAATAAACATTATATACATTCTACATATTCAACTCACCTTTACAGCATGTCCAGTCACTGTTTAGCTCTTCCGGTGCGGCCCTGTTAAAAAAAAAAACACAATACATGAATACAATATATAAACAATAAATAAAATACACAAATAAACATCTAAATATACATTTAACTTACCTCCCCGCGATGTCCCCGGCCTTCTCTCCTTCAGCCCCGGCTGGGCCGCGGAACCATCCGCGCTCTAAAAAAAAAAAAAAAAAAAAAACTAACGGAGGTCTGCACTGGCAGACCTCCCCGACGCTACTGAACCTCCCGGAGTCGTTTCCGGGAGGAAATTGGCATTGTCGGCTTGTGATTGGCTGAAAAAGCTGTCAGCCAATCAAAAGTCGTCAATGTAGGAGCCAATCAGGATGCGCAGATGTCTTCTACCAATCACTCCGTGGGGGTGTATCCCATAGTGATTGGCTGAAGGCATCTGAGCGTTGTGTTTGGTTCCCAGAAAGATAGACAAGTGTTTTAGCCAATCAGGGTTGGATATTGGGGTGTATCCCATCCTGATTGGCTCACACATTGACGACTTTTGATTGGCTGAAATTGATAGACAGCTTTTTCAGCCAATCACAAGCCGACAATGCCAATTTCCTCCCGGAAACGACTCCGGGAGGTTCAGTAGCGTCGGGGAGGTCTGCCAGTGCAGACCTCCGTTAGTTTTTTTTTTTTTTTTTTTTTAGAGCGCGGATGGTTCCGCGGCCCAGCCGGGGCTGAAGGAGAGAAGGCCGGGGACATCGCGGGGAGGTAAGTTAAATGTATATTTAGATGTTTATTTGTGTATTTTATTTATTGTTTATATATTGTATTCATGTATTCATGTATTGTGTTTTTTTTTTTTAACAGGGCCGCGCCGGAAGAGCTAAACAGTGACTGGACATGCTGTAAAGGTGAGTTGAATATTTAGAATGTATAGAATGTTTATTTATTTGATGTTAATGTTTTGTACTAATTTTTTTTTTTTGTTTGACCCATAGGTTAGTGATCTGAAGCAACATCTTAAAGGTAAGTGGTCTTAATTTATTGATTTTAGCTAGAATTAGGGTCTGTGTAGTTAGGACTGTAATTATTTTATTTTAGTTTAGAATAAGGGTCTGTGTATGTAGTTAGGATTTTTTGTATATTAGATAGATAGGGGGATGTATTTGATATAGTTAGGATTTATTTTAAATTAAATAGATTGTATGTTAGATAGATAGGGGGTATTTGATTAGGACTATATGTAATATATTATATGTAATATATTATATTTAATATATTATATGTAATGTCATGTATTGTATGTAATGTATGTAATGTATTATATGTAATATATTATATGTAATATATTATATGTAATGTCATGTATTGTATGTAATGTATGTAATGTATTATATGTAATATATTATATGTAATATATTATATGTAATATATTATATGTAATGTCATGTATTGTATGTAATGTATTTAATGTATTATATGTATGTATTGTATTGTGTTTATCTGTCTTTCCTTTTCAGGTGTGTAATTTTTTTATTTTCTGTAGTGGGGGGTGGGGTTGTAATGTATTTTTTTGTTTTCTGTAGTGGGGGGTGGGGTTGTAATTGTTTTTTTTTTTCTGTACTGTAGGTCTTTTTGTTTTTTGTACTGTAGGTTTTTTGTTTTCTGTGCTGTAGGTTTTTTGTTTTTTGTAATTAGAGTGTTGGGGAGGTTTATTAGGGGGTAGGTAGTGTAGGTAGGTAGTGTAAGTGTTAATAGATTAGTGTAGAGGGGGGTTAGTTTAGATTAAATCGTTTATTGGGGGTTATAGTGTAGTGTTTGTAGTTAGTGTCATGATGGTCCTTGAGGACCATCATGGCACTTATGTGGTTAATGTTGGGTTGTAACAGGCCCATAATGGTAATAATATACCCTTATGGGACTGATGGGGTTAAATAGAGCCTTATGGTGGTCTGTATTGACCATCATGAGTTAATGGGTTAATTTAGGCCTTATGGTGGTCTGGATTGACCATCATGAGTTAATGGGTTAATTTAGGTCTTATGGTGGTCTGGATTGACCATCATGAGTTAATGGGTTAATTTAGGTCTTATGGTGGTCTGGATTGACCATCATGAGTTAATGGGTTAATTTAGGCCTTATGGTGGTCTGGATTGACCATCAGGAGTTAATGGGTTAATTTAGGCCTTATGGTGGTCTGGATTGACCATCATGAGTTAATGGGTTAATTTAGGTCTTATGGTGGTCTGGATTGACCATCATGAGTTAATGGGTTAATTTAGGCCTTATGGTGGTCTGGATTGACCATCATGAGTTAATGGGTTAATTTAGGTCTTATGGTGGTCTGGATTGACCATCATGAGTTAATGGGTTAATTTAGGTCTTATGGTGGTCTGGATTGACCATCATGAGTTAATGGGTTAATTTAGGCCTTATGGTGGTCTGGATTGACCATCATGAGTTAATGGGTTAATTTAGGCCTTATGGTGGTCTGGATTGACCATCATGAGTTAATGGGTTAATTTAGGTCTTATGGTGGTCTGGATTGACCATCATGAGTTAATGGGTTAATTTAGGCCTTATGGTGGTCTGGATTGACCATCATGAGTTAATGGGTTAATTTAGACCTTATGGTGGTCTTGATTGACCATCATGAGTTAATGGGGTAATTATAGTTGCCTGGGGTTAATATTTTTAGTGCGAGTCCTTTCAGGACCTTTACGGTCCTTTGAGGACCCGCGAGGCGGGAAATTTAAAATTGAATTGCAGCAGAGTCACGATCGGTGCCGATCGGGGCCCCCCGCTGCAGGGGGTTTATATGGGGACACTTCAGGGGTCCCGATGGGACCCCCAGCATAGAGGGGGGTTAATTTTAAGTGCCGCGGCCGGGATTGGGTAATAGTGTGCCGCGGTCCCTTTAAGGAGCCGCGGCGGGGAATTTAAAAGTTTTAAATGCAGCGGGGGGCCTGATCTATGCAGATCGGGGTCCCCCCTGCAATGGGTTTATGTGGGGACACTTCGGGGGTCCCGATGGGGACCCCCAGCATAGAGGGGGGTTAATTTTAAGTGCCGCGGCCGGGATTGGGTAATAGTGTGCCGCGGTCCCTTTAAGGAGCCGCGGCGGGGAATTTAAAAGTTTTAAATGCAGCGGGGGGCCTGATCTATGCAGATCGGGGACCCCCGCTGCAAGGGGTTAATGTGGGGGTGCTGCAGGGGTCCTGATAGAGACCCCTGCAGCATGGGGATGTGTATAGGGTGCAGGGGGGAGCCTCACACTGCTGTCTCGGGCTGTTCCGAGGCAGCACGTAGAGGCTTTCGGATCCCTTGCGTGGACTTTTTGTCCACGTAGGGATTCTTACGATATGCGAGACTCGTGCATAGATTTAAGGCTACGTAGCTCTCTCGGAGCCTATTCTCGGCCATTTTCTCGCAGTCATATCGTAAAGCAGGCTGCGAGAGATTCGGTTCTCGCAAACAGCAGGAAAACTGCCTTTTGCGAGCACCGAGAGAACTACGAGGGAGAATTTAATAGGGCCCCATGTTAGCAATTACACACTGCACCCTTAAATTAAACTATAATAGAAAGGAGAAGCACAGTTGTAAGTTCTATTATGTACCCCAAGATTGAAAGGCTGAATAGGTCTGCCCAACATTTCTGCTCAGTTTGCTTATGTACAAGCTTGGCACTTATCACTCTGCCATAAACATTGGATTGGTGTAGAAAATTACTTTGTCCTGTTATCATACTCCATTTGGCTTGAGAAGCCTGAAGAACACCAAATCAATATACAATATTAAACTTTAATACATACATTTTTTATATGGGATGCTTCCATAGATTAACAATATGCCTACGGTGCTCATCTCCACCAGCGCAACGAGCGCCTTCGGCGATCATTGCCTGGCCGCAACCCCGGCCCTCGCTTCAGGAGGCTCGCAGCCGCGGCTCGCAATTTTAACACGACGTTACCAACAACTTTTGGCAAGCTCGCACTGCTAACAACTATATATGTGATCAGTTACTTAAAACATGAGCCAGCAGGGTGAAAGGTAAAAAGTAAGAGAGACAAAAAACAAGTGAAGAAAACAAAGAACTTCCTTCCTGTGGGTACCAACAAGTTCATGTACATATATAAACAGTACTCTAATCTGCATAGCGCCACCTACAGCTCAAGAGCAGAGTGTATATTATGCAGTACATGCTGTTGTATTTCCCAACAGTGAACACACATTAAAGTACAAAACAATTGAAACTACTTCACATACCACTCTAGTGACGACATACCATCCAGCTTTATAGAAAATACAGAAAATAAGGAAAGATTTACCACCATTATATTAACATCAATTTTACTTAACAAAGCATTGCCACCTGGCTTTGGATAATGGTATTATTCAATTCAATGATCTTCAAACCAGAACACCCAATTCACAATTTCTGTAGATACAGACAACTCTGAAGCTTTGCCATTCAAGATGGAATATAAACAGAAACTTCACATCCTCTTATTTTGTTTTAAAAATTGTGTCTATTATCCTGTGCTCCCAGAGGTTTGATATCCCAGCTCTAGTCACGGCTTCAGTCAGCAGAGAATACTTTCCTCTTCTATATGTCATCGAATCGAAAATGTTTTGGGAGAAAATTGTGATATAGAAGAATGGCATGGCATTTGGGAATTACATCATTCAATTTCCATTTGCTCCAATTGTAAAGAATAATCCCACAAAACACTTCTTCATTAGTATGTTTTACCTATTGGTGATACAAGATGAGACAAGTCCCAGTCCCCTGTCCTGGAAAGGTTGCAACATAGAAAGATTCTATCTTCACTTGTGATGGTCCAAAGATCCAATCCTATCCGACCCTAATTATATATCGTTGGAATCTCACCTCAACTTTAACCATGGTTCTGTCTTTTTTCAAGACCTTGGGGACAATATATAAGGAAATAAAATTTATTAGCTGCACAGATTAACAGTACAGCTAGACAAGGTTTAGCAGAAACTTGGAATCTCCAAAATTAGGGTCTGTATTGAGATGGAGAAACTGACAGCTAGAATATAGGGTAGTATAATGTATTTGAAGGCAAATGGCTGCCATGGTTCACTCACTCAAATCTATTTAGGTCACTATAGTTACATTATGTGCAATAGAAAATGTCATTACAAAAGCGACTGTATAATTGTCTTTAATGCATGCTTAATGCATTATAATTGTTTCAGATGTCTTATGAAATACATAGGTGAAAATGTATGTATGTCAAATATCTACTGTAACTCAATAAGAAATATTATAACAATTTGATGTCCCTTTCCTTTTCCTGTCCCCTTGTCTCCTAAATTATATGTTAATAACTGAAGTTAGAGTGAGTTAGAGTGAGATGTATTCTAGTACTTAAAGAGACAGATAAAAAAAAACAAGTATAGGTTAATAAGAAACATCAACAAGAGTAAAATACCGTATTTATCGGCGTATAACACGCACCGGCGTATAACACGCACCTAACTTTAAAAAGGAAATTTCACGAAAAAAAACTTCAGTCCCCCTCCTCAACCTCCCTCCTCATCCTCAACCCCAACCCCCCTCATCCTCAACCTCAACCCCCCTCCTCAACCTCAACCCCCCTCCTCAACCTCAACCCCCCTCCTCACCCGGTATATGCTAATGACGTGGGGCACATGTGACGTCACATGCGCGCTGGGTTAAGATGGAGCGGAGGCCGGAGCAGAAGCAGGCAAGTGAGGGGAAAGGGAGAGGGGGAGGTATTTAGGGGGGTTTAGGTTGAGGAGGGGGGAGGGAAAGAGATATGGGGGGTTAGAGAGACACAGGGGGGTAGATAGATATCGGCGTATAACACGCACACATCATTTGCCCCCTATTTTCAGGGAGAAAAAGTGCGTGTTATACGCCGATAAATAAATACAGTATTTAACAGAGCAAAGGGATAAAAATTGAGAATAATCATCTAAATGAGAACAATTATGGGACAAAAATGATGAACAATGTTTAAAATAAATCATTATAACAAAAACAAAACAAAATAGAAGCATGGAGCTGGATGGATTGTAGTTGAAGTCTCGAGTTTTGCCTATTACATTTTTGAAGGTTGAGTAGTTTCTTAAGCTTTTTTTTACTTAGAGAGGATGATAGTGAAAAGTTATATATGTACCTGAAAGATTATAGTTCTGAAAGCATATATAACCTGACTGCATTAAGTCAATATGCCCTCAAGACTAAGTTGATCAGGGTGTGTCTGCTTTATGGACTTACAGGCAAACAATGAACATAATCAAGAAATGGAAGCAGGTGTATAATATAGAATGTCTGCCATTTTGTTATTTGATTTATTAGCCATTGTGTGAAACAGACTATTTGCTCAGTCACATCATCTCATAGTCCAAGAACATACAGGTAAAAAATGTCAATGTAACTTGATGGCACCAGAAACCTTGTTGGTTTTAACACATCATGTTTAGACAATATATAAATATCTGCACAGTAAGTATTAGTCTGTGTATGATCCTGAGACCAGAGGAGGTTGAAGTATTTTTCCTTGAGTATGAAATTACTTATTTTCTGTCTGTGCTCACTTTCTGGTTTCAATATTATAGGTAAGTTATTGTTTGCTTGCAGAAGTTTTTGGGAGATGTAATGTTAAATTTTCTATAATAGTTATTTAACTTAGAACAAAACAGATTACCTATTGAAATGTTAATTTGGTGCATATTTAAGGATGGAAAATAAAGGACTATTGATCTTTAAGAACTAACATTCCACATATTAGAATCACAGTGAGTAATAATAGATGATTTAGTGGAGATAAATAGAATAAGGGCTCTACTAAAGCTAAACCATTACATTCAATTATTTGGGATCACTTTACAAATTATTCACAGACAATACAAACATAGTTAAACTCTGTTTAACTATACATTTAACTTGAATAATATTGATCTTCTAGAATTATATGTATCGAGCTTAGGAGAAACCAGACATTACCAAAATGCAAACCATGATCCAATATTTTTCAATGTAACTATATATCTTTTGGATTCACACGTTAAGGTCAGTAAAAATGTATTCACTTAGATTTGATATTGTTCTAGCCACTAGATGATACTTTGGTTTAAAATGTGTCAGAATTAATATATAAAATTAGATGAATTTATTATGAAAAAATAGCATGGCCAACGTTTTCTAATTGAATTGCTAAATGTATTAAATGACAACTGCATTGATTGGGTGGGGAGAAATCATTAAGCAGTTAGGGTGATTTGTCTGTAAAAAAAATAATTCTATGCTTATATATGAACTGGAGACAAAAGTTATGCTTTAAAAATATTTTCTTCTTTAGCTGATGGTTCTTTTTGCTTCTCCTGTAACCAACCTGGCAATGGAACCTGCAAAGAAGAAAAGATTTCCTGTCCCAAGGACTCCAAGTGTATTACAATCTCTGAGACCCTTACGAACAGTAAGTGTTAACACACTGCTAATCATAAAGTGGAATTTCTGTTCTGACCAGTAGTATTATTATATATTTTTACTAATGCGCATATTATTTCATAGACCTTTTGGACAGATATACAGTATATTTAACATAGGAAAAAGCTAATTGAAATATGTATTCATAAATAGAAAAATATAAAACCTTTTTTTACAATTACATCATAATCTTGTGTGATCTTGGGACACCCGGCTATCAGAGTAATCCAGGCAGCTGAAAGGAGAAGTCATAAAAAAAAACGTGAATTTTTTATTTGGTAAACAAGATCTCTACGACAAATGTGCAATATTGTAAAATAGTCTGAAATGAGAATAAAACCAATATGGAGAGACATACTGTACTTGGTCGATGCTCCTTGTCTGGATACTAAGTGAGATGTGGAGAGGCTGAAGCCAAGGATTGTACATAAATGTGTTTTTTCTTTTCAAAGGTTTTTATTGTCACAAGAGTCTGTTTCATTTAGATATAGCAATTTTAAAAAAAGCAGGTCAAAGAGTAAGTTTATGTATTATTTATAGCAAATCTGACATGTAGGTCAAAGAGTATATTTATGTATTATATACAGTATTGGTTTCTTAATTAATTGTGTAATACAGACAACACCGTCACTTCTCCAAATCCATTTTCCTTTTTCAACAAAATCCAAATAAACATAAACAATAGTAAAGACACGTTTCCTCTGAGTTATTCAATGCTTTTTACTTGTTGTTGGAATTGTAGTCGAAAGGTTGTTATAAGATAGCCAGGAGGATTGAGGTATTCCTCAAGTCCGGATCTGTTTTTTTTTACAAGCACTTCTTCCCATGATGTTGTACCCCATGCAGGTAGTGTGTGTGGCCTAAGCACTGAATTATGAGAGTATAAAGAAAGAGGGAGTTGTCAGTTTAAGAGCAAAACCAACCTCAGCTTGTGTATAACTATCCTCAGCTTGCTCTCAACAAGACTTAAAGTGCATGTAACAAAATGCAACAGAAGAGGAACCAATCTCATAATGAGTGACCAACACATATGGTGAGACCTCTTATGCGTATAAAAAATCAATCATGTATACACTGCATTTCTTACACATTTACCCCTGATATGACCATGATGGTGGACATACTACGGGCTACGTGAGGTGACAAGGTTTCAGAAGCATGGCTTCATAGCAAGGATGATTAACATCAATCTTCAAAGTCCAGAATCACACCATATTTTCCCAATATTTTCAGTTTTTAAACATGAGGAACTCTGTGCTGTTTTGTCTCCTGGCCCTTCATGAGAAAATAAACAGGACTACCTGCTATGTACCATGTGATTGGAAATATAATTTTGGGTTTGTTAAATGCAAACTGAGGGAATTTCCGAGATTGAGAAATGTAGCCTTTGCAGAGTGATTTCTAAAAAAACTTTACAGCTCACACTTTTCATACAACAAAATATCAAAACACTGTATTGTTTATAACATGCTCCTGTCAAACATGCTTCCGTCAAAATCAGGGGCAGCCCCAGGCGGCAAAAGCGCACACACAGACACACACACTCACAGACTTACACACTCAGACACACACACATGCAGACACATTTGACACACACTCACTCACAGACAAATACAGACTTACACGCACTCATACACACCCACACTCACACAAAAATACACTCACACTCACAGACTTACACACACTCACAGACACACACTCACAGACATACAGACTTACATGCACTCACAGATACACACACACAGACATACACTCACACTTACTCATAGACACACACACTCACAGACTTACACACACTCACACAGACACACACTCACACACGTACTCACATACATATACACTCACCGACACACTCACAAAGACATATTCATAGACACACGATTACAGACTTACACTCAAACTCATACACATAGACACACACTTACACAGACACACGCACTCACTCACTCACTCACACAGACACAGACTCACACTCATTCACAAACTTATTCACAGACATATACACTCACAGACACACTCACAAAGACATATTCATAGACACACAATTACAGACTTACACTAAAACTCACACACATAAAGACACACACTGACACACACACTCACACTGACGTGCATGCGGCATCAGCAGCAACTGACCAGCGTTCTCGCAGCAGCTCATGTCACCACAAGGAGGTTGCACCCGGGGCGGTCTGCCTCCCGCACCTCTTGCCAGTGGTTATATTTAAATACATGGGAATAGGTAAAAATAGTATTATTACTGAATATGGAAATAAATAATATTTCAAATGCAGTATTTTCTGCCTTCACATATTCAGGAAATATTGTAAAAATATTGTAAAAAAATAAATATTTATAAACAATAGGCAAAGGCCTCTACTGTCAGGTTAAAGGGCCACTTAATTCAGTACCATTTGGATTACATCACTGTAAAAATCTATTTTTTCACTGAGAAATTATAAAAATTAAATCACAGTTTACATGTGCTACTGGGAAGCCCCCAGACAAATCTTCCAGAACAGTTTTGTTGAGTAAGAAAAAAAAGAGAGATAACCCTATAATCACCTAAACAGGACAGTTGTGGGTTAACTGCATCTGCTGCATTCCCAAGTTCAGGGGAAAATGCTATACATCTTTGTCTTCATGGGGCCTTCATCGCAAGGTTGGCATATGATATTAATGATGGAATAGTCAGTAAACAAGCTACAGTGTGTTTGTAGATAGACCTAAAACTTTTGAATTTTAAGTGTTATTAGTGTAATTAAAAAGATAGATCATATTAACATACTCTCTAGTGCTCTTTCACACCGTGATGAGCACTCACAGTGAGGTAAATGGCACTTTAACAAGGCATTGACATCTCTTACAAAAACTTTATAGTTTTCTTTAATTTTTTCTTCACAGATGGAACTATTTATCATGCATTTCACAAAGGTTGTGACAGCAACTTACCCTGTGATACACGGGTCTACTCTTCTACTAATGGGATATATTTAGCACAAAACATAGAATGCTGCTCCGGGAATTGCTGCAATACAGGGAAGTTTAATGGTACGTGAGCTGACTTCCAAATAAGAAAGTGAAGATCACATATATATCACTAAAAGACCACTAAAGTGGTATGCTATTTTGAAGAACTTGACTACACAGTTTAAAATACATATTTACAGCCTTTAATGTATAGTTATTTTTTCATTTTTTATTGGACAAACATATTCATAGTTATGACAAGCTTTTGAGAGCAACCTCTCTTTATCAAGTCAGAAGCAATAGTAGTTTTAGGTTACCAGTGAAAGAAAGAAATTCCAAGTGACAGGCATCACGAACAATATTCTGTTCAGTCAACTGTGCACATGTCTGTATAAGGTATTAGATAAGTGGAGACCAGAGTAGCAAATAGAGCCCCAAATATCTTCACATCTTAAGGCATAGAAAAACAACAATAAATACATATGTGTGTGTGAAAGGGGCTGTTACATTGGGGAAAACATGTCAAAACTGAACCTGAGGGTGAATCAAAAACCACAATGAAGACAGCTACTGTACCCCAGTTAGGCACCACTTTTCCCAGAGTAACCACTACATCCAAAGACTGAAAATCAACATTTCAAAAACATACAGGAAAGAAAGAAATTTTAAATGACAATGATAACACTCTTTAATTCTAAAAAATACAGGCCTTAATATAGATATGGGATTTCTTTATCACTACCAAAATGTCTTGTGACCCTGCAATATTCTAGGTAGTTTCTTTTCTCTTTTTTTTTTTTCTTGCTATTTTATTGTTGTTCTTCTAATCTTTAAGATTTAGGGATATTTACAGAACCGTTTACTACTCTGGTCTCCACTTAGCTAAAACCTTATACAGACATGTGCACAGTTGACTGAACAGAATATTATTCACAATGCCTGTCACTTTGAATTTCTTTCTTTCGCCTAAATTAGTATTTCTACTGACTTGACAAAGAGAGGTTGCTCTTGAGAGTTTGTCAAAATTAAGAATATGTTTGAGGTGTGATACAAGAGGGTGACAAATGCAAGATGGCAGTGTGAAAGCAATTTGTTTAGTCAAGTGAAGGTGTATGTGTGATGTACTGTAGATTATGGGTGTAAGTGTTTTTAAGCTGTGGATTGTGCAGTTTACATACTAAGGCTGAAGGTAATCAAAACAATTTAAACAGGTGTGTTTTTAGTATTTATTTTTATTTTTTGAGGCAGGAAAATAATCTAATGGAGCAGGGCAAGGAGTTCCAGATAGTAGGGGCAGCATGAGAAAAATCTTGAAGACGGGAGTGAGAGGAGGTGATAAGAGGGGGCTGTTGGGAGAGTATTTTGAAACAAGAGCAGAGATATAATGGGGTGCACTGTTGTTGAGGTCTTTATATGTTAGGGTCATGATTTTTAATTTGATTCTGGAGGCTATGGGAAGCCAGTGGAGTGACCGACAAACAGGTGCTGCAGACACTGAGCATTTGGTATGGAAGATGAATCTAGCAGAGGCGTTCCTTATGGATTGGAGGGGAGACAGACGAGAGATTAGTAGGCCAGCAAGGAGTGAATTGCAGTAGTTGAGTTGAGATATAATGACAGAGTGTATTGGAATTGTAGCTGTGTCTTCTGTAAGATAGTGACAACTTTGGAGATGTTTTTTTAAGTGAAACTGACAAGATTTTGTTATTGGTTGTATGTGAGGAATAAAATAGAGGGTGGGGTCCAGTAGAACCCCAAGATAACAGGCTTGAGAGGTGGGAGTGATGATGACATTGTCAACAGTGAGAGATATTTGAGTAGTGAAAGCTGTAGTAGAGGGTGGAAAGATAAGGAGTTCAGCCTTAGATATGTCGAGTATAAGTTGACGGGCAGACATCTGGGAGAATATGCTAGAGAGGCGATTGGAAACTTGAGCTAAAACAGAGGGGGGTAGATCCGGTTGTAGAGAGGTAGATTTGAGTGTCATCTGCATAGAGAAGATAATGAAATCCAACAGATTTTATAAGGGTACCAAGGGAGGATGTATAGATGGATAAGAGGAGGGGGCCTAGGACAGAACCATGGGGAACGCCAACAGGCAGAGGGAGAGGTGAAGAAGAGGTGCCAGAGAAGGACATACTAAATTGACGATCTTCCAGATAGAATAAGAACCAGTAGAGAGATAGGGTGATAGTTGGAGGCAGAGGCTGGGTCAGATGAGGGCTTCTTGAGAATGGGTGTAATTATGGAGTGCTTTAAAGAGGATGGAAACTTGCCAGTGTTTAGGGAGAGGTTAAATAGATGTGTGAGAGCTGAGATAAGTGTGGTAGATAGGGGAGTGATTAGCTGGGATGGAATGGGATCATGGCTTGCAAAGTTATCAGCAGTGAGACAGGAAGGGGCAGAAGAGGTTGGATTGGGCAGAGAGGGTGTTGAATGTAGCAAATAAACATTTAGGGTTGGAGGACAGGTTTGATATTAGTGATGAGAAGTAGTGTTGTCTGGCAAGATTAAGGGCAGAGAAGTAGGAGCGCAAGCTAAACTTGTAGTCGAGAAAGTCTGCTGAAGTGCGAGATTTACTCCATAGTTGTTCTGCAATGCATCTCTGTAGATTAGGAGGTTATAATAAAGAAGAAGGTGTGAGGAAACATTGTGATAGTGAGTAAGTAAAAATCAATATCAGAAAATAAATAAACTTGCCTTAATAGTTCTTGTCAAAGGTGATATACAATATCCATTCAATTCCTTTTCAGTTATATTTGCTACACTTTAGAGTGTGCACTTTTGCAATAGATATTAAATTCCCCTTGCAAATACTTTCCCAGTTAAACTCCAGATTTATAGGACCTGGTCAGTCAACCTTGGGATGTTACTCTTAATTAGCAAATCATAGGCTGGCCAATTGACTAGATTATGTTTATTAAAAACATAATTTAAATAAAGACATACAGTAAAGACATAGCAAGGAAATTACTGATTCAGGGCACTGTTAATATACTTCTTTTTTAATGTCTTAACCCATATGATTTTGAATGTGAGTGTTAAATGATCACATTTGGTCTGAACAGAGAAAACCCAAGACAAGGGTATCTGTAAAAATCCATAAACATAAAGTCAAAGTTAACAAAATGATGTGCTGAATTAGAAAAAGGAAAAATGTATATTGTGCATTTTTTTTGTTGGCATTTGCACCTATTGAGCAATAATTTTCTATACAAATAGGACAATTGAAGTCAACATTAATAATGAATATTTCAGTTTAAAACATATATTCCTAATTTGCACATTATTTAAATAAGTGATAACATAACTTACTAATGTTCTAGGATTTCTAGTTTTCTGTACAGATGCAGCAATTCTCATAGTAACAGACCTCCTATGATAGTAAGACCCCCATCTTGCTAATGATCAGATTTATCTGATATACGGGCCCGCACATTACGGTGTATTTCATTTCCCTGTGAAATGTCACAAATGACAGAGCCCTCACCAGTCACATTATGTGGGCACATTATACACCTGGGAGCGAGTGCTCATAGGCCCAGGTCACTGATAAATCTGCAGTATTAGTAAGATAGGGGTATTTGTATAAAAGGATGTCTGTTAATATCAATATGTTTGCTCCTATAGAAATCCTAAAGTTTAGGAGAGCGCCACAAAATGTTCAATTTTCTCTTTTCTTTACTTCTTGCTGTATAGCTATTTGAATACAGCACAATATCTATAGTGCTTTTTACAACTATTTAAGGAACAGTGTTGAGATTACTTTCTATATCATTTTAATGTAGAGTAGCATCTATATTTATTTTCTATGCCATAATGTGTTTGCTTATTATTCTATACTAGCGATCCCTGATGACAATGAAGACCCTAATGGAATAGTTTGTCCATCCTGCTTGCAACTCAGTTTGGAGGAATGTAATGCCACTGAAACAATGGTTTGCAGAGGTTCCCGGAATAAATGTTTGCAATACATTGGGAAAACGAGAAATCCAGGTAAACATTTTAAATTCCCTGATATTCAAATAAGAGTAAATTAGTTTATTTAAATTGTCAGTAGAAAATAAATGTAATATCTATAATATAGTCAGCATTATACTGATTGCTAAAATAAGGCATTTTCATTGCAGATGGTAAAGAAACTGAATACAGTCTGAAAACATGTACATCACCTGAGCAATGTGAATTAGGAACTGGAATTTTACTTGGATTTCATGAACTGTTCCACACGGTTTTCAATTGTACCTGATCACATACTCATTTGCTGCGGTAGCTCTTGGCACAGTACAATAATAAAAAGTAATACATATTTACACTTATACATCAATATATACATGAAAAAAACAGAGCACTGTAGTCCACAGTGATATCCTTTCTGTTGGACAAACTCTTCACTTAGAGTGACAATCCTGGTATAGTAAATAGAAGAATCCCAAGAAATTGTGATAGAGTGCTCAAAAACCCAAGTCCGTATTAAAACATGTATCTTTTGTGTTGAAGAATATTATAATCTTTATTTCAAATGTTTTTCTATTTTGGATGTTCTTGAAATTTCCTATGAGAATTTTGATTTTTAGTATTTGGATAAAGTGATAATCTTGGATAAAATGGTGCCAAACTGGGGAACAATAACAATAATTTACATGTAAACCCAAATGGCCAGAAATTACACAAAATTTACTTCTTGCCCAAACTGCTTCCAATAGACCGGATTTAGTAGCCAGAGTTTTCCAAATTAAATTAAAAGAATTAATACGTGACATCACTATAAGTCACTTATTTGGCAAATGTCTTGCTTATGTATATACAATTGAATTTCAAAAAAGATGCCTTCCACTGGCACATCTTCTGATAATACTTCAAGAAAAAGATCAAATAGATACTGGTGACAAAGTGGATTCAGTCATTGTTGCTGAACTACCAGATCCAGAACTATATGGTAGACTATATGAGATTGTTACTCATCACATGATTCATGGACCCTGTGGCGAGCTTAATCCACAATCACCATGTACGGTAAATAATAAATGTACAAAATAATTTCCTAAAGATTATAGAGACAAAACGTATGCCAATTGTGATTGCTATCCATTATATAGAAGAAGAGAGGGAGATAGTGCCATTATTCGTGACAAAAAGATTGACAATAGATATGTGGTACCATACAATCCACATTTACTTCTGAAGTATAATGCACACATTAATGTAGAAGCCTGCACTTCCATCAAATCCATTAAATATGCCTACAAATATATTTACAAAGGCTATGATGCAGCTACTGTAGTCGTCAAAAGTGCAGACAATACCGAAAGCAGTTAGTACATGATGAACTTGCATCTCATGTAGATGCTCGCTATGTCAGTGCGCCAGAAGCTATGTGGCGGCTTTTAAAATTTTAAATGCACGATAGATCACATGCAGTATAAAGATTAGCAGTACATTTGCCACAAAGACATTTAGTGTATTTCCATGCTGGAAATGAAACTAATGAATTGGCCCAAAGTGAGCATCGTCACACTATACTAACTGCATGGTTTCAATTAAATTCTACAGATTCACAGGCAACACAATTCTTATATATTGAAATTCCATATCACTATGTTTTTGTGAATGGATTATGGAGACCAAGAAAAAACAGAGGAAATAAAATAATACCAAGAATTTACACGGTCAGTCCAAGAGACCTTGAACGTTTCTGCTTACGACTACCACTTTTAAATGTTCCTGGTGCACAAAGTTTTGAATACTTAAGAACTGTTAATGACATAGTATATGAATCCTTTCATTTAGCTGCCAGACATAGAAACTTACTAGCTGATGATACAGAATGGGAAAGATGTTTAGAAGAAGCAGCACTATGTAAAATGCATCATTCATTTGTATCTTCTCAAATGCTCCAAATGCATTAGCTTTGTGGGACACATTTAAAAGTAATATAGCTGAAGACTTTATGCAATGATACAATAAACCCAATGCACACTTAAAAGCATTAATGGAAATCCAAGAAGTATTTTTAACTCATGGATTAAGTTGTGCAAGTTTTAATCTGCCTGATCCAGGTCTTATAGATGACATAAACGTTGAAGACTATGACATTCAACTACAAGTACAAAGGACAGAAGAAAGACTTGCAACTTTAAATACATTACAATTGCAAGCATTTAATGCCATAAAAAAACGCACTAGATGATGACATGGTCAAAGAGCGTTATTTCTCTCTTGATGGACCTGGCGGATCAGGAAAAACATATCTATATAATTTATTAATGAGTTTTGTACAAGCACAAGGTCAAATAGCACTTGCATTTGTCACCACTGGAATTGCTGCACTTTTGTTACAAGGTGGAAGAACTGTACATAGTGGGTTTAAACTGCCAGTGCCTATTTAAGAAACATCAGTGTCAGATATTCGAATGACATCATTACAATCAAAAAAACTTAAAAAAAGTAAATTAATTATAATATATGTGGCTACAATTAGGTCATGCTATGCCCTTCAATGTATTGACCGTTTGCTTTGTGAAGTAATGGATAATACTTTTCCATTTGGTGGAAAGGTAATGTTGTTAGGTGGCGATTTTAGACAAACATTACCTGTCATGGAAATCGAACCGACATTATCGAAACCTGTATAAAGTCAAGTACACTATGGAAACATTTTACCCATCTTAAATTACAACAAAATATGAGATCAGAAGGGCAAAATGATTTCAATGATTGGCTTATTAAAATTGGAGAAGGGAAAACTGAAAAAATACAAAATTTACTTGACGACACTGTGCACATCCCACCTCATATGATTTGTCAACAAGATCTTATATCGGCTATATTTGAAAGTACAATAAATAACCAGGACTATTCTGAACTTGCCAACCAAGTCATACTAACATGTAAAAATAAGGATGCATTGATCCTCAATAATGAAATATTTAAAAAAATGAATGCACCCCAAAGAAATTATCACAGTGCTGATTCTGTACATGCCGATGTCAAAGAAAGTCAGGCAAACTTTTCCACTGAATTCATAAACTCATTAACTCCTTCTGGAATGCCACCACATATTTTGCAGCTAAAGAAAGGTGCAATTGTCATGTTACTGTGAAATATGAACCCCAAAAAAGGCCTGTGCAATGCGACAAGATTAATTGTTCATCAATTAAAGGACCATTTCATAGATGCTGAAATTTTAACTGGTACCCATAAAGGAGAGAGAGTTTTCATACCATGGATAGATTTAGCACCAAGTGAAAGTAGTCTCACTTTTATACTTCGAAGAATACAATTTCCCATCATCGTGGCATTTGCCATGACCATTAATAAATTTACAAGGACAAACTTTAAAATCTGTGGGTATTTTCTTAGAACAACTAGTATTTGTACATGGCCAATTGTACGTTGCCTTATCACGGTGCAAAAATTCACAGGCTATTAAAGTTTACATTGAAAACAATGAAAGTCAAGGTGATTTATTAGAGGATGGACGCATTTTTACTAAAAACATTGTCTACTATGAAGTACTGTAACTTTACATCAAACAAACAAAAGCCATGCCACACCAATTTAAAATCAACTAAACCACAATATAACCACAAAAAATTCAGAAAAATTACACAAAAGATCATTATTACGCCACAGAAATTAGTTTTACACCAACAATATTTCCATATTAAACTACATACAATTGTAAAACACATAGAGAACAGTGGTTACACATCGCGGACAAACTTTAAGGTCTTGCGTTCTCTTTTTAGAGAACCACTTTTCCACAGAGGAAACTATGTGCCATTTAAAACAATTACTACACCAACAAACAAAGGTCAACCATTGAAAACTACCAATAAATAAAGAATTCAGTCATAATTCATGGAAGTACTGTTTATGCATGATTAGCCCCACAAAACACTTGCCTTGCATTATTTTACTAAATTCTGTTCAAATGTTTATTAACTATGTTACTGTTTATAATGTTACAAGTTTTACAAAAAATCCTTTAAAGTTCCTTACTTAGACATATTACAAAGTTCATGTTAAGAGCGCAAGCACGTTTTCAGCCACAATGTAAATGTTGTATTTCATGTTAAACATTAATCCAGGGAGTAGTCCGATAGCCAGTTAATGGGATCAGAAAGGAATTAATTTTTTGCCCGCTTTGATACAATTAGCTACGTTTTAAAGAGGGTTTTTACGGTTTGCCTTCCTCTGAATTCAATGTATATTTAAGTTAAAAGTTCTTCCGCTACAAGTTGCATGTTAAAAAAACATTACCTCAAGTTTACAATACTGATTAATCTAAAGTTCAACTGTTCATACATTCAAATGTTATTACTTTTACTACAAAACACTTTAACACTTACTCAAGAAGAAAAGAAAATGTTCCAAAAATAAACGTTTAATATAAGAATTGTACTTATTTCGACATAACTAAAACCTTACAAGTGTCAAATATGTATATTACTAGCTAAACAAATTTACAAACATACACATCTCATTGCCGTCATTTTTTGACAGGCAAGTCGCTAGTACATAAATATATCTCATCCCTCCATGCACTACCCACCTGTATCAACATCTCCACTTCAGCATGGTCATCACTAGAGCGCTGATGTAAATAAATACATTAATTTAGAAAATACACACATTGTTATTTAACAAACATGGTGCTCCGAAAAAGGTGTTTAATACATTCATTGACACCAACAAAATTTTAGTGTTATACCACAGTTGCATGCCAACTGCTTCTTGGGCTTAACTGTGTCTTATTACTTGTCTATCACGCATGTCTATCCCGCATGTCTTGAATATAATTCATAGAATTTAGTTATTGGTGATATTATACAATATTTTAGTGTGATGTCCATTCTGATCTTGATCAATGATAGCAGAAATGTTTTGTGCTTGTGCACAGATGCCTAACAAAATGGATTCTCTAAAGTGGGTGGACAGTGTGATAACTTCAAAACCTTGTAAGATTGCTAAATGGCAAATTATTGTTGTATTATTGATGCTGTACATAGAAGAGTGACCTGTTAAAATATTATTGCTATTTGTTCTCAAACCTACTTCCTTTATTTTCTGTTCTGGTTATAAGTATCTCTTAAGGGATATTAATGGAAGAAAGCATTCTTGTTTAGTTGTATATTATGTCATTACTATGCCATATTTGATTGTAAGAGGGTAGAGGGGAAGAAGGCTTACAATCTCCTTGATGTATAGTGCTCTCTCCTTCTTTTGCCTCAAAACAATGTGGTATCAAGAAGCGTTAGTCATCTTATGACTGTTGGGATGATCCTAGCGCTAAAATTATGTGGATTCTATCATTTCCTGCTGTTGATTGTTTGTGAATTTTCTGGTTTATAGAACCCTTGTGGTTGTATTTAAACTTGGCCAAGTTGCCAAAAAAATGTATCTGGACAAATTGTGTGTAAATGTTATGGATTTTATTTGTCCAATAGATACAGACATGGACTGACACATTCAGTCCATAGGTAATAAAATAATTGTAAAATCAATCGCTTTTCACTGCCAATCCTTCAGCTTCCTCAGTGATGAAAAACTCTGTAAGATAATATATATATATATATATATATATATATATCTTCGATGTTAACAACAATATAATATAATGGAACTATACGCATACACACATGAACATAAACCATGCCATATTAATACATATAAAAAAATAATAATACAAATAACTAATAACAAATATATTAATACAAATAACCAACATTAAAAAATACAAAAATTTAAAAAGAAAACAATGTATAAAATAATATATAAAGATAAATTATTGGACATATAAATAAATTAATAAAAAAAAAAAAAAAAAAAAAAAGAAAATAAGTGGAGTATACATGTTAGGTACCATGGAGATTAGAAGCTCAGAGAAGGTATATACAAAAATACAAATACAAATCTTTATCCATAATAATATTTATATGTAAGTAAAAGTATAAATAAATAAATACATATATATGATATGAATGTAGATAACATAAATAATTCTAAGTAGTACAGTAAACCATATATCCATTTAATACACAAATAAAATCTAATATAAAATTAACATAAAATAATATAGTAATATTAATATTTATAGTAATGATAATAAACTACAAGTCCCACATGTTAATTCTCCCACCTGTCCATGTGAACTTATGATATAATGTATAGCATGCATATAAAGAATACATACAAATATACAATAAAGAGTTCAGATACTATAATAGTTTTATAAATAACTAGCGACTTGCCCATCAAAAAATGACGGTCAATAAAAGAAAGTGTTGAAATGCTGTTTGTCACACAATGTGAGTGTACTGTGTGCCTCAAGTAACTAAATTCCTCAAAAAGCAGAAATCTACATAACATAAAATAAGAAAAACTAAAATCACCCAAAATACAAAATGTACATTACAGAACAAAAAAAAAACCTAAGTCAAAAAAAATAAAAAAAGGACCATTACAGAAAATAACAAAATACATTACAACCCCCCTCACTACAATTTTTTTTTAATTACACACCTGAAAATGAAATACATATAATACAATACAACCCAATTAAATAAACTAAAATACAACCCAATTAAATAAACTAAAATACAACACAATTAAATAAAATACAATACAATTAAATAAACTACAATACAACCCTATGTAATATACATGCCACTATCTACTATACATGCCACTATCTACTAGAAATGCCACTATGTAATATATATGCCACAATATAATGTAATATACATCCCACTATGTAATATACAATACTATCTAATAATACATCCCCCTATCTATGTAATATACAATTCATGCTATCTATATATATATAGGTACCCTAATTGTAAGGTACAATAAAATAATTAAGGCCACTTACCTTTGAGATGTTTCTTCAGATCAGCAACCTACGGTAAAAAAAGATTCCAAAAATTAATACAACACATTTACATGAAATACCTAAACATTCTAGACACTGTAAACATTGTAAACATTCTAAATATTCTAAATATTGTAAATATTATACTCACCTTTCCAGCATGTCCCGTCCTCCATGTTTCGTCCGCCATGTTCAGTCAGCCATCTTTACTCCTGTCAAAAAAAAACATTACATTAGTAAACATAAAGCAAAGTAAAATAAACACAATCTACATTAAACTTACCTTTCCGCGATGTCTCCGGCCTCCTCGTCTTCTACGGAAGCATCCGCGCCTTTAAAAAAAATATATGACGCTAATGACCTTCCTATGGAGTGTTCCAGAGTAAAATTGGCAATGGCAGCTTCTGATTGGCTGAAAAGGCTATCAAATTCAGCCAATGAGAAGACCCCATTTGTGAACCAATGAAAAAAGTATACACCCCAAAATACAACTCTGATTGGATAACACACCTTTCAATCTTTATTTGAACCAATCCTAAGGCTTTATTGCCATCAGCCAATCACAATGAAATATACCCCCACGTACTGATTGGTGAAGACATCTGCGCCTTCCCATTGGCTGTAATATTGATTGATTTTAACAGTAGCCAATGAGAATGCGCAAATCCTTCACCAATCAGTACGTGAGGGTGTATTCCATTGTGATTGGCTATTGTCAGTGCAACCAATCAGAATGCGCAGAGGCTCCAACCAATCATCCTGTGGGGGTGTATTCCATTGTGATTGGCTGAAGGCATCTGTGCCTTGTGATTGGTTTCAATAAAGATTGATAGGTGCATTATCCAATCAGAGTGGGATTTTAGGGTGTATCCCTTTCTGATTGACTCACACATTGGCGCCTCCTGATTGGGTGAATTTTATAGACAGCGTTTTCATCCAATCAGAAGGCGCCATTGCTTATTTTCTTCCTGAAAATTCTCCTGGAGCCTCATTAGCGACGGGGATGTCCGGGAGTGCGGATGTAAGTATATTTTTTTTTTACAGGGCGTGGCAGAAGAGGATCCGGAGGAGGCCGGAGACATCGCGGGTAGGAAAGTATAATGTAGATTATGTGTATTTTATTTTTTTATTTTTTGTATGTGTACTAATGTTATGTTTTTTTTAACAGGTGCCGCGCCGGAGAAGGCTTGAAAGAATGCCGGACAGGACATGGCGGAAAGGTGAGTACAATATTTAGAATGTATAGAATGTATATAATGTTTATTTTATTAGTGTAAACGTGTTGCACTAATTTTTTTTTTTTTAAATTTCGTAGATGGCTGATCGCAATGAACATCTGCAAAGGTAAGTGATCTTATTTTTTTTATTTTAGCTTAGACTTAGATTAGTTAATATATAGATAGCATTTATTGTATGTTAGCTAGGGGATTTATATAGATAGCATAGGATGTATTGTATATTAAATTGTGTTATTTATTTAGATAGATTGGGGATGTATTATTATATAGATAGGATGTATATTAGATTATGGAATTTATTTAGATAGATTGGGAATGTATTATTATATAGATAGGATGTATATTAGATTATGCTATTTATTTAGATAGATTGTGTAATGTATATTAGATATTATTGTAATTGTATTGTAATTGTATGTAATTGTATTGTAATTGTATGTATTTGTATTGTATGTAATTGTATTGTATGTATTTGTATTATATGTATTTCCTTTTCAGGTGTGTATTTTTTTTTTTTCTGTAGTGAGGTGGGGGGGTTGTAATTTTTTTTTTCTGTAATGTTCCTTTTTTTATTTTTTGTGACTTAGGTTTTGTTATTTTGTAAAATGTAGTTTATTTTTTTGTGAGTTAGATTTTTTTTGTGTGACTTTAGGCTTTTTTATTTTCTGTAATTAGAGTGGTGGGGGTTAATAGGGGGTAGGTAGTGTAGATGTTAATAGGTTAGTGTAGAGGGTGTTTAGTTGATCTTTAATGTTTTATTGGGAGTGGTATAGTGCAGTATAGTGTTTATACTTGGTGTCATGATGGTCCTTGAGGACCATCATGGCACTTATGTGGCTAATGTAGTGTTGTAACAGGCCCATAATCGTGTTAATATACAGTTATGGGACTGATGGGATAAATAGAGGCTTATGGGGGTCTGTATTGACCCCCATGAGTGACAGGGTTAATGAAGGGCTTATGGGGGTCTGTATTGACCCCCATGAGTGACATGCTTAATGAAGGGCTTATGGGGGTATCTATTGACCCCCATGAGTGACATGGTTAATGATGGGTTTATGGGGGTCTGTATTTACCCCCATTAGTGACAGGGTTAATGAAGGGCTTATGGGGGTATCTATTGACCCCCATGAGTGACATGGTTAATGATGGGTTTATGGGGGTCTGTATTTACCCCCATTAGTGACAGGGTTATTGAAGGGCTTATGGGGGTCTATATTGACCCCCATGAGTGACAGGGTTAAGGAGGGTTTTATGGGGGTCTGTATTGACCCCCATGATTGACAGGGTGACAGTGTATATTTTTTTCTTTTACAACAGGTCCTTTAAGGAACTTTACAGTCCTTTAAGGACCTGTAACGCGGTTATTTTGAATTTTTATTGCAGCGGGGGACCCCGATCGCGTGCAATCGGGACGCCCACTGCGATGGTTAATGTGGGGTTAATGCAGGGCTCCGAGCTTATCTCTGATCCCCTGGGGTTAATGTGGGTTTCCGAGCTTATCTCGGATCCCTTATTGTCTAATTTGTACGTGGCTGGGCTGTGAGCCTCGTTTTCGGGTTTTTTGGCTGCCATTTTTTCTCTCGCTTAGCGGATTTTCGTGTGTCTGAACTCGGGAATTTGGACTTAAATGGAGTTGAAACTTCACTTTCAGAGGTCCTGGGTGCCCTCCCTTGCTATGGGTAAGCTTTTTATGTAGTTTATGTGAGTATTTGGTGTGTTTTCACTGTTTTTAGTTGCGGGAGGGTCGGCCGTTATAGTCGGATTCTTAGTGCGTGTTCGTGTTTGTTACGTTAAGGTTTGTTCCAAGGTTGGATTTTTTTCTAAGTCGTGCGTGTGATGTGTTCAACGGCTCGCCTTGCTATGCAAGGCTCGCCAACAATGAACGCCTGCGGCGCTCATTGCCCAAGTGTTCCGATTTAACAGCTCGTCTCGCTGTGCGAGGCTCGCCGGGTGATGAGCGCCGTACGCACCGCGCAACACAACGTGACGCCGAATCGTAGTTCGACAATTATATGTGATGGGCCAATAGAATTATCCCCAATGTGAGATTAAAGTGTCTAGCAGTAAAAATAAATATAAAGAAACAGAAAAGAACTGCAAAGACTAAACCGGAGAGATATTAATTATATATTAATATGGCGTAATAACCTTTGACCGCCTATACAGAAAAAAGCTTTGTTGTGCCCTGTGCACATAAATGAAAGGGTGCCATGGCTAGCATGCAATGACAGCTCCCCAGCCCGACGGCTAGTGTGTGTGCAATAAGACCTACCTCAAACAACTATTGAATTGGACAAATCGCATTTGAATGAGGGCCCTTGTGTTTATCTATATTGGACATTGTGTGGCTATCCCCTTGTTATACTTTTTATATGCATGGTACACATGTCTGATATTGGTATATATTTTTATACAGTTATTGCTTTATCCATGTTAAACATGCCTGATATTGGTAGATATTTGTATAAGCAGTTTTGGAATTCATAATTCTGCATCTTTATTCCAGACCTTCATTCCTGCTCTCCACAGATCTTGAAGCAAGTCTCATCCAGGGGATTCCTAGCACAGATACACAAAAAACAGCATAGGAGAGGACCTAACTGATACAATCCATTTATTGGCCAGTTTAGCTGGTCCCTCCTTGTGAAAAACAAAATATAACAAGGTTATGGAGTGACCTGATGTTGGATGGAGGGGATGGAGACAGAATTGTAAGATGAAAGGAGAAAGAGGGGACAATCAAAGAGAAAAAGAGGGTGTAAAGAAAAGAAGGGAAAAATATGTGGGGTGAAGAAAAAAAGAGGGGAATAATGAAAATCGAAAGAGAGTGACTGGAGGTCTGAGAATTACGGTGGGGGCCAGAGAGAGAAAATAGATGAACTGGGAGAGACTGGGATCCACAAGTGTCACATAGGAGACTTGAGGCCATCTGGGCAATACATGTTTCAGTGTGGGGATGGTGTTCTTTGGGTGATGTGATGTGTTGAGTTTGCCCAGACATAGCATTTTCTTTGATGGCTGAAAAGTTCAATTTTAGTCTCATCAAGAGTTGTTGTGCCAGGTTCCTTTGAGCTGTTGTGCCATGTTCCTTCCATTTGGTTATAATAGATTTGATGGTGCTCCTGGAGAAGATTTGGATTTTTTTTTATAACCTAACCCTGACTTTTACTTCTCAACAACATTGTGCCCTACTTGTTTGGAGAGATCCTTGGTGTTCATGGCAGTGTTTGGTTAGTGGTGCCTCTTGCTTTGGGGTTGCAGCCTCTGGGGCCTTTCAAAAAAGGTGTGTATATGTAATGACAGATCATGTGACACTTAGATTGCACACACGTGGACATCATTTCACTAATTATGTGACTTCTGAAGGTAATTGGTTGCACCAGAGCTTTTTATGGGCTTCATAACAAAGGGAGTGAATACATACGTACATGCAAATTTTCTGTTTTCTATTTCATAAAAATTGCTTTATGTATATATTTTTCTAAATTTCACTTCACCAACTTAGACTATTGTGTTCTGATCCATCACATGAAATTCAGATTAACAAAACATTGAACTTAAGGCTGTAATGTAACAAAATAGGTAAAAAGTCAAGGGGGGCGAATACTTTTGCAAGGCACTGTATATGTCTATGTAACGGAGCTGGAACACGCAGTCCAATATCTCCGCTGGTATACGGTAAAATATCCAAGAGGCACTACAGTTTCACCATTCCCGACCTCCCATATTGGACGACACACAATTTGGGAGTCAAATGAATACTGACTCTATTTTGTTATGTGCCGAAATATTTCTACACATCTCTTTCCCCAGGCAATCCACATCCCCCATAGTTGGCCACACAATACACATAGAGAGAACAATAGAAGGGTCACATATCCCATAGGCTGCCTGGCAACTTTAATACAATCAGACAATGATTAGATAATCCTTCTTTGTTCTTATCTGAGAATGAAATCACTTTATACAATCGACTCCCTTATCTCTGAAGTCTCTGTAATAGGATTATCTATTAGCCTAGGTCTGCAATAGTCTGGCTAATATTCTGCAGAGCATAAACCAACATACATATAATATAACAGTAGGATCATATTTTAACCAAGAATTAAATAACCATAAAACAGGGTAAAACAGTGATGGGTTCCGTTACACACCTACCCCGTGACCATAAGCCGGCATACACGGTCTGATCCCAACGGATCGGCCTGGGGATGTCCGGACAAAAGTATTTGTTGGTCAGTTCTCTAGTTTGACAACCCATCAGCATTACTGCAATTCACATTGACTCACATTTCACATATCCCCAGATAGCTGGGATCTGAGCGCACAAAACTACCGAATAGCGCTCAGATCCTCTTCACACAGTTCAATTGCCATGTAACTAAAGTCTTTCCCATAGTCTTTCATCATATGAATGGGCTCCATGGCATAGCTATCTGGCGTATCACCATCTCTGAAGTCTCTGTAATAGGATTATCTATTAGCCTAGGTCTGCAATAGTCTGGCTAATATTCTGCAGAGCATAAACCAACATACATATAATATAACAGTAGGATCATATTTTAACCAAGAATTAAATAACCATAAAACAGGGTAAAACAGTGATGGGTTCCGTTACAGTCTATATGTGTATATATGTTTTATATAATATGTTGTGTGAACTGTTGGAGCGGCTCGTCTATAAACGCCTTCTTCTTCTTCTAGATCTCTCTGCTGCCTTTGACACTGTCGACCATCCACTTCTACTCCATATCCTCTTCTCCCTCGGTATTCGAGACACTGCTCACTCGTGGTTCTCATCATACCTACAAAATCGATCATTCAGTATCTCCGACACCTCTTCTTCTCCTCACCTCCTGTCTGTGGCGTACCCCAAGGATCAGTCCTAGCCCCCCCTCCTCTTCTCCATCTACACTTCCTCACTTGGTACCCTAATAAACTCTTTTGGGCTTCATTATCATCTCTAGGCAGATGACACCAAAATCTAGCTCTCAGCACCAGATCTATCCCCCTCTCTTATAACACACGTCTCCAACTGCCTCTCTAGTATATCCGCTTGGATGTCCACCCATCATCTCAAACTGAACCCTAAAACTGAACTCCTAATCTTCCCTCCCTCTCCCTCAGCGTCAATTCCTCACATCTCTCTCACTGTCAACAACAACATCATCACCCCCACCACCCAAGCCCGTTGTCTTGGAGTTCTACTGGACCCCACTCTGTGTTTCATCCCTCACATACAATCACAAACTAAACCTTGTCTTCTCCATCTAAAAAACATCTCCAGAATTTGTCACTATCTTACACAAGACACAACTAAAATCCTAATACACTCTCTCATCATCTCTCAATTAGACTACTGCAACTCGCTACTTGTTGGCCTACACACCACCCAACTATCGCCACTTCAATTCATTATGAATTCCTTTGCTAGACTCATCTTCCATACACAACGTTCCGTGTCGGCATCACCTCTCTGTCAATCACTCCACTGGCTTCCCTTAGCCTTGAGAATAACATTTTAAATCATGACCCTAACTTACAAAGCCCTCAACAACAGCGCACCCCCTTACATCTCTGCTCTCATCTCCAAATACTCCCCCACCCGCCCTCTTCATTCTGCTAATGACCTTCTTCTTTCTACAACTCTTGTAACCTCCTCCACCAGCCTCTTGCCTCAAAACATTTAAAACCTCACTCTTTAAAGAAGCGTATCACCTTCCCCCCTAATACGCTTATCACCTCTCTCTTGCTCTTTTACCACTCACTATACCTCAGATTGTAAGTATGCGAGTTTCTATCCCAAGAACTTTGGGAATGCACCATGAACATTGGATTCCGAGCTCAAAAACAGGACCCTCCTTACTTTGCTATATGTTAATCTGTATTAATCTTTGTCTGAACTTGACTTATGTACAGCGCTACGGAATATGTTGGCGCGTTATAAATAAACTATAATAATAAATTAATATAATCAGTGAAAACTTAAAAGCTGAATGTATTTAATTAGTTAGAAAAATATTTTACATATTACTAAGTCAAATTTTTCAAAAGAACATAATGTAAATCTAGCACTTTAGAGACCCCATAACACTGTGTGTCCTGAGCTCCTGTTCCCTGATCTTCCCACAGTGTTGTCTGGTTATTTTCATCCACCATCTTTGTGTCAATTTTCCATCTATATGACACTGAGACGCAGGAATAAGAAGAGCTCCCACATAGTGTCACATCGGAATTAATGGCCAGGGTCAGACTGTACAAACGGCACAAATAATGGACCTTTCACTACTGTGTATTTATATGTACACACAGCGCTCCCACTACTCTGTATTTATACGTACACACAGCGCTCTCACTACTCTGTATTTATACGTACACACAGCGCTCTCTCTACTCTGTATTTATACGTACACACAGCGCTCTCACTACTCTGTATTTATACGTACACACAGCGCTCTCACTACTCTGTATTTATACGTACACACAGCGCTCTCACTACTCTGTATTTATACGTACACACAGCGCTCTCACTACTCTGTATTTATACGTACACACAGCGCTCTCACTACTCTGTATTTATACGTACACACAGCGCTCTCACTACTCTGTATTTATATGTACACACAGCGCTCTCACTACTCTGTATTTATATGTACACACAGCGCTCTCACTACTCTGTATTTATATGTACACACAGCGCTCTCACTACTCTGTATTTATATGTACACACAGCACTCTCACTACTCTGTATTTATATGTACACACAGCGCTCTCACTACTCTGTATTTATATGTACACACAGCGCTCTCACTACTCTGTATTTATATGTACACACAGCGCTCTCTCTACTCTGTATTTATATGTACACACAGCGCTCTCACTACTCTGTATTTATATGTACACACAGCGCTCTCACTACTCTGTATTTATATGTACACACAGCGCTCTCACTACTCTGTATTTATATGTACACACAGCGCTCTCACTACTCTGTATTTATATGTACACACAGCGCTCTCACTACTATGTATTTATATGTACACACAGCGCTCTCACTACTCTGTATTTATATGTACACACAGCGCTCTCACTACTATGTATTTATATGTACACACAGCGCTCTCACTACTCTGTATTTATATGTACACACAGCGCTCTCACTAATGTGTATTTATATGTACACACAGCGCTCTCACTACTCTGTATTTATATGTACACACAGCGCTCTCACTACTCTGTATTTATACGTACACACAGCGCTCTCACTACTCTGTATTTATATGTACACACCGAGCTCTCACTACTATGTATTTATATGTACACACAGAGCTCTCACTACTATGTATTTATATGTACACACAGCGCTCTCACTACTCTGTATTTATTTGTACACACAGAGCTCTCACTACTCTATATTTATATGTACACACAGCGCTCTCACTACTCTGTATTTATATGTACACACAGCGCTCTCACTACTATGTATTTATATCTACACACAGCACTCTCACTACTCTGTATTTATATGTACACACAGTGCTCTCACTACTATGTATTTATATGTACACACAGTGCTCTCACTACTATGTATTTATATGTACACACAGCGCTCTCACTACTCTGTATTTATATGTACACACAGCGCTCTCACTAATGTGTATTTATATGTACACACAGCGCTCTCACTACTCTGTATTTATATGTACACACAGCGCTCTCACTACTCTGTATTTATATGTACACACAGTGCTCTCACTACTATGTATTTATATGTACACACAGAGCTCTCACTACTCTGTATTTATATGTACACACAGCGCTCTCACTACTATGTATTTATATGGACACACAGCGCTCTCACTACTATGTATTTATATGGACACACAGCGCTCTCACTACTATGTATTTATATGGACACACAGCGCTCTCACTACTCTGTATTTATATGTACACACAGAGCTCTCACTACTATGTATTTATACGTACACACAGCGCTCTCACTACTATGTATTTATATGTACACACAGCGCTCTCACTACTCTGTATTTATATGTACACACAGCGCTCTCACTACTCTGTATTTATACGTACAAACAGCGCTCTCACTACTCTGTATTTATATGTACACACAGCGCTCTCACTACTCTGTATTTATATGTACACACAGCGCTCTCACTACTCTGTATTTATATGTACACACAGTGCTCTCACTACTATGTATTTATATGTACACACAGCGCTCTCACTACTCTGTATTTATATGTACACACAGCGCTCTCACTACTATGTATTTATATGTACACACAGCGCTCTCACTACTCTGTATTTATATGTACACACAGTGCTCTCACTACTCTGTATTTATATGTACACACAGCGCTCTCACTACTCTGTATTTATATTTACACACAGCGCTCTCACTACTATGTATTTATACGTACACACAGCGCTCTCACTACTCTGTATTTATACGTACACACAGCGCTCTCACTACTATGTATTTATATGTACACACAGCGCTCTCACTACTCTGTATTTATATGTACACACAGAGCTCTCACTACTATGTATTTATACGTACACACAGCGCTCTCACTACTATGTATTTATATGTACACACAGCGCTCTCACTACTCTGTATTTATATGTACACACAGCGCTCTCACTACTCTGTATTTATATGTACACACAGAGCTCTCACTACTATGTATTTATATGTACACACAGAGCTCTCACTACTCTGTATTTATATGTACACACAGCGCTCTCACTACTATGTATTTATATGTACACACAGCTCTCACTACTATGTATTTATATGTACACACAGCTCTCACTACTATGTATTTATATGTACACACAGCGCTCTCACTACTATGTATTTATATGTACACACAGAGCTCTCACTACTCTGTATTTATATGTACACACAGCACTCTCACTACTATGTATTTATATGTACACACAGCTCTCACTACTATGTATTTATATGTACACACAGCGCTCTCACTACTATGTATTTATATGTACACACAGAGCTCTCACTACTATGTATTTATATGTACACACAGAGCTCTCACTACTATGTATTTATATGTACACACAGCGCTCTCACTACTATGTATTTATATGTACACACAGAGCTCTCACTACTATGTATTTATATGTACACACAGAGCTCTCACTACTATGTATTTATATGTACACACAGCTCTCACTACTATGTATTTATATGTACACACAGCGCTCTCACTACTCTGTATTTATATGTACACACAGCGCTCTCACTACTCTGTATTTATATCTACACACAGCGCGCTCACTACTCTGTATTTATATGTACACACAGAGCTCTCACTAATGTGTATTTATATGTACACACAGCGCTCTCACTACTCTGTATTTATATGTACACACAGCGCTCTCACTACTCTGTATTTATATGTACACACAGAGCTCTCATTACTCTGTATTTATATGTACACACAGCGCTCTCACTACTCTGTATTTATATGTACACACAGCGCTCTCATTACTCTGTATTTATATGTACACACAGCGCTCTCACTACTCTGTATTTATATGTACACACAGCGCTCTCACTACTCTGTATTTATATGTACACACAGCGCTCTCACTACTCTATATTTATATGTACACACCGCGCTCTCACTACTATGTATTTATATGTACACACCGCGCTCTCACTACTTTGTATTTATATGTACACACAGAGCTCTCATTACTCTGTATTTATATGTACACACAGCGCTCTCACTACTCTGTATTTATATGTACACACAGCGCTCTCACTACTCTGTATTTATATGTACACACAGCGCTCTCACTACTATGTATTTATATGTACACAGCGCTCTCACTACTCTGTATTTATATGTACACACAGAGCTCTCACTAATGTGTATTTATATGTACACACAGCGCTCTCACTACTCTGTATTTATATGTACACACAGCGCTCTCACTACTCTGTATTTATATGTACACACAGAGCTCTCACTACTATGTATTTATATGTACACACAGCGCTCTCACTACTATGTATTTATATGTACACACAGCGCTCTCACTACTCTGTATTTATATGTACACACAGCGCTCTCACTACTCTGTATTTATATGTACACACAGAGCTCTCACTACTATGTATTTATATGTACACACAGAGCTCTCACTACTATGTATTTATATGTACACACAGCGCTCTCACTACTCTGTATTTATATGTACACAGCGCTCTCACTACTATGTATTTATATGTACACACAGAGCTCTCACTACTATGTATTTATATGTACACACAGAGCTCTCACTACTCTGTATTTATATGTACACACAGCGCTCTCACTACTATGTATTTATATGTACACACAGAGCTCTCACTACTATGTATTTATATGTACACACAGAGCTCTCACTACTCTGTATTTATATGTACACACAGCGCTCTCACTACTCTGTATTTATATGTACACACAGAGCTCTCACTACTATGTATTTATATGTACACAGCGCTCTCACTACTATGTATTTATATGTACACGCAGCGCTCTCACTACTCTGTATTTATATGTACACACAGCGCTCTCACTACTCTGTATTTATATGTACACACAGCGCTCTCACTACTATGTATTTATATGTACACACAGAGCTCTCACTACTATGTATTTATATGTACACACAGCGCTCTCACTACTCTGTATTTATATGTACACAGCGCTCTCACTACTATGTATTTATACGTACACACAGCGCTCTCACTACTCTGTATTTATATGTACACACAGCGCTCTCACTACTATGTATTTATTTGTACACACAGAGCTCTCACTACTATGTATTTCTATGTACACACAGCGCTCTCACTACTCTGTATTTATATGTACACACAGAGCTCTCACTACTATGTATTTATATGTACACACAGAGCTCTCACTACTATGTATTTATATGTACACACAGCGCTCTCACTACTCTGTATTTATATGTACACAGCGCTCTCACTACTATGTATTTATTTGTACACACAGAGCTCTCACTACTATGTATTTATATGTACACACAGAGCTCTCACTACTATGTATTTATATGTACACACAGAGCTCTCACTACTCTGTATTTATATGTACACACAGAGCTCTCACTACTATGTATTTATATGTACACACAGCTCTCACTACTATGTATTTATATGTAAACACAGCGCTCTCACTACTATGTATTTATTTGTACACACAGAGCTCTCACTACTATGTATTTATATGTACACACAGAGCTCTCACTACTATGTATTTATATGTACACACAGAGCTCTCACTACTCTGTATTTATATGTACACACAGAGCTCTCATTACTCTGTATTTATATGTACACACAGCGCTCTCACTACTATGTATTTATATGTACACACAGCGCTCTCACTACTATGTATTTATATGTACACACAGAGCTCTCACTACTCTGCATTTATATGTACACACAGCGCTCTCACAACTCTGTATTTATATGTACACACAGAGCTCTCACTACTATGTATTTATATGTACACACAGCGCTCTCACTACTATGTATTTATATGTACACACAGCGCTCTCACTACTCTGTATTTATATGTACACACAGAGCTCTCACTACTATGTATTTATATGTACACACAGCGCTCTAACTACTCTGTATTTATATGTACACACAGCGCTCTCACTACTCTGTATTTATATGTAAACACAGCGCTCTCACTACTCTGTATTTATATGTAAACACAGCGCTCTCACTACTATGTATTTATACGTACACACAGCGCTCTCACTACTCTGTATTTATATGTACACACAGCGCTCTCACTACTCTGTATTTATATGTAAACACAGCGCTCTCACTACTCTGTATTTATATGTACACACAGCGCTCTCACTACTATGTATTTATATGTACACACAGAGCTCTCACTACTATGTATTTATATGTACACACAGCGCTCTCACTACTATGTATTTATATGTACACACAGCTCTCACTACTATGTATTTATATGTACACACAGCGCTCTCACTACTATGTATTTATATGTACACACAGAGCTCTCACTACTCTGTATTTATATGTACACACAGAGCTCTCACTACTATGTATTTATATGTACACACAGAGCTCTCACTACTCTGTATTTATATGTACACACAGCGCTCTCACTACTCTGTATTTATATGTACACACAGCGCTCTCACTACTCTGTATTTATATGTACACACAGCGCTCTCACTACTCTGTATTTATATGTACACACAGCGCTCTCACTACTCTGTATTTATATGTACACACAGCGCTCTCACTACTCTGTATTTATATGTACACACAGAGCTCTCACTACTATGTATTTATATGTACACACAGAGCTCTCACTACTATGTATTTATATGTACACACAGCGCTCTCACTACTATGTATTTATATGTACACACAGCGCTCTCACTACTCTGTATTTATATGTACACACAGCACGCTTACTACTCTGTATTTATATGTACACACAGCACTCTCTCTCTCTCTCTCCTATGTATTTATTTGTACACACAGAGCTCTCACTACTATGTATTTATATGTACACACAGCACTCTCACTACTCTGTATTTATATGTACACACAGCGCTCTCACTACTCTGTATTTATATGTACACACAGCGCTCTCACTACTCTGTATTTATATGTACACACAGAGCTCTCACTACTATGTATTTATATGTACACACAGAGCTCTCACTACTCTGTATTTATATGTACACACAGCGCTCTCACTACTATGTATTTATATGTACACACAGCGCTCTCACTACTCTGTATTTATATGTACACACAGCACGCTCACTACTCTGTATTTATATGTACACACAGCACTCTCTCTCTCTCTCTCCTATGTATTTATTTGTACACACAGAGCTCTCACTACTATGTATTTATATGTACACACAGCACTCTCACTACTATGTATTTATATGTACACACAGTGCTCACTCTCTCACTACTATGTATTTTTATGTACATACAGAGCTCTCACTACTATGTATTTATATGTACACACAGCGCTCTCACTACTATGTATTTATATGTACACACAGCGCTCTCACTACTCTGTATTTATATGTACACACAGCGCTCTCACTACTCTGTATTTATATGTACACACAGCGCTCTCACTACTCTGTATTTATATGTACACACAGCACTCTCACTACTCTGTATTTATATGTACACACAGAGCTCTCACTACTATGTATTTATATGTACACACAGCGCTCTCACTACTCTGTATTTATATGTACACACAGTGCTCTCACTACTATGTATTTATATGTACACACAGAGCTCTCACTACTATGTATTTATATGTACACACAGCGCTCTCACTACTCTGTATTTATATGTACACACAGAGCTCTCACTACTATGTATTTATATGTACACACAGCGCTCTAACTACTCTGTATTTATATGTACACACATCACTCTCACTACTCTGTATTTATATGTACACACAGTGCTCTCACTACTATGTATTTATATGTACACACAGAGCTCTCACTACTCTGTATTTATATGTACACACAGCGCTCTCACTACTCTGTATTTATATGTACACACAGAGCTCTCACTACTATGTATTTATATGTACACACAGCGCTCTCACTACTCTGTATTTATATGTACACACAGCACTCTCACTACTCTGTATTTATATTTACACACAGCACTCTCTCTCTCCTATGTATTTATTTGTACACACAACGCTCTCTCTCTCCATCACAATCAGACAGCTGTCTCTCACCCCACTCGCTCTCTCCCATCTGTCTCTATCCCCCCTCTCTTTCTCCCTCTATCTATCTGTGCCCCCCCCCTTCTATCTCTCCTATTTCTCTGTCCCCCTTCTCTCTCTCCTATTTCTCTATCCCCTATCTTTCTCTGTCCCCCTTCTCTCTCTCTTCTATTTCGCTGTCCTCTCTCCTATCTCCCCCCCCCCCCCCCCAGCTCTCTCCCCTCTCCCATTACAACCACACCCAGCTCCCTCTCCTCATTATACACACACATTATATCTATATCTCCCCACACTCTTCCTGTCTATATACCCTCACATCACACCTGTACCGACATGATTCCTTTTTCAATTATTATATTCTGGTGTATGTTTCTGTGTTTGTGCTACTCCCACCTCATAACGAATTAGAAATACAAATAACCCCCTAAATTATCTTCTGATCATTAATTGGAACATTAATCACTTTTATTTACTTGCTGGAACTCGGAAACACAAATATCAGCTCCAGGACACCAACTTAGAAAAAGAACCGGAAGTTTATGATCCGGAAGTCATCGGACCATATGTCCCAGAATCCTCTGCAGTACAACAGAAGCCAATCAGAACAGTAAAACAGGCGTGTCCCTGAATATCCGGTTTCCATGGTAGCGCTGTGTATATAAATCTGCCTCACTCGGCATCTACAACTGTAACAATCGTACTGAGTTGTTATTAATGTTGAACTCTGCCTGGCAACTAGTGCTGTCACCGCTTTTCGAGTTATTTTATTGGTCAGAATGTTTAGGAGGTTATTGTTTCCTATAAAGTGTGTCTTGTATATTATACCCACAGCCTGAGAGTTTCCTAAAACAAACATGGTGAGCCAAGTGACACACGTGTTATATTTCAGAACAAAAATAAGTGACTGGAGCTGTGAGGTTATAATGGGAGGAATCTATCTATCTATCTGTCTATCTTATCTATCTATATCTCTGTATCTATCTATCTATCTATCTATCTATCTATCTATCTATCTATCGATCTGTCTATCTCTTCTCTATCTATCTATCTATCTATCTATCTATCTATCTATCTATCTATCTGTCTATCTGATCTATCTTCAGTCTCAGTGTGGATGGAGGTTGTGTCAATGTGTCTACATTTAGTGTGCATTTGTATATAACTTTTATTCAACATTCATATTCTAGATGGCTTTTTAGGTTTTATCTATCTATTTATATATACACACATACATACAGGGTGTCTCAAATAATGTATACACTTTGTATATTTTTATTAATACATGTTTGAACTGAAAGTAATCCAATATTTATAATTTAAATGAAAGAGGAACATGTGTAATTGTTATGGTCTATCGCCTCTGTTCAAACTGGGCACTGTTCTGGTCTATACACTAATGACAGTGTGATTCTGCAAATGTTCATCAAGATAGGCGCTTACAGCACAATGGTAGTGGGGAGGTGCTCCATCTGGCTGGAAATAAAAATCCTCCTCATCGGCAAACCTCTCACGAATGTGTGGCAAGTTCAATAAACAGCACCAGTTACAGTGTTGTCAAAAAAGATTGGTACAATTAGGCGCAACGCTGACAATCCACACCACACTGTAACCCCTGGTTACTTCACATGGTGTGTGAGTCCTACGTTGCTGGTAGCTGCAACTGTGTCGATTAATTGTGTAGTTTAACTTAATTGTAGCCTCATCACTCCAAATAATCTTTTTTGAAAACTGTGGGTCCTCGAAATATTTTCACAGGTAACACTCACAGAATTGAAGTCTTCGGTCAGGATCGTCTTGAGAAATGCCTATCTCAGGTGCTGCTTCCCGAATAGATTTCCTTTGAGATCGTTGGTAATTTACCATTTCTTCTTTCGTCAGGCTTGTGGACGTCTGAGGACTTCCAGAAAGATGCTTGTGGATGTCTTGAACATTTCCGTCTGCTTCAACCTTACTTTTAATGTGAGAAATGGTGAGCCGTGCTGGTGGATCTCTTTCATACTCCCTTTGCACAACATCTTTGCACTTTCATTATGTTCTCACACTTCCAGTAGCAGCTCCAGCCATAATCATAATGGGTTACACCTAAAACTGAAAAATAGTTTGTCAGTTGTGGGCTGTAATAATGTGTGTACATTTTTTGAGACACCCTATATACACATATGTAAAACGTAAGAAGCCATCTAGAATATATAGATATTCTGCTGTATCCCTGCTAACAGGATATGGACTAATACCAGGACAATGACTATCAGGAACTCCAATGATACCACAGGAAAACAGGCATGTACAGGTTACAAATTCACATCATTCCCCAAGACAAAATTAGCAGTTATAATCCCAGGCAAGGATTATCATTTTCCTGAGAATGATACTCACACATTGATTATGTAAATTCGAACGGAAACTCTCATTTATTGGTAAAAACACAGTAAAACATTAACATACTAGTAGAGTGAACACTTCAAACCATAGGGAGAGGGGCAAGTCCCAGGGCTATATAAGGAAGTCCGTCCTCATAGACAGATTTATGGAGCTGGTGTACCCTTTGACAACAGGGAGTCACAGGCCCATATATGGAAGTTCCTTTATGCTCTCTATAACTTGCTAGGGGTTAATTAGTCACAGCATAAGCAGAGACAGCAAGCCTAAATGGCGATCTAAATTTATAGAGACTTGGATTAACCCTTTAATGCTACAGCCCAGGGCAGAGGGAATGACTGTTACACATAAGGGATTAGAAGTAAAGGTTAATAATACATATAATCATGACTAATAAAGACCAGTGTGTTCTGGTGGGTCTGGTTCTGCCAGACAAAGGGATCCCCTTCCTAACTACATGTTACTCCCTAGATCCCAACCTTCTTTACAAACATCCAATTTCTTGAAAGGAGCCTCAAGGAAAAAGTTACAGATTGGCAACCTCCAGTCAGCTGAAGTGAAGGCCGACTTCCAGCCGAATCTCCAGTCGAGCCAAGAGAATCGCAGATACTTCACGGATCCATCTTCAGATGCTCTCCTTGACAGTCATGAGGAACTAAAACCTTCCCTGTCCCAGGCCTAACTTCAGTCCCTTGCCCCATCACCGTTACTGCCCACTTCAGCCTACACTGACCCATGCCCACTCCATCCAGCCCTTATCCCACTCCATCACAACACCCCAGGTGTATTTATTTCTGTACAAATGTAATAACAAAGGTTAAATAATGTATTGTGCCATAATTTTTCCCGTAATGCATGATGACATATGTTGTACGTATGAATAAAGTTGATTCATGTATTTTGCCGTATAGTAACCATAATGCATAAAATGTGTTGTACAGATAGAGGATGATTTATGTATTATGCAATATTTTTTATTTAATGCATCTGGACAGAGCAGGTCCTTATTCATTTATATCTAATTCTGACATCTTTCCCTTTCTTGTAGATCTGAAGTTAGCAACTGACACAATCACTGATAAAGTATGAACGTGTGATGAGTGGGCTCTCTTCTGTTGTGAATGTGTGACGAGTGGACCCTTTTCTGTTGTGAATGTGTGACGAGTGGACCCTCTTCTTTTGTGAATGTGTGACGAGTGGACTCTCTTCTGTTGTGAATGTGTGACGAGTGGACTCTCTTCTGTTGTGAATGTGTGACGAGTGGACTCTCTTCTGTTGTGAATGTGTGACGAGTGGACTCTCTTCTGTTGTGAATGTGTGACAAGTGGACTCTCTTCTGTTGTGATGAATGTGTGACGAGTGGACTCTCTTCTGTTGTGAATGTGTGACGAGTGGACTGTCTTCTGTTGTGAATGTGCGACGAGTGGACTGTCTTCTGTTGTGAATGTGCGATGAGTGGACTCTCTTCTGTTGTGAATGTGTGACAAGTGGACTCTCTTCTGTTGTGATGAATGTGTGACGAGTGGACTCTCTTCTGTTGTGAATGTGTGACGAGTGGACTGTCTTCTGTTGTGAATGTGCGACGAGTGGACTGTCTTCTGTTGTGAATGTGCGATGAGTGGACTCTCTTCTGTTGTGAATGTGTGACAAGTGGACTCTTTTCTGTTGTGATGAATGTGTGATGAGTGGACTCTCTTCTGTTGTAAATGTGTGACGAGTGGACTGTCTTCTGTTGTGAATGTGCGACGAGTGGACTGTCTTCTGTTGTGAATGTGCGACGAGTGGACTGTCTTCTGTTGTGAATGTGCGATGAGTGGACTCTCTTCTGTTGTGAATGTGCGATGAGTGGACTGTCTTCTGTTGTTAAAGTGCGATGAGTGGACTGTCTTCTGTTGTGAATGTGCGATGAGTGGACTGTCTTCTGTTGTTAAAGTGCGATGAGTGGACTGTCTTCTGTTGTGAATGTGCGATGAGTGGACTATCTCATGTTGTGATGAATGTGGACCCTCTTATGTTGCAATTGTGAGTTTGGATTCTCTGCTGGGAACATGTGAAAAGAGTGGACATTTTTTGTGAACTCACAAGTATACACTCACCTCAGGAAGTAACAGACAGCAGCAGGCAAGAACATAACAGTAAAAAAAGTTGAAAAATGTAATAGACTGGGTTTAGTTTTCTTTTTTATTTCTAATAATAGTTTGCCCACTATCATGGTTACTTTTAATAAAATAATCCAAAATGTTATCAGTAAGTAAATGCATTTTCTTTGGGAATTAATTGGATACTGAATATGACGAAGAGGGAAGAGATAGATAATGGCATTCAGCAGTTAAGCTATAAGATTGTAGTTGAGTTTGTGCAACATAAAGGAACAGTAATCAGCCTAATGGTGCTCAGAGATGGTTATCCCTTCACTTTGGTGATTTATTTTCCAATTTTGAGAAGGAAAGAAAATGTATGTAGCTATCAGAAGATGAAGAGTTCTGGCATCCAGGTATTTTTGTTATAAAATTAACGTCTTCTGGCACAGAAAATTATTCCTTATTCATGCCTCTATGTTTAAGGGACGTTAAATTATAGATACTGTGACAGTCTCAACTGGGTTTGAGTCCTTGTTTCCTGCACTTTTGATGGAGAAAAACAATTTCAGGAGACTTTAATGCTTTTTCAAAGTTTTATATAGAATCTATTTGCCGGTGTTACAGTATTTACACAAAACAAAACAGAAAATAAAAGGCCCAGCTCTGATCAGAGCACTAACTTCACTGTTACATAGATCATTTTCTAACAAAACTTCCCTCCAGGTTTAGCAAAAACAAAACAAACAGTCCAAAAGTTAGTTCATAATTACTAGCCTGAATCCTTGAGAAGTCCAGCTTTTCATCCTGTTGCTCCTCAGATCTACACTGCTGTACGTCTGTCTGCGTCCTTTACAAGCTGCAGTAAACACTTTTATGTCTTTCTTTTACCAGCATCACCTCTATAATTAGTTAATTAGCAGCCTTTTAAAGGCTAAAGTCAACTGGGCTACTCAACTGCTGCAGGAATTAACTCTCTCAGTACTCCTGGAGAAAGAGAGCTTTGCAGAATATGTGGCCTACATAAACTGTGTCATTATAAATGTTGCTTCCCATTTTACCAATTCTTTGTACAAATGTCTCCATCTGAGACCCAAACTCACTTTTTCTACTTCATATTACTTTAGTTTATTTTTTATTAAGGATGATTCATGTCTAAAACTTCTTGATACATTGCTTTTTTTAAATTTAATTTAATGTTCTAGAGTCCTTTCCTTCAATTCCCTTTTTAATATTTCCCACATAAAACATTAGAAAATAGCATTTGATCACATAAGTGAATCTCTTAATTTTATGAGTTTTTTTTTACAATTCATCATTAATGAGAGAGCTTTCTGGATAGATTCCCTCCATACCTCCTTCTGTAGCCAATCTTATTTTGGAGGGAGGTCAAGTTACTGTCCATTAAAAGGTCCCTAAAAGAGAAAGTATTTTATGCCGTTATCAATGGAGATGGTATAACCCCTTTTTCACTATGGACCTGTCACTGTATAGTAATTTCCAGTGCTCCAGTAAGAATTCTTTGCAAAGTATTCCGAATCAAATTATATTATGTGATAAATCTTATTTATTGTCAATAGGCCTCTTCAACTTCCTATTTTTTATAGAAAAGTTTAGCTTGATTGTCACCTTTGCTCGTCTGGAAAATGGCTTTTTTACTAGAACCTTATTTTAAATGTATGGATAAAGAATATTTGTTTGTTCTGTGAAATTAACTTTCTCTGAGCAGTTGTGTCTAATGCAAAGAAACTTCGTATCCAGAATCACTGTGATTAAAGATGGTGGGGAGGTTTACTCTCCAAAGGAAGGGTATTAGCAGCAATGGATTACAAGTAATTTACTCTCTGCATCATGTTTCCATTCACTACTAATAGCAAATGCAAAACATACCCTTAACCACCATCTTACGTCACTGGTAAGAACATTTTTAAAGTTATAATCATTGATGTTAATCCTAGCAATAACATGTTCTACATAATTTTTTGTGGACTTATGCAATTAATCAAAATGTGACCAATGAACTCAAGCCAGATTTGCACACCCATACCTCCACTCAATAACTTACCAAAAACCACACATTATTACTAAAAGCCTAAATGTAATTCAGCACTTAAAAGGAGCTATACAACGTTTCCTAAGTAGTTTATTCAGGCCCTCGACATCCTTTTCTTTTTGCACAGCTCTGAAGCATTCACATTTCCAAATCCTGCTTGGAAGACTAATCAATGTGGTGCCTCCTCCGGCAGGTCTTCTCCTGTCTGCCCCCTCTCAGCCATTGTAGTAGCTCCACAGGGTCCACATTAATTTCCAGCCCAAGTCCCACTATTTCGCCAAGGAGGAGGGTCTATCATTCATCTCCGTTTTTGAAGTTTGAAATTTCCGGGGTTGCAGACAATGGGATGATTGGTCAAACACTTTAGTGGGTGTAGGGCCAACAGTCTATGGGGAAACGCATGGGTAAATTCAATCCACAGCTTCAGTGATCCAGCTCTTTTAAGGGAAAACAGGATTCTGATGGCCCAGTCCACATTCATTTACTAAATGTTCTACCGTTGGTCGAAAGTTCTTAAAATATTTTTTTCAAATCAAGTTAAAAAAAAACAACTAAAAGGATTACAACTAAAAGGATTACTGTAATTTGAAAATATATTTACATTCTTTGAAATATGTGGCAAAATAACAGCATTAGCAGCTAGGCAGAAAGAATTTAGTGAAACTACTCACTTGGAATTCCAGCATTGTAGTAATCATGTTACATGTTCCAAACAGCAAGAGGCAGATGTCAAAATGCCAAATTTCCTTTATTTTTACATGTCTGATAACACACACAGAAACTAAACACTCTGCGGGTTGTAAAAATAAACAATGAAATGTTAAAAACAATGATAAAACATCAAATTTTTCTTGATTTTAACTAGTATAAATGATGGAAGATGCAAATGGTCGGGAGGATTAAGGGATGAGTTCTTTGTCTTCCCACAAAGCTACATACTGTCTAAAATATGCACTACATCTCTTGATTATCCCTATATGTTTTGCAACACATTTATTATAAAAACATAAAAATAAACTAATGACAATTTCTTGCTAGAAAACTATGTTATGGCCCCATAGTAGTTTTTAGGCTCAATTCCAAGTGAAAGCTTCTCTTTTAGACTTGAGGTACCGTTAGGAAGCTTCCATGTTTGCTAAAGATCACATTACATTATTTTATATATTAGACATCCTATTTTAAATACCAAAGCAGATTTGCTTTAAAAACAAAAAAATATACATGTTCTTGTGTGAAACTACATCCAGTTTGTATTTTAAATCTTCTTATTCTCTTGTTATAATATGTTTCTATTCCCTTAGTATATTGTGAAACTTAGCATTTTGTACCATTATGATGTTAGTGTATGACAGCCATGAAGAAGTCAGAGAGAAGAGACTGCGAAAGTGCTATTTTCTTACAAAGTAGGTTGACTTTCAATGAAAATTATCGTTCAGAGTTCTACTGAAAAGTTCTTTAGATTCATATCATACAATCTCATCTAAAAAATACATAGAACACGTTTAAGACTATGTACACATTGACCCAAGATTGGAGAGGGGCTAATGACCTGTTCCTTTGACACATTTCGACATTACGTGCTGCAAATCTTCTCTCAGAACTTTCTGATGGTTAATAAGATTTGAAGGGCGGTTAAAACATTTTTCCACACTCCATACATGCAAAAGGTTTTTTTCATTTGTGAATTTTCATGTGGGTAGTGAGATTTGCCTTTTGTGTAAAACACTTTCCACATTCAGAACATGCAAAAGGTTTATCACCTGAGTGTATTCTAAGATGTTTAACAAGTGCTGACTTCGCAATAAAACATTTGCCACATACCGAACATGAAAATGGTTTCTCACCTGTGTGTATTTGCTTATGTTTAACTAGAACGGATTTGTACTTAAAACATTTCCCACAGTCAGAACATGCAAATGGTGTCTCACCGGTATGAGCTTTCTGATGGCTAACAAAATTAGATCGGTTACCGAAACATTTTCCACAGTCAGAACATTCAAACGGTTTCACACCAGTGTGAATTCTCTGGTGGGTATTGAAATGTGACTTGTGGGCAAAACATTTACCACATTTAGAACATACATAAGGTTTCTCACCGGTGTGTAACCTCTGATGTGAAACAAGACCTGACTTGTGTGCAAAATTGTTTCCACAATAAGAACATGTAAATGGTTTTTCACCTGTATGAACTTTCTGGTGGTCAATAAGACTTGGCTTCCTGCTAAACCCTTTACCACATTGAGAACAAACAAATTGCTTCACATCTGTATGAATTCTCTCATGTCTAACTAAAATATATTTCTTACTGAAACATTTCCCACAGTTACTACAAGAAAATTTGTTAGCCTCATCTGTAGTTAGTTCTCCATTTTCGCATGACGAATTACCATCCACCTCTCCTTGATCTTCTATCACAAAAGATATTGATGGTTGTGATCCATGTTGTCCGGGTATATTCCTGGTCATAAATTCATCTGTAGAAAATAAACATATGTGTTTACCATGTGTAAATACAAAGATTTACTAAAATAATTTAGCTTAGACAAACATTTTATATACCGATGTTGGTAATTGTGGTAAAAAATAGCAACAAGGAAAACTTCAAGAGTATTAAGGATATATTTTTGCTAGATCATATATGTTGTGTACATTAGGTATCAATTTTTTTCAAGTGACTACATGATGTTATTCACCTTTCTACAGTGTTTATTACTCACCTGATCTGATATTCATAGAAAGCTCCTCCTCCTTAACTTGATGATTACCCCCTATATTTGCTTATTATACTAATATATACAGTATATATAATTTATCAAAACTTTGACCACGTGCTGATAATTACACTGGGTTAGCATCATAATTAGTTACGTGGGCTGATTCTTACAGCATCAATGAATTCTATAAAAATAAGACATCACTGAGATAAACTCTATTCCTTCAATAAAAGTAGTGACTATACATTAAAAAGCACATTCATTTCATATATAATAACTTACAGTAGATTGGGAGAATAAGGGGTTGAAAAGGTTTTCAGAAAAAAGATAAATAAATGTGAATTAAATAAAATCTTGAGATTAACTTCCTTCTAAACTCAGTTTTAGTATAGCTAAAGATAATAATATCAACACTCACTATCAAATGTGAAATGCTTTTTCTTTCAACACTTAACTCACTGATCATAGCAAGGTAAAAGGGTATACATTTTAATATACTGGTTTTTGCCCTTATGTCCAAGAGAGAAAAAACATATCATACAAATCTTACATAAAATTAGTCAAAATCTTGCCTTAATACTAACTAACTAACAAATACTAACTAACAGCCTCGGCAGGAAAAGATGATGAACATTCTGGTGCTGAATCTGAAAGAGTAGGATAAAGAGCAGCAGGGGTAGGAAAAACATGGGTGGTCTATGCCCAAACTTTAAGCTTTACTATTAAGCTGCAAAACTAGCATTTCTCCAAACAGCCAATTCAACTACACATCATGGGAGTCTATAATCTGGCTCCCAAAGCCACACTTCCTTCTTCAGAATACAAACAATATATATCAAACAGACCCTCACCCATTGGAACTGGGCTAACCAAAAGAATGACTTAGCACCTAAAAATTCTTCCCTAACACCAATCATTCCCCACCCACCACTCCCTATTCTTTAGCTTGGTGGAAATCCCATGGCCTCTTGAGAGCAGGTTCATGGCACATCGATAACACTATTGTCTCATTTAATCATATAAGAGATCATCACAATATTCCCCTCCAAGAACATTTTACATTCTGCAAAATTAAACATTTCCTCCATACGATAGAGCATTTTTTAGGTAAACCAAACTCAAATTAGCTCACCAGAATCTGCCATAAGACCCCACTCACAAAATGTATTATAAGTCTTTTATAGGATACATTAAATTCAGACATTGCAACAAAAAATTTGAAATATGTAAACGATTGGGAAACAGACCTAAATGTCGCCTGGGACCTAGAAACCTGGCACGAATCATGGCAAAATCTTACCAGAGGCTCACTCAATAGCAGCATTCTGGAGACCTCTATAAAAGTCCTTCACAGAATATATATTACTCCGGACAAAATCCACAAATGGAAGCTTTCCCCTAGCACCAATTGCTTCAGGGACTGCCCAGAAACAGGATACTTCCTATATATTTGGTGGGACCTGCCCTCGGGCAGTCCATTTATGGAGGGAAGTGTTTTCATTAGCCCCTGATATCTTTTACTCACAGCTATATCCACAAGCAGAAGTCTGCCTATTAGGACATAATAGCTCATTGCTTTCCACTGCCCAAAACAAACTTCTTCAATACCTAATGTCGACAACAAAGAGCCATATTGCCCAACAATGGAAAACTAGCCTACAACTGGTTAAAAATAAATAAATTACATTTTGATAAATAAAAGTCTCACACACACACAGACTCTATCCCTATATTCATGCAAATGTGGAGCCCCTGGCTAGACTCAGCCCACAGCTTTTCTCTATAATAATACCAAGGTCCCTTGCAAAACTCTAGCTAACTACTCTAAAGAACCCCAGAAGAAGGGGCAAGGGGGCAGTGGCTGACCCGGGGGTGACGGGTGGAGGTGAGTTCGGCCTACCCCAATCTAGCAACATAAAGGAATACAATGACAGGAGACTTGTATTTCTTTATGTTGTATTTGGGAAAAAGTGTGGGGGCATCTATATCCCTTTATTATGGAAGTAAAAATTGTCAGGAAAAAAGTAAAAAAATAAAAAATGTATTTTCCTAAAATATAGAAATGCAACTATTGTATTCAAAAACCTACAATTGCTTCATAATATCATATATGTCATGAAATAATTGTATTTTTTTATGAGAATCTCCCCCTAGCAGTCCGTGAGTCACAGACAGTAGCTATTGGGCTCCATCCAGCTTGTGGGCCACCAGTTGGACAACAATGAGATACTAAATAAACAAATGAAACTATAATGTACGGCGAACATAAATGCCTGGTGATTGAAGCTTGTTGTATGGCACTTGACAAAGGGCACGGCCAGTACTGGATATATAGGCTCCTGTGTTAAAAATAATAAAAATATCTGATGTTGCCTTTCTTCATTTTGTGTGAATAGAGATTTCAACATTTAATTGTATTAAAGTAACTGTATTTGTTAATCAATGATTTGTTCTTTATTTAGTATTTATTACTCACTTTCACTGATAATTATAGGAATTTCCTCCTCTTTAATTTCCTGATGACTGTCCATATATAGATCTTCTTCTTGTTCATGCTTTGGGACAATTGAAGGATTCACTTTACGATATCCTAAACAAACAGAAATAATGGTCATAATATGTCATCTATTCAGTACTGGATAAACATCTAGTTTCTTAACAATTCACATTAAACAAAAATCACTGTTAAACTGCAAAAAATATTAGAGGATGTGCATGAATATGATGGCTTGATTCTGTAGGTCTTGTTATCCGTGGCTGTATCATCTTTACAGATGGGCAGCAACTTTTATTGCAAGGTTTGGTACCATTTTCTCTGTTAAGCTGTGCATTGGCAAATGTTCTGCTGACCAAGGATTGTTTCGGGTTTGGTGGCTGTCTAAATTCAAGAATAAGTGGCTTGGGGAATACATATTTTAATGCTGCATCCTCTATTAGTAGTGGCTGTAATTCCTTAAATACTTTGCATGTTTATTTTAGAGCCGGATGGTATGTGGTCACCAGAGTTGTAGGTGAAGTAGTCTATGAAGGTTTGTACTGTAACAGGCATTTTAATTGCAGCAGTTATTTTCTGTGTAATGAGAAGGGACTTGTAACCTTTCTGATTGAAAAATTCAGACAGTGTTTTTAAATGTTTGTCACAGTCCCCAGTGTCCAAGCATATATGGTGGTATGTGGATAAGAATCTCTATTTCAGGTTGGATTGGCGTATTGTGGTGTCATTTTGGTCTCCATTATTTGTAGGTAAACATGTTTGTTGAAGGTGAAATAGTTGTGGGTCAGGATACATTCATGGCAACGCAGATAGACCAACTGTTCCAGGTATGGACACGCTGGTGGAACAGATATCTGGCCTTGTTGAACTCATCCATAAACCACTAGTTGCAAACACCAGTAACTATACACAAGACAACACAAACTTATTCAAAAGACCCAGACTCAGGGCCTACCTGCCAACACATAACTTGGATGTTGAATCTCTACAGTAACATCTCACACATCCGAGGGCGTGCCTTAAGTTTCTCTCAACACACACTCAGAACCAGAAATATAACGGAGATATTATTGCCAAACTATTGGAATATATTCTGACGCACATCTACTTCACCTTCAACAAACATGTTTACCTAAAAATAATGGAGACCGCAATGGGTACCAAAATGGACCACAATATTTCCAAAATTCAGAACAAGCAAATGGCTTCACACCTGCATGAAGTTTCTTATGTCTAACAAAATGTGATTGCGCCATAAAACATTTCCCAAATTCAGAACATACAAATGGCCTGTCACATTTCTCATGCAGTACATGCAAATAACCACTTTTATTAGTTGATGCTACCATTTTTGCATGCTCTATTAACTTAATTTGCACCCTGATGTGTTTTGGTTACATCTTTATTGTGATCATGATTGTATCCAGGGGTTTTAAGTCTTTGGGTACATCTGTTGTAAAGATACATATTGTGAGCAATAAAAACATCTTTATTAGCGCAACACTACTTTAAACACTAGGGGCCCTATTAAATTCCAGTATGCGGGATTGAAATTTGCAGGAGTTCCAGAGCGATTAAATTAGAAAAGGCCGCAACGGCATGGCTGAAATCCAAATCCGTAACCATGCTTCGGCACGTACCATTTCTAGGAGTGAACATGATAAATTATTTAAACCCGTAGTTATGAGTTTATATGGAGCCAATAGTAAAAGAGACTGTCAACATTACGTCACTACAACATGGAGGTTAAATTTCAATCACTTACGGTTTTGAAGTACGAGTTGCGATTGGACCCGCATTCCAGAAATAATGCAATATGAAATAATAAATAAATATAATATTCTAGCCCATGCGAGTTCTATTATATGTATTAACACATTGATTGCGGGGATCTATAGAACACGTAAATTAAACATGAAAAAAGATTTTATTGCAGTTTCGCGAGCTTGAGAATGTTGTGCTATTAATTGTAATACCTTTCATCGCTTTCCCTATAATATAAAATACAGTAGTGTGATTATATTTGCTTTTACAGTGCTAGGGACAGGAGTTTATCCCCCTTGCGGGTCCTCTCTAGCACACAAAGGTTTTTTGGCTACATTTGCCATTTACGGGTGTGAAAACAGTTGCGAGCTTGAGGACTTGTAGCAATTTAATAGCAATTTGCAACTGTAACATTTAAGGGCTTGAAAGATCAAAGGCTTAGCTAGGTCGGGGTTCAGATTTTCAGCCTGTAACCCGCAGATCGTTTGTGGGTAGCTAAAAGAGGCCAAGATAACTTTTGCGGGCTCCTTTACGGCTTCAGGAACTACAATTTGGTGAATTTAATAGGGACCAAAACCTAAGCACTATAGATTATAATAGAAAGACAGATGTATGAGATGGTGCGGATTGGTAAATGTAACCTAGACAATAAATCACAAGACTTGAGGCCAAATGGGTGGTTAAAAGTTATGAAGCTGTATATTATTTTTTTACATTAAACATATTAAAACCAAATTAAATTGTAAATTATCATAAGAAAAACACTCACCTGCATCTGAACCTGAATGAATTTCTATTTCTTCAATGTCCTCCTCTTCGTTTTCCTCTTTAATTGTGACAATATGCAGATTGTAATCATGGAGATCTGTTTGTAAAACAGAAAATGACATTGGTTTGTAGAGATGTATTCTACTTCTACACAATAAAAGTTGCTTGGTCTAAAGACGTTTACAAAACCAGATTCATTAATACCTAACGCTATGTATTTTGTATGATAATTATCTCTTAGATATTGCGTCATTAAATACTTTATATTAGCACATGAAAATGGTGTATTATTTGTCATCAAAACTTTTATCATATTGCATTTTAAAATAAAGTGTTACTTGCCTTCACCGATATTTACAGGAATTTCCTCCTCTTTAATTTGCTGATGAATCCCCACATTTGTCTCTTCGTCTGGATCAAGCTTTGAGAGAATTTGTGTTTTCTCTTTCTCGTCGCCTGTACAAATATACATAAACTGCTTATACTGATATTCTGTCCTTACAATGTCTTTATAACTGCACAGACAATGGCTCGGCTATCCTGTAAGTGTAATAACACATACCGTATTTTTCGCCGTATAAGACGCACTTTTTCTTCCCCAAAACTGGGGGAGGAAAGTTGGTGCGTCTTATACGGCGAATATGCCTTTTCAAACTGCCTCTGTCCTCTTGATCTCACCCCAGCGCTTCCTACCAGCATCGCGTCGGCCGGTGCGTCCTAGTGACGTCACACACGCAACGCTTCAGTACACGAGGAGTGCTGGTAGGAAGCGCTGGGGTGAGATCAAGATGGCAGAGATCAGAAGAAAGGTGAGGATCAGGGGGGTCAGGGAGGATCAGGACAGTCAGGGAGGATCAGGAGGGTCAGGGAGGGTCAGGGAGGGTCAAGGGCTCCCAAATGCTGTCAAATGCTGCAGTATATGGATATGTATGTGTATGTGTGTGTGTGTATGTATGTGTGTGTGTGTGCATGTATGTGTGTGTATATATGTATGTATGTGTATGTATATTTATGTGTGCATGTATATGTATGTATGTGTATCTATCTATCTATATATATATATATATATATATATATATATATATACATATATATATATATATATATATATATATATATATATATATATATATTTTGTGTGTAATGTAGGTGTGTATCTGTGTGTAAAGTGTATTTGTGTTTGATTCAGATTTTTTTCTTTTCTTGTTTTCCTCCTCTAAAAACTAGGTGCGTCTTATCTGCCGGTGCGTCTTATAGGGCGAAAAATACGGTATTTTCTAAAAGGAAACATACTAGAGAAATTCTAATAACCCTTGTGCTTTTTATGTACATATATGTATATGCAAATAAATAACTTTATGTTAATTATTTATTTGGAGATAACTATATCTGTGCTTGTTTATCAACTATATTTATTACTTATATTAGAAACATTTTAAATATATAAATATAAATAAATATTAATATATATATATATATATATATATATATATCAGCAGTAAACGAAAAAACTGTGCTCTGTGTGGTTAAGTGACCTGGTTTGTGAAAAATCCATCCGTTGCTATGCCTAAAACTGTGAAATCCAGAGTGACGGTGCATTATGTGGTCTCATTTGCATGTCCCGCCCAGTTATATATATATATATATATATATATATATATATATATATATATATATATATATTTAAAAAAATATATATATATATAAAAAAAAATATATATATATATGTATATAAAAAAAAATGTATTATATATATATATATATAAAAATATATATATATATATATATATTTTATATATATATATACATATACATATATATATATATATATATATATAATATATATATATATACATATACATATATATATATATATATATATATATAATATATAAATATATATATATATTTTTTTTTAAATAATAAAATACTCACCATCTCTGATATTTACAGGAATTTCCTCCTCCTTAATCTGAGGTTTACTCCCCAAAATTGGTTCTTCTGGATCAAGCTTTGAAAAACAGGATGGTTTGCCCTTTTCACTACCTGTAGAGATATACATAAACTGCTTACACCAATATTAACAAAAACAATGTCAGAATCACTTGATCTGAGAACAAAACAACACCTGAGTAGGTTTGTCTTACCGTTTTGGACACCTACTTTGAGAGCAACCTCTTTTAGCTCAATTGTTCCCCCTCACAGGGAGAAATACTGTATCTTAGTCTGGTCCCACTCAAAAGAGTGATCCAGCCCCGGAATACCAGACAAGTCTACCTTGAACGGGAGAAACCCAAACGTATGTTTCGGCCTCTCTTGGGCCTCGTCAGTGAGGTGTAGCTGAACTCCCTAAGGGGGTCATGTTGTTACACTGATATTAACAAAAGAAAACTTGATACAATTAAAGATTGTTCAAAAACAGGTTAGTGTGGACAGAAATATAAAACAGCCATTTCCTGCTGTGGATCTGGCTCTGGGTGCTCCCAGTAATAGTCATGTTACCATCTACACGTTCAGGCAAATCCTAATTGTGACATTTTTAAGATATTGGAAACAACATATTTTTCTGAATAGAGAAAAACTATATAACTAAGAAATGTCTCAAAGGTCAACAAAATTAAAGTCACTCTAATTACAAATAAGTGTTCAACCGAATTACCAAATTCACACATTTTCATAACAAAAACAAAGAAAACTAAATAAATCAAATAGCATTAGTAAAATTGTATGACATAACTAAACACATACATATTATGCCAACAAGAAACGTTAAATGGTGGGAGCTCGGACAGATTTTATGTAAAATCTCAGATTAATTTGCTAGTTAACCCATAACTGATCTGTTTAGGTGATTCCAGCATCCCATGTTCTGTACAGAAAGATTTTTTTTTTGTGCTCACTACAAGGAGATGTAGGTCATGCAGTGGGCAGTTTGTAACCCATGTAAACACAGATTTTACTTTAATTGATTTTGAAGTGAAAAATGCACGGGTTTCAAAAATTCAAAAAGTATTTCAACATGCTTTTATGAGATCTTTACATTAGTGTGGTCCAAATTATGGCGAGTTAAGTGTCCGTTTAATCATTTCTAGAGTTGAAAGCATTAGGCCATACAATAGAGAGCCTCAACAGATAAACAAAAACAATTTAATAATATAGTAATGAATCAGAGGCAAGATTATATACATAAAATGTTTAATAGACAGGATTATTAATTACTGTTGACAATGTTTCTAGAAAATACAAATAAAGGCAATAATGTACTGATCATTGTATGCAGTTATTTTTTTTACTGTACTCAGCCACTGATTTATTTGATTTCCTTAAAGGATCATGGAAGGTTTCTGGATTTCACTAGGATTATAAAATACCTGTGTCTACCTTTACTTTATTTTATTAAGAAGTGTGTAAAAGCTCTGTTTTTTATGTCTAAAATAAAACAAATAGTTCCTAACTTGTTCTCTCCTCTGAGGCTCATGAAGACAGTATACTTCCGAGAACAGAATATACAGTGTCTCATAGTAACAACTCAGTGGCAAGATTCTGCAATATGCGCCTTGAGAGGGGTCACTAATTGGCTAATTTGAAACACTGAGGGCAAACCCCAAAACATTTTATGATTTTTGGCAGAAAAAAAAAAAAAAAGAACTTTTAAGCACTACTTAAAAAAAATAAAAAACTAGATACATGGGTATATTATAGGATCTATCCATTTATAGTTACGGAGGTCACGGTGAGGAGAATGAGTGTACCTGAATGCTGCGCCACAGAACCATCTAGTGGCAAGAATGCGCTACATACTCTTTGCAATGTACACATTTAAAATCAAACAACTAAAGTGAGGACCCTAAATGAAGCTTAATCGTAACCCTATACCTAGCCCCTAACCCTATGCCTAACCCTATGTATAACCCTAACCTTCACCCTAACCCCTCTTCCCTACAGCAACCTATTTTAAACTGCACGCGTAGTACCGCATTGTGAGTGTCAGGGGTGCAGAGGCTCGGCACAACTATAAAAGGAAAGGAGCCTATTATATCCCTTGTGAAACCTTACATGTGTCTTTAACCGAGTGACATTCTGTTGTGAGTTGAACTTCACTATAATCCTACTACACATTATTGTGACAATCTTACAATTGCTTTTATCTGCATCCAAGTATCTATTCAGGTTAGAGAAGAAAACAAATTATGAATAGAAGCGGAAAAGGTTGTATTTATTAAAAACATTTTCCCTATTAATAAGCAAATTCTTCAAACAGCATATTGTAAATATAATAAAACAGAGCCCCTCTAACAATGAGTTACCTGAGCTCCTGTGTCCTGATGGTACCATAGTCCTCAGGGTCTGGTGAGTTTCATCCATTATCACTTTGTGTTTATCATTAGCACCTAGAACTGAGGAAAAGAAGTAGTCAGGTCCTTATAATAATCTGACATCAAATATGTTTAGGGACATGATCAGTTATTACAACATACAAAATAGATTTTACTTGTTATATCTATGTATTTACATGCACAGAATCCCCCAGTCACACACAGGTCTTCATTATCACAAAGTAAATGTATACACTTAGAGCCCTCTATAGTGTATATATATATATATATATATATATATATATATATATATATATATATATATATATATATATATATAGAGAGAGAGAGAGAGAGATATCAATGTAGTTTAGATGGAACCTAGAACTTCACAAGGAGTCAAGAGATAGATAGACACATAGATAGATAGACAGATAGATAGATAGACAGATAGATAGATAGACACATAGATAGATACATAGATAGATAGACATAGATAGATAGACACATAGATAGATAGACACATAGATAGATAGACACATACACACATAGGAGCTAGCCATGTCAGTGCTCACACTATCACACAAATCTGCCCCCCCCCCCCCCACTATTATGATATTCCTGCACTTATTGGTTCTATTGTGTCAGATATCCAGGTAACTCCCATAATCCACTTATATAATAAATCTGAATATTGTTATAATGTGTTTACCTCCTGAGAACAAAGAAACAAACAAAGATCAGGTCGGCGCTGAAAACTCCCGGAAGTGAATGGTCCGGATGTGACGATTTTAGACCTGAAGTCCCAGAATCCCCCACAGTACGAGCAGTAACCAATCAGCACAGTAGAGGGCGTGTCCGTGACTTTAATCCGGTTTCCATAGTGACGCAGTTTAAGTAAATGTATCACAAACTGCACATAGTACTGTAACAATAGGATTGAGCCGGTATTAATGTGAACTCTGCCTAGTAACTATAGTTGTCATCGCACGCCTGATTATGTTATTGGTTAGGACATTACCCAGTAACCAATGATGTCATTTCTGACCTGTTAATCTATTGGTTATTTCTAGAACATTAGCCTTTCTCTCCTTTTGAGATTCCATATGAATGGGTCTGACTTGGAGGTGAATAGTGATGTGCAGGGGGTGGGGAGCTCAGGAAGGTTATACATACCATATAGAGACATTATCTACAGTAATAAAGCATATGTCAGGTCCAAGAGCAGGGACTCAGTACAACTACATACATACATATATTACACATGGATTGCATGGATTTTATCTCTTTATTCAGACATCCTGGTGCTCTATTAAAAATACACATGCATAAAATATTAGGTAGACTCACTTATTCCAGATTATTATTGTAAGAGTGTTATTTTGCCATTTCTTTAGCCAATTATCTCCAATTATACTTTCTAGATATTTGGGAGACACGGCCCTCTTGTGCATCACCTTTGGAGATCGTTTGATTTTGGTATACTATTTCAATATGCTATAGCTCTTTAGATTGTAATTGTCATTCACTTTTAATCTACCGGTAAGTTTATTTTATATTTTATATCTATCCAGCCCTTGGTTATACATAACCCTATTTGATCTTCCAATACCTAATATTGTACTGTTTTGCATTTACACTTCGAGAGAGTTTGACACACCTCTTTCTTACTATCTGAAATATAGGGCTACTAGCCAGAAATTGGGGGTATATACATAGGTAGAGCCTTCCAGGTAGGAGGCATTCTTTGGGATCACAGGGTTCTACTTCTCTAAGGGAGCGGGAGGGAGTCTTGACCACATTTATTTCATCCATCTCTCCCAATTACATACCAATTTTCAGACACAAATTTCAGTTATAATGGTGTTTACCATGGAATCTGGATACTTGATACCATTGTTTTTAAACTCTGCATAAACTACATTATATAACTACATATATTCTATTTAACATATATTACATATATTCTCACTTTTTGTGTTTTCCGTTTCTCCTTTGGGATTTGCAAATTACTATTAATTTAAGATACAGCAGTTCCAAATAGTTATGTACAATTTACTTAATCTAAATGGACCTTGTGAATGCATTACGCTTAATTGGGTCCTTATGGTGCTTCCATATCCCAATAGAAACACATTTCAATTACTTTTGGCCATATTGCAATTCCGTAGTTCTCCAAAAACACACTACAACTAATCTTGTCCACATCACGATTCCGTAGTTTTACAGGAAGTAAGGGTATTTAAATCCTCTCTAACTGCGGCGTGGACTTTACAAACAAATTAGCCTTTGATAAAGCTGGTCAACATATATCCGTCATCACTTCACAATAAATCAGCTGTTTTTTCACATGTGTAATGGAGCTTTCTAGTGGTGTGTGTTGGTTGGACACTATTTATCCTCACCTTTTGGAGGTGAACATATGAGGCTAAAACGGTTCCTTTGTTTTTAGCAGTATGAATGTACATATGTTTTTTTTTTAAAGATTTGTCTTAGTTGTTTCTGGACAATGGAGTGTCATAGTTTATTAGTACCTAGTTGGCCTGATGATTGTGTATTTATAGGGCTACAGATAGTTGGATGGGCACACCATAGCCTTTGAGTTAGGAGGTCTCTGTTTTGAGACACAGGATTCTGTATCCCCCTATTTCATTATAGAGGGCACTTTTAGGGTTACCAATGAGTTTGTGGAGATCACGTTGGCTCTTCAGTGAGAAAGTTTTGTTTAACAAAAACACTGAGAACATTGGGCAGATTATTGCAAGAAGTTGAATAGGTATCCATATTGTATTATAACATAACCCTTATAATCCGGCTTAGATGGTATAGTTTGGATCATCTAAAGACTGTATGAGTCCAATACTTCCCCTCACATATCTGATTCAAATAGGGGAGAGTTATATGGCTTTGCACAGAAGTAGCTATTATTGTTAATACAGCGTTTTTTTGATTTTTAATACATTTTAAATAAAGTTCCTCATTTTTATCTAGTTGAATAATAATTTGGAGTTAAACACTGGAACCACAGTAATTATCATTGACATTATGAAACATTCACTTTAAATGAAAATAAATACAAGACCATTGTGACCTTTCTATTATCTAATCATGTTAACAGGAGGGAAGACACATGTATAGGGAAATATATTCAGCATTGCGACAATCTCCCTAATTACAGCTATTCACTATTATCGTCTCCGCTCTGCTTTGTGGCACTGTCCCGTTGAGTTGGGTAATGCCTGTGGTAATATTGCTCAACTATCACAGTCGTTAATAGAATAGCAGTAAAATATTATAGGCATGGAACCTCCGAGAACAAACACTCTTCAACCATTGTTGTACACAAGCTGGTGGCGGCAGCATTATGGTCTGGGGAATGTTTTCTTGGCATTGTCTGGCTCCAATCATACTTCCGGAATGTACTCTCAACCGTAATAAAGGCCATTAAGCCACATTATCAGCCTTATTAAATTGTGATTCAGTAAATTTAAAAAGGCTCTATTTAAGCACACAGCATATTTTTTTTACAGAAGTTTTTAGTTACTGAACTTCTATCTAAAAGCAAGGTCTTCACTAACTAAAATCTTCTGTAAAAAAAATATGCTGTGTGCTTAAATAGAGTCCTTTTAAATTTACTGAATCGCAATTTAATAAGGCTGTAAATGTATCATATAGTCAGATATAATAAATGGCATTGATCCCAAACCAAGAGAGGAGAAAAAGAGGGTTCGACAAAGGCTACCTAAATAGGTCTTGTACTGTAGAAATATGCAGATTATCCTGCTAAATGAATTTTAAATTACGTAAAATTCAAGTATCTTTAATTAGTTTTATTAATCATCTTCAGTGATATTTAAAGGAATTTTCTCTTGCTGGTGACACCTTAAATCTGGTTCTGTTTCTTGATCAAGCTTTGAGACAACTGAAGGCTTCACATGTCCTGTATAAATATACATTAAGTACGTACAAATTATATCTTCATCCATTATTGACATACAGTATATGCTTTAATTTTGTTTAGTGCTACCTTCAAAAATATATAAATTACTAGCGAATTGCACGTCAAAAAATGACGGCAATGAGATGTGTATGTTTTGAAAGTTGTTTAGTTATTAATATACATATGGAATTGTAAGGTAGCTAATGTTGTTTTGTGTGTACTACTGAAATATATAATACAAATTAATAAATGAATATACTTTACCTATTTTGAAGCATTGTGTTGAAGAGCTGTGAACCTTGTTTGATGTTGCTGCAGCATTAGTGGTGTGGAGCTGCTGTGTAAGCGTGATGAACGTGTGCAGTGTAATAGTGTGCGTGCGCGAGACCAAACCGTTAGCGTAGTGGTGTACTTCCGCATTAGCGTAAAATGGCGGGTAATGTGTGGTATGCGTCTTAGCGGATTATCCATAGGTCGTTTAATGGCGGGTAATGTGTGGTATGCGTTTTAGCGGATTATCCATACGTGTTTTTCCTAGTTAGAGTGCTGTAGCCTCGTTTTCGTTTTGTTCGGCCGCCATTTTTTCTCTGGCTTAGAGAATTTTTCAGTGTCTAAACTTTTATTATGAGGTAAATGAAGGTGTAACTTGCTTTTTTGAGGTCATCGATGCTCACTCTTGCTGTCGGTAAGCTTTTTATGTATGTGCTGTGTGTATTTATTGTGTTTGGATTTTTTTTCATGTTCGCGAGTTGCGGCGGTATCTTTTTGCTACGGTTTAACGGCTCGCCTCGCTACGCGAGGCTCGCCTGCAATGAGCGCCTGTGGCGCTCATTGCCAAAGTGCTACGTATTAACGTTAATTTTGCGCGGTCGCAGTTGCTGGCAAGGAGCGCCTTTGGCGCTCCATGCCAGCAACCGAGGCCCGGGCCGCGGCTCGCTTCGCGAGCCCGCAAGCGTGAGCAACGGCCCGTACGCTCAAAACTATATATATGATATTATGATCAACACACACACTTTTAAGTGACATGGAAGGTTCCTGTTATTTAACAGTTTAATGAAAGAACGAGTACCGAGAGTCGTAATGTAAGGAGTAATGTGACCGCTCACACCCAAGCGTCTTTGTTTTTGCTGTCAATCTGCTCCTCTCTCCACCCATCCAACCTTTTGAGTGTAACAGCCTACCTGCTCCAGCCTGTCTTATCTACCAAGCTATCTGTTCTAGTTTATTATGTCTATAAAGACGCCTGCTTCCCAAGTCTGTTTTGGGTATTCCCTCTATTCCTTGGTGCGCTTCTGACCCTGCCAATGATTTTCTACCTTTTGGCACGTTCAGCCACTAAGGTCCTAACCAACACCACATGCAGGTATGTCATAACCAATACATTGTTGGAACACCAATTAAATGTGTTCTTGATCTGTTAGTAACTCAATATATTATCTGTGTACTGTATTTTAATATATACTTTATAGTCTAAATCAACAAGAAGGAATTACTAAAATGAGATGAAAATCTCTCCAGATGATATATGTTAACATGAAGGTTGTAATCCCAGGAAGAGATAATCTTACACTTTTATTTAATTAAGTTGACTTCTAGGTATTGGTAATCAAATAAAACTGTGCTTTTCTATTTTGTACAAGAAAGATTGTTGATTGATAACAAAGATAATTAAAAAAATGTTTAAGAAAACTAAAACGACTTAATATTTGGACGTAGTATTTTTTTTGTGTTCTTTTAATAAATTGATAAACAATGTTCCCACCATAATTTCAGTATTATATTATATTACGTTCCAAATTTAAAATTAATATAGCAATGGATGCCTTCACTAAAAGGAAATTACATGCAACAGAGAATAATTAAAAAACTATATTTTTACTTTTATTATTACTAAAACAACAATTTTCATATTTTTTTTTCTCCTGTCTAAATACATTATGCCTAACAACTTACAAGTTATGGTATTATATTATGCATCTACTTTCCCAATTTATGAAATAAAACAATGGATGCCTATATTAAAAGAAAATTGCATGTAACAGCTAATAATTTAAAAACTGTGGGACTTATTAAATTGTCCAAATTGTAATTACTGAAGCCCGTAACATAGCCCGCAAAAGTTACTGCTATTAAATTGGCCTCTTCTAGCTACCCGCTATCGATCTGCGGGTTACAGGCTGAAAAGCAACGGCGCTTTTCAAAATTTTAACTTCGACCCATCTGAGCCTTTGATCTTTCAAGCACGTAAAAGTTACATTGCTACAATTCCACAAGCCCGCAATTGCTTTCAAACCCATAAATGGCAAATGTAGACAAAAATCCTATGAGTACTATAGAGGACTTGCAAGGGGTTAAATGCCTGTTCGTAACACTATAAAAGCAAATAAAAAAATGAGTACTGCACTAAAATACGGGGAATGCGATGAAATACATTATAATTAATTGCACAACAGTCTCCAGCTCGCAAATCGCCAATGAAAAAGTATTATTTTCAGGTTTTATTTGTTATATCAGTCTCGGAAATCAAGGTGTTAATACATATCAGGCAACCCTCATGGACTATAACAGTTTCTTCATTCATTTTTATTGATCTTTAAATCACCGGATTGTGGGCCCAATCGCATATTGGACCTCTAAATGCTAATTGATTGACGTTTAAACGCCATGTCTCATTTACTATTGGCTGTTTCTAAATCCGGACTTTGGGACTTTCTTAATTGATCATGATCATGCCCTGCAATGCTACTTACAGGTTCATGGTTTACGATTTTGGCTTTCAGCCATGTAGTTGCGGTTTTAGATCAATTAAATCGCTCTCTGTAACTGTTGCAGATTTCTAACCCAATGACTTATGGGTTGTTTTAAGGTTATTACGGGCTTGCAATTTAAATAGGCTCTGTATTTTTTATTTTATTTCTTTTCTACATTACTAAAATTGTTTTCTCATTAATTACAGCAGGAAAAAAGTCATAAAGCTAATTTTTTATTGTTAATTTTTTTTTTATGCCTCTGGGGGACCCTGGACGGATCCATTATAAATCACATTGTACTTTGAAGCTGGTATCTATCTGCACATATTGTTTTGAAACTACCTTAGACCTGTCTGACAGCCACAATCACCTGGTCCCTTGATGGTTTTATGGAGTCAAGTAGCTTGGGGGAAGCTAAGAAGCTACTGTTTTCGAGTAAGTTTAATTCTGACTACTGATTTGTAAATCACCGAGGAGGAATTTTATTAAAGATTAATGGCTCATTAAACTTCTAGCTCCAGTTCTTAGGTCACTTCAGGGGCCATTTTAAAGACCACTTTAGGAAAAACTTCAACAATATGTAATATAACAAGGACAGTCCAAACAGGGGTACCATGGTAATCAAAGGGGTATCCACGGGCTAGAAACTTTAAAGGATGTCATGTCCATTGTGTGCTGGTAAGGGCTAATCTTGGTAAAGACTGGATGAGGCTCTTTGGGGAAGAAAGCAGGTACCACAGTACTTTATTACAGGCTTCCTCCCATATCAGGGCTGTTGTTACACTGGGATCTGGAGACCCTCATCCTCAGTGACTACCCCTTGTGTCTGTGTGTATTGGACATTGTGTGGCTCACCTCTTATTATACTGATTATATCCAGGGTGAACATGTCTGATATAAGTATATATTTTTATATGTAATTTTGTAATTCATATATTGTGATCCAATTATTATTATCCATTTATTATAGTTTACAAGGAAAAGTAACACATTTAAGCATTCAGCATTGAAGACACTCCCTTGCTTAAAGAGATTATTCCCAGTACACTGTAAATAGTGTTGTGTGTTTGCACTAGATGTATGGTGGTCTTATCCTGGCTGAGTAGGATGAAATGTTTATGGTAGTGCTGAGAGTCGAAATTTGGACCAGAGGAGTGACAGGTGCCTGGATGAGAGATATGATGGAGTAAGAGCTGCAAAGCCAGGATGAGGTAGTCCAGCAGCTGCGAGCACTGATGGGTATCCCATTCTCATCTGGTAGCATCAGTCAAAGTGAGGGGGCTGGTGTGTCAGTATCTACTGTCGATCGAAAGGTAAATCGTCTGTACTGTACCAGGATTCTTTTGCTGAGAATTGAGGGTGGACATTAGTAACCATGCAGGAGGTAGCCAGGAAGTAATCACCTCCGTCTGAGGCAGAAACCTTTTCTACCTCCTGGACAGCACCAGCAACTCCAACACTAGAGGGTTGAAGCTATAAGTTTGAGGAGCTACATGGGGGCCTCAATGGTTACTTGCAGGACTTTGAACAACAGTGTGATCTCCACTGAACTGACCATAAGGAATGGGTCCAAATTCTGGTGGGGCAGTTTTGCTTACCAAGTCATTCCCCAACATCAATTCAGGACTGCAAGGAAGTCAAGTAGATTCTGTTAGCCTGTTACTCTATTACACTAGAGACTTAGGGATACCTTCTCTGACCTTGTGTGGAAGCTTCACCACATTTGTGAGAGCTGGTACAAAGACTACAAGGTGTGATCTTTGGAGGAGAATCAGCAGCTAATGGTTATGGAGCAGTTCTACCCACTGTGCCAAGTGTCTATGTGAGAGTGGACTCAAGACCAGTGGTCCTTTATGGCTGAGGCTGCTTGGTACCAAGAAACCTGGCTGCGCACCCAGCAACTATCTCCTACTTCTAACCCAAACAGTGCCCCTAAAAAGCCCTTATTGGCTTCGGCATGGAACGACAACTGACTCCAGGAACAGAATCAGGGAGCTTGACTAGCTGAAACCCTGCTGCCCACACAATTAACTCAATTTGAGCTACGCTGCTTTGGATGTGAGCAACAGTGCATCTGAGGAAGGATTGTCTGGAGCAGTCAACTTGTTTGTTATTTGGGTGATTGCGAGAGGGTATATTGGGATGACAGAAATCTGAAACAAAACCATGATTGCTATATCTGGGTTGGTGGCAGGGAGCGTGGCATCCAGTAAGTGCTGCCCAGAAGCGACACATTGAGTCGGTCATTTTGGATGGCGAGGCAACTGCGGGATTGCAAAACTTTGGCCCTTTCTTCACTTTCTTCAAGTGAATGTGACAGGGTCTGGAGGCAGTGGCATTGAGTCCCTGGGGCTATGTCCCTATGGAGTGAGCCCAAGAAGATTGGGAGTCCCTAGCAGAGATCCAGATTGATTGGAACAGTCCAGCAGTGGTAAGTGACGCGCCTACCTTGGAGATAAGTATGCTATGGGATGATTTTAGGAGCAAGTAAGAAGGAGTTCCACCTTTGTGTAGCAAAGTCAGGGGGACAAGGGCTAGGTGCTGAAGCAGTTAGTTGTCCCATATTAGTTTAGGAATATGTTAGCAAAGATCATACATGATATTCACTGCAGTAGCTGGAACTTGACTCATATTGTGATACCTGCAATACTTCTCAACACCTGAACAAGTGTGGTGGGGTTCCACCCAACATTGTGATACCTTCGATATCTCTCAATGCCTGTGCAAGCGTGGTGGAATCCCAAAGCATTTCTACAGCCTTTATCAGTGAGCAAGTCTCCCTATTAACATGTGGCAATAGACACCATTGGACCACAAGCCAATCATGTAAATTGCGGAAGTGGTACATCCTCACTCTGGTGGATATTACTACCAGGTATCCAGAAACTGTAGCTCTTTCTAAGATCATGACAGAAGCTTTGACTGATACCCTGGTAACCATCTTTATAAGGGCAAACTTTCCTAGAGAAATTTTATCTGATCGGACGCTTATTTCATGTCTTAACAAATATATTAAAAGTGGCATCAATTTAGGGTGAAGTACCTATGCTCATCCTCCTAAATATACAACCAATGGGCTCTGTGATCAGTTGCTAAAGGCGCCCATCTTTGTGGAGAAAAGAGAAGTGTTGGCAGAATCTATTATGTGCATTTTCACCACTTTTGGTTTGTGTCAATTTACAGTGATTCCTTTTAGATGAAAAATGTCTCCTCTACATTCCTTAGGCTAGTCTGTCAATTGCTGCAAGGGTAACATAAGTGTACTCATTCTTATCTGGATGTTATATAGCTATATATAGTGCCTTAATTCAGAACCTTTGTATTTTTGGGTCGTTAAGCTCTGGTCCTGGATGTGTGAGTATAAACTACAAATACATACGCACTCGATTCATATCCAAAAACTGGAATGTGCAGCATCAGTCAGATCATGGAGGGTTCATTTATGTTTTGCATAATTTAAAATGCAATCCCCTTTGTGTTACTCACTTGAAAGGTGATCTGAACTGATTACCACCTGGTGGCCATGCTTATCATCTAAGTCATCTTCCTTGTGATCATATACAGTGTCTAGGCCTCCATCTTCGAGACCTGTTAATTCTAGGATGCGAGGCATCCAAGACTTTGAAAAAATTACGGCTTTAACGGGCAAATTTTTTTTCATGCCCGTAACTAGGAAGCTGTCACAAGACCGCCAAAAGACGGGGTTCAGGGGTACAAAGCATGTAACACAAATCAGTACTAAGTATTGTTTCTAATTATTTGTGTGGATGATTATCATTTTCTTAAAACTGCTCTGAATCATTCAATGAGATAATAAGTCCGTCTCTTCCCACTCCTGAATAAATAATATATAACATAGGTATCTCCGACACTCTTGAGAAGTAGCTATTGCAGTTCTAGTATTCTGCCCGTACTTGGGTACTTGAAATGAGTGTCTGTGAAATTTTTGAAGTTTATTACATAAATCCCACCTAGTTATGTGTATTTGGTGAATTTGGTATTTTTGATCCCGGGGAAAGGTTGTGGTTCCGGGTCATTTTGTGAAATATTGTATTCAGGCCCGGAACGGGTACTTGAAATTACTTTCTGTGTAATATATGAAGGTTATTACATGAATTCCACCTAGTTATGTGTATCTGGGGAATTTGGTATTTTTGACCATCTGGAAAGTCGCCATTCCGGGTCATTTTGCTAAATATTGTATTTTGCCCGGAACGGGTACTTGAAATTAGTGTCTGTGTAATTTATGAATCTTATTACATGAATCCCACCTAGTTATGTGTATTTGGTGAATTTGGTATTATTGACCCTCTGAAAAGTCACTATTCCGTGTCATTTTTTCTAAATATTGTATTCTGGCATGCTAAAGGGTTAATTAAGCATACTACCAGATGGGGTTTGGCTCTTAAATATAGTTTTCAATTATATTTAACACATCCCAATGGTTTTAGCATGAATACCCTTTATGAAGTGTGTGTTCCGGACTGTTTTTGCCTGTTCCGTTTCATATTTTGGTTTTTAAAAGGTTAATAAAGTATTATATCAAATTGGTTTTGGTTCTTATATATTGTTATCAATATTATCTAACGCATCCCAGGGATATTGTCATTGATTTCTTTTATAAATGGCCTGTTCCGGCCCGTTCTGTTCCGTTCCGACTTTTACACCGGCCCGTTAAACACAATAATTAAAAATGACAATAAGGATGGTGTATGTGTATAGACAAATAGATAGGCAGACAGACTCCTCCTCAGTATGCATTAACAGCCCCGATCTGTGCCCTGGCTCAAAACCTGGTGGAATTACATGACTGAGATGTCACTTGGATCGCCATGTTTGTTTTGGGCAAGCCCAGAAAGTGTTTCAGTCAGTGACTATAACGCACTATATTCATAGTATAAGGGTTATAAGGCAGCAACAAAATCATAAGTATTCTGACCAGATAAATAATTGGACTGACGGTGGCATCAGCAGTTGATTAAAGCTCAGTTTTATCGTTTCAATTATAGATACAAAGAATAATACTTTGTAATATACGCCTAAACACGCAGTGTCACCATGGAAACCGGAAAACAACCAGGAACACGCCCATCTGTGTTGCTGATTGGCTACTGCTTGTACTGCAGGGGTTTCTGGGACTTGTAGGTCGGTGCAACGGTCATTCACTTCCTGTTCTTTTTTTCAAGATGGCGCCCCGGTTCTGATCTCTGTGTAGCCGAGCTCTCAGCAGGTATATAACGCGATTAATGTTCTAATTAATGATCAGGAGATAATATAGGGGGTTATTCGGATCTCGGACTAGTTACCAGGATCGAGTGAAATAAAAACAGCAACAGATACGGAATATAATAATATAAGTATACTAGGAATCATGTCAGTGCAGGTGTAATAATAGTTTGTGTAGGTATGTATGTTTATTGCATGAGACGGTAGAGCTGTGTGTTATTTTAAACATCAAAACATGGAAAAAGATGCAAACCACGGATTTATTTGAATCCCTGTCCTTACAGATACACTGACTAGGTCACTTAAACTCAGGTAGGAAAGTACACAGTCACACACTTACACACAGCCATACACTGTCACACAGCCATACACTGCCACTCACACATACGGACACCCACTGTACCACACACACATACAATCACCAATGTCACTCACAGACACACAGTTACCCACAGTCACACATGGACAGTCACCCACTGTCGCTCACACACTCAGACACACACATACAGTCACCAATGTTACTCGCTCACGTACAACTCATCCACTGCCATGTAAACACATGCAGTCACCCACTGACACACGCATGCAGTCACCCACTGACACGCAGACGCAGTCACCCAATGACACGCACACGCAGTCACCCAATGACACGCACACGCAGTCACCCAATGAAACGCACACGCAGTCACCCAATGAAACGCACACGCAGTCACCCACTGTCACACACACACGCAGTCACCCACTGTCACTCACACAGTCACTTAAAAACTCACACTCACACACAGTCATTCACTGTCGCTCACACACTCAGATACAGTCATTCACTGTCGCTCACACACTCAGATACAGTCACCAATGTTACTCGCTCACTCACAAGTCACCCACTGCCACGTAAACACATGCAGTCATCCACTGTCACTCACACACAGTCACCCACTGTCATCCACTGTCATTCACACCCAGTCACTTAAGGACAGACACTCACACCCATCCATCCACTGTAGCACACACACATACAATTACCAATGTCACTCGCAGACACACGCACTCAGACACACACATACAGTCACCGATTTTACTCACTCACACACGTCACCCACTGCCACGTAAACACATGCAGTCATCCACTGTCACTCACACAGAGTCATCCACTGTCACTCACACCCACAGTCACGCACGGTCACCCACTGTCCCTTACACACATGCAGTCACCCACTGTCACTCACACACAGGCACCCACTTTCATTCACACCCATTCACTTAAGGACTCACACTGAGTCACCCACTGTCACTCACACCCACAGTCACCCACTGTCACTTACACACATTAACACACGCACGGTCACCCACTGTACCACACACATACACACATAAATACAGTCACCGATGCCATGCACTGTGTACCTAACAAGTTTCCCTAAATAATTAGTTGGAGAAATCTAAAATAATCAGTTATTTCACAGACCTACCTCCATTTTATGGTGGCATGACCTATGGGCGCACCACACGTATGCGGGCCGTCATCTGCGCGCCGTCAAAAGCGCTCATCAACAGCAGCGAGCTTGACAATAGCAGCGACACCAGCGCATCCCACAAATCAGAGACGGTCACAGATCTCTGACAAGTAAAGAGCTTGTGTGGGGATGTGTTGATGGGTTTGTGGATGGCCAAGGGATAGATGTGTGGATGGGCAGGGGGATGGATGTGAATGACAAGCCAAATATATCTGCAAGCCATTAGTGGCTGTGGAGGTAGGTGTAACACATAAAGTTTTTCATATTGAAATAACATACACATCCATCCCATAATAATCCCCACATCCATCCCCCTGCCCTTCCACACTTCTATCCCCTGGCCATCCACAAACCCATCAACACATCCCCACACAAGCTCTTTACCTGACAGTGATCTGTGACTGTCACTGATCTGTGGGACGCGCTGGTGGTGCTGCTTCCTATTGTCAAGCGCGCTGCTGTTGGTTTGCACTTTTGATGGCGCTCAGATTAGGGCACTCACGTCTGGTGCGCCCAAAGAACGGTGTGCCAGATACTGTACAAACCTGAATGTAAACGTCTTAAAGCAGAGGTAAGAGGTACACAGGGCATATTTCTGCACTATTTATTAGGAAATATATCAGCACATTTTTGTTTGAGACTAATATATAAGCTCAAAAGTTTGCATACCCTTGCAGAAATTGTGAAATTTTAGCATTTATTTTGAAAACATGACTGATCATGCAAAAAAAATATTTTATTGAAGTATCGTGATCATATGAAGCCATTTATTATAACATAGTTGTTTGTCTCCTTTTTAAATAAAAAATGCCTTTCATAATGATGGCAGAAATCACCCAAATGGCCCTGATAAAAAGTTTCATGCCCATAGTTCTTAATACTGTATATTGCCCCCTTTAGCATCAATGCCAGCGTGCAGTCTTGTGTAATAGTTGTCTATGAGGCCCCTATTTCTTGCAGGTGGTATAGCTGCCCATTCGTCTTGGCAAAATGCCTCCAGGTCATGCAAAGTCTTTGGTCGTCTTGCATGAACCGCACGTTTGACATCTCACCAGAGTGGCTCGATGATATTAAGGTCAGGAGACTGTGATGGCCACTCCACAACCTTCACCTTTTTCTGCTGTAACCACTGGAGGGTCAACTTGGCCGTCTGCTTAGGGAAAGTCCAAGAGCGTCCCATGAGCAGCCTTCGTGCAGAAGAATGCAAATTGTCTGTCAGTATTTTCTGATAACATGCTGCATTCATCTTGTCATCACTTGTCAGAAGATTTCCCGTGCATTTATAGCTCCCCCCCCCAAAAAAAAAACATGCTTTACAGCAGGGATGGTATTCTTCTCACTATAGGCCTTGTTGACCCCTCTAATGGTTGTGACTATAAAGCTCTATTTTGGTCTCATCACTCCAAATTACAGTGTGTCAGAAGCTTTGTAACCGGGCTTTTTTTTGTGGCATTGGTGCAGTAAAGGCTTCTTTTTGGCATCTTGACCATGCAGCTCATTTTTGTTCAAGTATAGTTGTATTGTGCTCCTTGAAACAACCACACTGTCTCTTTCCAGAGCAGCCTGGGTTTTTCCTGAGGTTACCTGTGGATTAAGAACGATTCTTCTGGCAGTTGTGACTGAAATCTATCTTGGTCTACCTGACCTTGGCTTGGTATAAAGAGATCCCCAACATTTCTACCTCTGCATAAGTGACTGAACAGGACTGACTGGCATTTTCAAGGCCTAGGATATCTTTTTATATCCTTTTCCATCTTTATGAAGTTTTATTACCTTGTTATGTAAGTCTTTTGACAGCTCTTTTCTGCTCCCCATGGCTCAGTATCTAGTCTGCTCAATGCATCCATGTGAGAGCTACCAAACTGATTAACTATTTATACACAGACACTAATTGCAATTTAAAAAACCACAGGTGTTGGAAATGAACCTTTAATTGCAATTTTGACCTGTGTGTGTCACCAAACACTCAAGGCTATGTAAACTTTTGATCAGAGCCATTTGGGTGATTTCTGTTATCATTATGACTTAAAAAGGAGCCAAACAACTATTTTATAATAAATGGCTTCATATGATCACTATCCTGCAATAAAAGACATTTTTTTGTGTGCATGATTAGTCATTGTTAAAAAAAAAAAAAAAAATACACAAATATCACAATTTCTGCCAGTGTAAGCAAACTTTTGATGCTTTTTATTCTATATTATATGTATATATTTTACAATATCTGTCCCTTGTACTGTACTGATCATAGAGACGTGTAACAAATCACAGTGTGTGACTGACTCATGTTTATCTGTACAGATTGTGACAAAGTGACACCATCAGTTCTATCAGAGTCTGATCCAGAAGAAGAGAAAAATATGAGGAGTCCCCGGCAGATTAAAGAGGAGGAAATTCCTGTAAATATCAGTGAGTAATACATTATTTATACATTAGCTGTGATGACATTAGCTGTGATGAATAATTAAAAAGGGAATTCAGGGTTATCATGGATAATTAGAGAGACAGTATTGATCCAAATTTTTTACATTTTCCTTTGAGACAATTGGCTAAGTCTCGCTTGTTTTTTTTTGTTTTCCTACCTCTGGACTAATTAATAATAATAAAAAAATAAAAAAAACATTAAATAATTGATTAATAATTAATTAACAACTAATGAATTAATAGTTAATCCTCATATTGCAGATCAGAGGAGATGTTAAAAGGTTGAACTTGATGGACTGAAAGTCTTTTTCAACCTTAAATAAATACTATGAATATTATATGTGTAACATAATGAATTAGTGGTAGCCATAAGGTTAACGGCATATTTAGTTACATGAAAACATTTGAATGATCTTCAAGAAAATTACATATATTAAAGGTCAATAAAGTGTAATATTTCTAATATGCTGTATAAGAGCTTGATTTGATAATGTACAAAAAAAAATACACAGTTTAAAATAAATAATTCAAGCCTTTAAAGAGTTGTATATTTATGCCAGACCCTCAGATATCATGTACTCCGGTCTTTACTGAGGTGTACTTGTCTTTCTCCTTCACACCAGGGGCAATAACAGCCGTAACAGGGAATCCATTTATATTGTGTTAAACAGTCAGACACAAAGATATATTGTAATATTATGTATTTAATGAACACAAACAAGGATACGATGCAAAAGTCTGTGAAGTTATCAGTTGATTTCCTTGTAAACAGATCCATAAACCAGTTGTATGTATTTTACAAGCAACACCGCACAAAGGTGATTGTATACACAATGACACAATATGTGATCTTCTGTTGGTACTAAGAAACATCATGTGTTTGTGTTTTGTAGTAAAATGCGCAGAGGCAGAAACAAACACTATATTAATATTAAATAATTAAAATGAAATGGTGAATGTCTATAAGCAGTTTATCTATATATGTGTAGGATCTTTAGATGCGAAGCCTCCAATTGTCTCAAAGCTTGAAGAAGAAGAGCTGAAAATAAGAGATCAGCAGCAGGTGAAGGAGGAGGAGAGTCTTGGCATTATCAGTGAAGGTGAGTACTAATATAAAATAAGAAAAATATTATTAATTTATTTAAAGACACACCGTCACCTCAATAATTAATTTATTTTATCTTAAAGAGGATCAACAAACTGTCTAATTCCTGAGATACAGCATTGTTAGTGCGCTCTTATATGCTAGTTTGCAGCTCAGTGTAGTAATGTATGGTTCAGATGAGGGTGTGGGGATTTAGATTTGAATAGTTAATCATCACTAATATCAGTCAATAACATGCTCTTGAATTTCACTGCAAAATGTACAAGATAAAAGTATTAATAATATTGGGGAATTTATGAAATTCTTTTTTATATAGAGAGATTCTTCCATTAGTCTTAAACAGATAATTAGCAAAACTATGAAACATCAGACATGCATATTTACACCATGAATCTGTTTTTCTATATATTTAATGTCAGATAGTTTTGTAAATCTGTACAAATCCAGAGGCTTCTCTCTCGCAACTAACAGGTCTCCAAGATGAAAATCTATATCCTGAATTAATTAATGAGGAAGGAGAATATGAGAGAGACAAGAAACCTATTCAGCAGCTGGAAATCCATTCCGGTCTCTGTACAGGTGAGTGATAAATAATAATGTGTTTGTGTTCCTGCTCGGAATTAGTAATTCAGGAATATTCTGTTAATATATTTTGAGCAATTTGTTATACAAATCTGTATAAATATCATAAGCACTCAGTGCAAGGAATAATTCCTTATTATTTTACTACTAAACTGTGAGCTCCGCACCTCTTGCAAGTAGGTACAGTCTATGAGCTCTACACGTACATTCACCCCACTTACCTCACTCCCCATACTGGTAAATACATCAACTGTAAGTGACGGCCTCCTATGTGCCCCCATCATTTATGGAAGATCTCGTCTCTGGCCCCATAATAGGAACAACAATAACACTAGAATCAAATAACAGCAGAAGTGGCTGTAATAATGTCCTAACACAAGAACCCTCTTCATTCAATTAAACAAATCTAATTAGTATTACCTGTTAAATTATTTCTTAAAGGGATAGTTACCCTTACCATAAATGCTCTTCCTGGTGTAAAAGAGCACGGAATTCTATGTTAAAACCATCTATTGTTTTTTTTTTTTAAATTACGCTAATAACAGCCTTAAAATATAACGTCTTTGGTCTGTTTACAAACAGATTACTGACTACCCATGATTAATAACATATGCCGATAGCGAGCGGTAGAAAATGCGGCACACATAGATTTATAGCTTTTCCTTGGGTTCTGGAATGCAGCTTCTGGTTAACTCCCAGGTCACATATTTAACAGTTTGAAGCAGTAATTTCTCTGCACAGATGTATTTGAGAAGGGTTAAATCACTCTCTGTTTCTGCTCTGTGCACGGAGCTCTTGCTGTCAGTTTGCCTGGGGGACTTGCCAGAGCTCATGTAAACATACACTTCTTTTAGGATTTTTTATGTGAAAAATGCACCTATTTAAAAAAATGTAAAAAGTATTTCAATATGTTTTTATGAGTATGTTACAGTGGTGTGCTCCCAGTTGTGCTGAATACTGTCCCTTTAAACATCTTTATAAAATAATATGGAGTTTTGTGCCAATGTTGCTGTCTGTCTAGTTTCCATTTTTATTCTCCATGTTTGAGGAGACAGACAGCTGCCATTTAGCATTTATTTCTCTATTTGTTTCCATAGATACATTAGATCCTAAGGGCCCTTTTCTATTGGCCTATTTATACACACTTGAAACCGTTCTTAATATTGCCACATATTTTATTAGCTACTCGCAATCCGATTAAGTGCTCCCCACTCACAAAAACTACGGGCCAGCCAAAGCCGCAAAACTGGCCTTAGTACTCCATTGTTTCGAATATTACGAGCTCTAAATAATGAAAGTTACACAAAATTAATGTTCTATTAGACCCGTAGCGCTAGCTCGCAAATGAGAAAAAGTATCATGTTTCTGTCAAAAATAATTTGAGTACTAAATAGGACTCAAGGCATTTTTTTTATTGTTTCTTAAACACTTATTAGAGCTGAAGCATCAATTAAACACACAATACTGTACTTTACAAGCATGGGAAGGCATGAAAAGATGTTCTAATTAATTGCAGTGGTTGAAGTTATTGCTTTATACTTTTTTTGAATGATCTTAATTACTTTCTGTGTTAGGTTTCCAAATATCACCAATTCTGGTGTTAGTGTGATAGTGATATTTAGCTTATTTATGTAATAATTTTTAATTTGATTCCACGCCAACCTCATCACACAAACAGTAATATATATGGGCCATTGTTGCATAATTAAGATGTATTGGGATTAAACTTGTCATAAATAATATGGTATAATATGCACAATATTGTGGGATATTTCCCAGTGTCTACCTTGTTTTTTATTACAATTTTATTTTATCTTGCTGTGGCTTTTACGACATCTGTTAATGAATATCCTTGACCATTAGATTTCTATTGTTCAATACCTATTGTCTCAGCATAAATATTTTGTGTAATTCTAATACACTTGATAAAGATTTGATAATGAAAATGTTATTGAAATATGTGTTTGTAATCATTTATCTATGGAACTTAAAAAAAATGTGATTCATTAAATTTTTGCAGAAGGTTATTTACAAACGGTTTAGTTTGAAAATAAGGAACATAATCCTAAGAAATAGAAATAGAAGAAATTAAAAAATATATATATATATTTGGAGTGTTTGAAAATCTATTAGATGTTTGACTTGTTTTAGACCATGTTTTCTCCACTGAACAAAAATAATGTTTTGAGATTATTTGAAAGAAAATCGGACTATTGTTTAGTAGTACAAGTATCAAAATATGGGACTGGATTCCTTTTAATTTCCTGACCTTATTGCATGCTTTTACATTCACCATTAAAGACTGTGTGTTTTCGGTGCTCAGTCGTGTCTGACTCTCCATGACCCTATGGACAGTAACTCACCATTCTGATCTTCTTGGTATTCGCGGCAGAGATACTGAAGTGGGTTGTCAGTTCCTTCTCCCGTGGGCCACAGCATACAGCTCCTGGTATTCCTAGGTGGTTTCCCATTCAAGTACAGGACCATCATTTAAGACTGCTTGATTTTAATTCTTTAGTAATTTTTTGGGGTGGATGATGTAATAATGCTGATAAGGTGATATTTGAACAAAATTGCTGTTCTATGAGTAATAGGTAAAATTGGATTTTAATAATATAATGCAGCTGGGGTATACTGTAAAATATATTGCATATATTTGACTGAAATCATTAGGCATGTTTAATCCTAAATATTAAATATATGAGGAAGCCTATTTAAAAGTAATGGTGCTTATCGATCATTAATGTCAGGGTTTATTTGTGACGACCCAGATTTGAGGGGCCACATGCACCTCCATTTTCTCTCAATTAGGCCGTGCCTTTTTTGTGTTCAACTACATCCTGATGATCAGGAATAAATCATAACAGCAGACACAGGCATTCCATTTTTTTGAATGTCCAACTCAGACTGAGACTTTTTTCTTGCTTCAGATACATTTTTAAACCAAAAACAATAAAAATACCACATGTTTTCTCCCCCCACCCTGTAACTATGGTTATCAATCTCCCAAATGTCCTTCCTTTTAAATATCTGATCTGATGTGTTTTACACCCACAAGAGGTGCCCACTCTGATAAACTATCCTTTGTCCCATAAGTGACTAAGTAACTTTTATATAATATTAGTATACCCTATGGCCTGCTTCTAGCACAAATACATTATTCAAACTTTATTATACAAACCATCCTATTAGATAAAAAATCACTATTCTAAACTTTATAGCATTACTTTTAAATGGTACTTTGAAAAGAGACTTGGCATAACAGTGTCATGTTCTAACCACAACCTGAACACTAAGTATTGTATAAACAATTCTTATTAGGCCTGAATAGTCACAGACCATGCTCCTTGGGAATCCAAGGTACCGTAACAGACCCTCAGGCCTAACTTTATACAGGTTATTATTGATATAACAAAATAGTCCTTGAGTTCAGGGCAGTGACAGTTCGATCTTGGGCCATACAGGCCCTTACTGGTGGGGTTCAGAGGACCCCCATGCTGGCCCCCCTACATCAGTCATGACATTATTGATAAAAAAAAATGATTAACTTTGCAACCTGAAGTTTTGTTAAAAGATTTTAATAAAGTTATAAAAGCATTGACTCAGCATTAAAAGTGTCTTACTGCTCCATATACATTACTATGTATTCACATGTATACAAAGCTCCTCCACATGTATCCATATTTATCCGGTTAATTCTGCAGTCTTTTTTTTATGATAATGTGGGATTCATCCGTTTTGAAGCTCCCAGAATATCTGCCCCTTGTACTGTATTGATCATAAAGACGTGTAACAAATCCCACTGTGTGACCATCTCATGTTTATTTGTACAGACAGTGGCAAAGTGACACCACCAGTTCTCTTAAAGACTGATCAAGAAGAAGAGACAAATATGAAGAGTCCCCGGTCGATTAAAGCAGAGGAAACTCCTGTAAATATCAGTGAAAGTGAGTGATACATTATATATACATGGATTGTGATCAATCCTGCAGGATCCAAACAAGCCTTTTGCAAGCTTCCTCACAGCTTGCAGCTATCCATTAAAAGGAGGGCCAGAATGATCTTCCGCTCGCCTTCGTACGAGTTAGATACACTTTAGCTGCTAAAGCTTCTGCTTTTCCATCTTTTTTACTACCATCACTATTCTTTTCAGAAGGCAGCTCTGGCCTCCAAAACTGGTATCGCTTCAGCCACAGAATCTCATACTTCATGTTCAGCTGAAGAATCTCATTTATCTTGTTTATGAGGTCCTCCCTGAATACCTCTGACTGTTTAGCCACACTTTCTTCCTCCTTCTGTCTCTCCTGCACACACTCTTTCACCATATGTGAGCTTTCTGCATACATCGCTTTGCATTCAACTCAGCATCTTGTTTTCTCAGGTTCTGGAAATCAGTGCTAATCTTTTCTGGACATGCATCACTCTGAGACAACTGTGTCTCCAGGTTAGAGGGATCAGCCATTCTCTGTTCTTGTGGAGTATGTAACAGCAGCTCCTTCTCTAAAATAGCTTCCTTCCTCTGCTTCAGGGATTCTTCTGAGAGGAGGGACCTTTTGCTGAGTTTAATAGTGAGTGAGGATATCTAATTTCTCCTGTCTACCATGTTATTGCAGCTTCCGCACAACTGTCTCTTTAAGCTTATACTTAGGAGGGTTCTCCCTCTGCTCTCAGATAGGCATCTGTGTCTTCTTTAGGACGCCTTGTTGCTCCCAAGTGCATGCTTCCTCTTCCACTCAGGAATGTCATTTTGCATCATCCTGACATATTAGTAGCAATTTGCCTGGCTTCCATTTCCAGCTTTTTCAGTGCCATTGGTATAGAGTCCATATTTACTTCTTGCTGTACTTGTTTACCCTCTTGCCTCTCTTTGTACAGAGCTCTCTCTGTCTCAGGCAGCCAAAATAGAGAGCTGTTGGGAGACTTTACAATTTTAATGGAACCCATGTCAGTGATCTTCTTCATATGTCCTCTCAGAAACAGTGGCTCCTCCGCCACCAGCCCTATCTCCAGATTCTCCTCTTCCTCATCATTCACTTTAGGAAGGATTCCAGTTTCCTCATCACAATCACTGGCTGCAATAAACTGTCTGATCTCCCCTTTCTCTGGATCTGAGATCTTTGCCAAATATTTTTTTTCTAATGTATCATTATTCACTAAGGACAGGTGACTGGGCCTGTCTGGGTTTCTTATGGATACCTCAAATCTTGCCCAGTGTCTTGATCAACATCCTTCATATTGAGGCTGGTTTTGCAGCCTGTGATTGACAATATTTTGTCCTTTACTCTTAGACCTTTGCTCTTAGCATCAGTCATTTTTATATTATTACTATGAAATTGCCCATCACAAATGATGGGAGTCAAATTGTAAGCCTTGCAATGCTGTTTGCCACACAATGTGAGGCTATGGTCCCTCTGAGCACCTTCGGCACTCATTGCGAGCCTCTCCCCCCATGTAGTTTAGGGGCCACACATTGAGTGTTAGTGCCTGGGTTTAAGTGTTACTGCCTTCGGCCTCGTTTTCATCCTGTGTGTATATATATATATATATATATATATATATATATATATATATATATATATAGTAAATAAAAAGTACATCTGTGTTCACACTTGAATGTCTAAAGCAATTTAAAAAACCTGCTTCCAGCTCAGAGTTCCGAGAAAAACAGTTATTACACTTCACTCTGGGAAGTTGAGCTGGGACACACAAATGTGGCCACAAATGCCTCGCTATTCAATCCAAGCCATTATCAAACACGGCTTCCTTTAAGCTTATGCATGCTGTATTACACAGCTTTAATGCAATGCCAAGGTTGGAATAAACACAAGCTGAGTATCCAATCCATGTACAGCTGTTTCAAGCTTACTGGCTATCATCACCACAACAATAATTTATAATATGGTGGGCAAAAGAGCGATAGAAGCCTCCACCGTACAGTAGTACAGTAAATTAAAAGTACATCTGTGTTCACATTTGAATGTCTAAAGCAAGTTAAAAAAACTGCTTCCAGCTCAGAACTCAGAGAAAAACAGTTATTACACTTCACTCTGGGAACTTGAGCTGGGACAAACAAATCTGGCCACAAATATATATATGATTTTGCTCTAGGGGCAAAGACTCTTTAGCTGGGAATGTCTTCTGTTCTTGAGTCATGTAGATTCTGTTTTTCTTCCAAAATAAACCACTCTCGTTACAGTTGAGCACTTGTTGAGGAATAAAAGCCTCAGCTTCTAAACTCCCTAACAAAGATTTTGACAGCTTATTTGTTGGCACTGGCTGCCTCTCCACGCCTCCCTGGCTGCCTTTTCATGCAAGTTCTCTTTCACCCACTAACTGTTTTTCCCTAATCCAGATGTACAACAATTTCTCTACTTCCTCCAATGTCTGTGACCTTTGCTAAGTCACAGCCTTTACACCTCTAGCTCCCTTCATTACCACTATCCTAGAGATCGTTATACTCAGCAGCGAGATCAGACACGCGGCTACCATGCTCATACTTGGCTATTATCACTTTTTTCCGGTCTATGCTGGTTCTCATTCTTTTTCTTTTCTGCTGTGTGGTATTATTGGCCTTCTTCAAACTCATAATGTAAGCACAATCTACACTTTGGCTCTTATAGACACAGGCTGCTCTTGTAGGCACTAACTACACTATGCCACAGTACAGAACTTTATTTCACTTCCTGAGAGACAGTGGCACAAGCGTGTAAAGTACTGCGCAAGCTTTGATTTCAGAGCCAATTTTTGTCAGTCAGACACATTGAGTACTAAAATCAACGTGTTACGAGGAGGTTGAATACCGAGGGTCCACTGTAGATACATTGTGCACATTAAGACTCTAGGTGATGAGCTTCATTTAACAGTTGCATTTTTAGAGAAGTTTTGAAGGAGAATAGTCTAGTGGAACGAGGTAAGGAGTTCCATAGAGTTGGACCAGCACATAAGTCTCTGTCTTCTCTCAAAATAATCCCTCAACCGCCCTCTTCATTCTGCTAATGACTTTTTTTTTCTACTCTCTTCTCACCTCCGCCTTCATGACTTTTCTTGTGCTGCCCCTATTCTATTGAACTCATTGCCTCGCTCCACCAGATTATCTTTCAGCTTCAAAAATTCACTCAAAATGCATCTGTTTAAATAAACATATTACCTTCAGCCTTAATATGCAGAACTACACACTCCACAGCATAATATCACTCACACACATCTACAGTGCAACACACAGACACATCCACTTTCTTGAGCCTATTGTCTTACACACGACCATCTTGTATCCATCACCCTCCTGTACTCTACCAAAACCCTTTTGATTGTAAGTTTGAGAGTTTCAATCTTGAAAGGTGCATTTCAATCCTAAGTACTTTGGGAATTCACCATGGACATTGGATTCCTAGCTCAAAGACAGGGCCGTCCTTCCTTTGCTAAATGTTAATCTGTATTTATCATTGTCTGGACCTAATTTATGTACAGCGCTACGGAATATGTCGGCGCATTATAAATAAACTATAATAATAATATTAGAGAAAGCACTATTTTACTCTTGATTTAAACTCAATCGCAGAAGCCTCCATTCTTTTGCAATTTGATAAAAATCGTTTTTGCCTTGTACTTAACCCCTGTATAGTGCTACAGAATATATTTGCATGTTACAAATAAAGGATAATAATAAATAAAATGATGAATGTCTATAAGCAGTTTATCTATATATGTGCAGGACCTTTAGATGTGAAGCCTCCAATTGTCTCCAAGCTTGAACAAGAAGAGCTGAAAATAAGAGATCGGCAGCAGGTGAAGGAGGAGGAGAGTCCTGGCATTACCAGTGAAGGTGAGTAGTCAATACACAATAAGAACATTAATAATACAGAAACAACACAGTTATGTTATCTTAAAGAGGATTAAAAACTATATATACATTGTATTGGCACTTTTTTAAAAAGATTGTAAAATATAAAACATTTTCAATTTTTTTGTCCTGGATGCCATGATAGTGATAATTACCAGATGGCTCCTTCTCTCAGATTTTATAGGACATGATAGAAATCCAAAGCACTTTATTTTCTGGTTGCCCAGTGGCGCCAAGCACATAATGCAAAGAGCATTCATTACATGAACCCAAAACAATCCTAATTTAGATTAAGGATAGATAAATGCCCAGAAAAAAATGTACAGGATAAATTGTTAATTCAATCTTTTCACTCCACTATGTGCTGCTTCCTTATAGTCCTTCCAAGATGATCCTGTGTATATTGTGCCTTTGAGCTGCTTCTTATTGAGTTTCCTGATATTCTTGTAAAAACAGAAGTGCACAGCCCTCTGGCTTTATCTTTTTACTTACATTATTATGTGCAAATAAAACACCACTTACCTGAAGGACAACGGCAGTGTCATATTTATAACTGAAGAACTTGACTAGATGTGCAAAAATATTTTTACACACATTAAAATAAATTAGTATAGCTTTTGTTTTTTACCATTTTATTCAATTTTGTTTTAATGGATGAGAACATTTTAACTTTGTTTGTAAAATAATTAGAAACCAGGGAGGAGTGGGGGGAACCTGGGAAGCAGATGAAATCTGCATTCACTTTCGTTAAAATGTCCTTTTCAAATCGTACCTTGACAATACATTTCGGTGGTAGAATAAGGTGCCATAAGATAACCGGTGTTTATGTTGTCTTGAACACAAGGTATCATTGTTATTATCTTATATACTTCACAATCATGTGAAGTTTTTCTCAAACTGGCATGGTCCTTTAACAATATACAACAGATGCATGAAGTGCCTAAAAAATAAAGTGTTGCTGCTCAGATACTTGCCCCATTGCAGTGTTTCAATCATATGCTTTTGTTATCTGAAATAAGTTTACAGTAGCAGCTGTGTGTGTTTGTGTATGTGTGTATAAATGTATGTATATGTGTGTGTATAAATGTATGTATATGTGTGTGTATATATATATATATATATATATATATATATATATATATATATATATAGTTGAATAATCCGAGTATTGCAGTGAATAGTGATACCTTTTTTATTGGACAAACATATTCATAATAAAGCAACAAGCTTTCGAGAGATAATGCCTCTCTTTATCAAGTCAAAAAGCAATACTGATACAAGTATGAACTAAAAACAGCAAACAGAAAGAGATGGGGAAAAAAAAATTGGAAAAACAAGAAAGACTAAATTAATTGGCCAGAGTTAAGTGAGAAACAGACCAGCATTGTGAATAATGTCCTGATAGGTCAGTAAGTCTATAGATCAGGTTGTAGATAAGAACACAGCAGAGTGAAATAAAGAGAAATAAATTTAAGCATAGCATGTAGCTTACAAAAACATCAATAGAAGGGGGGAAGCTAAGTGGAATATGTTAGCTATAAGACCTTAAGATAGTGGGCCAGAAAGCCTAAATCGGTGTTAATACCAAAATCCTTGGTATTAAAAAATTTGAATAATTTTTAATTCAAAAGTTTTCCGCTGTTGGATAGTTCTGAAATTCCCTCTGAGTACTTTTATTTTGAGGTTCTGGATGGAGTGATTCTCCTGGGTGAAATGGTGTCCCACTAGAGTACAATAGCTGTCTTCCTGGTGTTTTTTGATGGAGCTTCGGTGGAGGTTCATTCGCATGTGTAGTTTCTGGCTGGTTTCCCCAATGTAGCACCCTTTCACATACAGTACACTGTATCTTGTACACTACATCTGATGATGTACATGAGCATGAGCCTCTGATATTGTGAGTCTTGTTGATGTGCGTGGCTGTGTCCTCTTTGCAGATGTGTTGGCATAGTTTGCAGCGACTTTTATTGCAGGGTTTGGAGCCACTTTCTTTGTTATGCTGTTCAATCTTCTGTTCACCAATGTTTGTCTTAAATTCGGTGGCTGCCTAAATGCAAGAATGAGGGGTTTAGGGAATATATGTTTCAATTCTGTGTCCTCTGTGAGTTGTGGTTGTAAATCCTTAAATATTTTGCGTATTCCTTCTAGATCCGGATGGTATGTGGTTACAAGAGGTGTACGTGAAGTTGTTTCTTTGGTTTTGTATTGCAGCAGGTTTTCCCGGGGTGTTCTGATGGCAGAGGTTACTTTCTGAGTGATAATACAGGGTTTGTAACCCTTCTGTCTGAAGGAGGCAGACAGTGTTTTTAAGTGTTCATCATGGTCCTCTGTGTTTGAACATATGCGGTGGTATCTGATGGCTTGACTATGAATTATCCCTTGTTTAGTGTGGGAGGGGTGGAAGCTAGAGTTGTGGAGGTAACTACATCTGTCTGTAGGTTTCCTATAGATAGATGAATTCAGTTTGACATTTGTAATGGAAATGGTGGTATCCAGAAAGTTAACCTGTTCTGTGGAATAATCCATTTTAAATTGAATGGATGGGTGAAAGGTATTGAATAAATTATGGAAGTCTTTGAGTTTTCCTTCCCCTTCTGTCCATATGATGAACAGGTCATCTATGTAACGGTAGTATCTGTAAGGTTTGTGGACATATGTGGACAGGAATCTCTTTTCCAGGTCGGCCATAAATAGGTTGGCATATTGTGGTGCCATTTTCGTGCCCATTGCGGTCCCCATTATTTGTAGGTAAACATGCTGGTTGAAGGTGAAGTAGTTGTGGGTCAGGATGTATTCTAGTAGTTTGACAATGGTATCAGGGTTATATTTGTGATTCTGATTGTGTGTAGAAAGAAACTTCATGCATGACTCAGTGCCATCTTTATGTGGGATGTTGCTGTAAAGGGATTCAACATCCATGGTTACCAGTAGTGTGTTGGCAGGTAGGCCCTCAATCTGACTGAGTTTGTTAAGGAAGTCAGTGGTGTCTTGTATATAGCTGTCAGTGTTTTTAACTAGTGGCTTCAGGATGTTTTCAACAAGACCAGATAACTGTTCAGTCAGTGTGTCCATACCTGTAACAATAGGTCTCCCTGGATTGCCTGGCTTGTGGATCTTTGGCAGCATGTAGAAAGTCCCAGTTGTAGGATGGGTGGGTATAAGCTGCTCCAATTCGTGCTGCAAGTTCTTAGGGATATATATATATATATATATATATATATATATATATATATATATATATATATATATATATATTTATACAGTCAGATCCATAAATATTGGGACATCGACATAATTCTAAACTTTTTGACTCTATACACCACCACAATGGATTTGAGCTTATATCTGCTCTTTGTAAATGGGATAATGAGGGAATAATACACACTTGGCCATGGAACAGCTGAGCAGCCAATTGTCTCATTACTTTTGGTCCCTTAAAAAGTGGGAGGCACATATACAAACTTGTAATTCCTACACTGTTCACCTGATTTGGATGTAAATACCCTCAAATTAAAGCTGAAAGTCTGCAGTTAAAGCACATATTGTGGTGGTGTATGGAGCCAAAAAGATTAGAATTATGTCGATGTCCCAATATTTATGGACCTGACTCTATATATATATATATATATATATATATATATATATATATATATATATATATAGTAATAACTGTTTTTATCGGAATTCTGAGCTGGAAGCAGGTTTTTTAACTTTAGACATTCAAATGTGAACACAGATGTACTATTTATTTACTGTACTACTGTACAGTGGAGGCTTCTATCGCTCTTTTGCCCACCATATTATAAATGATTGTTGTGGTGAACTACATACTCATAAGATCCACAACACAGGCTGAGATCCCGCTCCATGCCGATGATAGCCAGTAAGCTTGAAACAGCTGTACATGGATAGGATTCTCACCTTGTGTAAAATCCAGCCTTAGCTTTGCATTAAAGCTGTGTAATACAGCAGGCATAAGCATAAAGGAAGCATGTATGAAAATTGCTATGGATTGAAGAGCGAGGCATTTGTGGACACATTTGCATGTCCCAGCTCAGCTTCCCAGAATGCAGTGTAATAACTGTTTTTATAGGAAATTCTGAGCTGGAAGCAGGTTTTTTTTTTAACCTGCTTTAGACATTCAAATGTAAACACAGATGTACTATATATATATATATATATATATATATATATATATATATATATATATATATATATAATTTTTTTTCTTACAATAATCATAAACAGATTGTTTGCAAAACTATAAGATATCAGTTCATACATTTGCATCCAGAATCTGTTTTTTTATATATATTAAATGTCAGACAGTTGTGTAAATCTGTAACAAACCAGAGTCTTCTCTCTCTTGCAACAAACAGGTCTCCAAGATGAAAATCTATATCCTGAATTAATTAACGAGGAAGGAGAATATGAGAGAGATGAGAAACATATTCAGCAGCTGGAAATCGATTCAAATCCCTATAAAGGTGAGTGATACATTATTTTGTATTTGTGACTGTGCTCTGAATTATACATTCAGAAATATCCTATTAATTATTTATTCTAATGCGTAATACAAATCTGTATAAATATTATTACAATAAGCCTCCAATGTAAGAAATTATTCCATAGTATTTGCAAGTAAACTTTGAACTCAGCACCTCCGACAGCCTCTTGTCTTCTCCCATCATCCATGGAGGATCTCGTCTCTGGCCTCATAATAGGAACAGCAATAACACTAGAATCTAAAAACTTGCAAAGGAAGTGGCTGTAATATAGTCCTAATGTGTCTAAAATATTTTAATAAAATTCTATGGAAATATTGGCGCCTGTCTGTTTTCGAGTTTACTGTCATTTAACATTTAATTATCTGTTTTTGCAATTGACACGTTCGATTTTAAGATTACAAATGATGTTATATATTTGTTTCAGAAAAATAGATCTTGATTTATCTTTATATTTAGCTTTGATTTTGCTGGGTATAAACATTTAAATACCATATAACTATCTTCTATATATATCTGTACAGGCAGTGAAAGAGTGAAATTGTTGATTATGTCAAAGCTTGAACAAGAAGAAGAGACAAATATGAGGATTCACCATCTAATTAAGGAGGAGAAAATTCCTGTTAATATCAGTGAAGGTGAGTAATACTCTCTTGATGTGATTAATTTAATATGTAAAAGTCAATGATGAAACTATGATCCACATTTGTATATGATTACAAAATATGCTGTATGTTTATATAGTCTTATAAAAATGTCCACTAAATTAACAGACTTATCAACCAAACTGACTAACTGCAAATTGGTCTCAATTTACTATAATTATTATTAGTAATTCATTGCAATATATATATATACTGCCAAATCCTTTACATTTAGAAGTATGTTAAACCTCTCAGGTTTTAAAATTCATTATTCCTTATGCTTTTTTTCCCGGCAGACGGGTCCATAATTTTGAATACTCTTGAAGAGGGCCACATATCCCCCAGTTCACCGTATTGTGTATTGGAAGATGTCAGTGTTTCACACAGTCATCTCGAAGCAAAACCTGTAACTCACACAGGGGAAAAGCCATCTGTATGTTCTGAATGTGGGAAATGTTTCAGTCGGACCACAAATCTAAAACTACACATGAGAACTCACACAGGAGAAAAACCATATGTATGTTCTGAATGTGGGAAATGTTTCAGTCAGACCACAAATCTCAAACTACATATGGGAATTCATACAGGTGAAAAACCATTCGAATGTTCTGTATGTGGGAAATGTTTTAGGCGAGCCTCACATCTTAAAGAGCATATGATAACTCACACAGAAGAAAAGAAGTTTGTATGTTCCGAATGTGGGAAATGCTTCAATATTGCCAAACGTCTCAATGAACATATGAGAACTCATACAGGAGAAAAACCATATGTATGTTCTGTGTGTGACAAAAGTTTCAGTCTACGTACAAGTCTCTATCTACACATGAGAACTCACTCAGGAGAAAATAAATTTGTATGTTCTGAATGTGGGAAATGTTTTGATATTGCCACAAGTCTAAATGTACATATGAGAACCCACACAGGCGAAAAACCATTTGTATGTTCTGAATGTGGAAAATGTTTCAGTATAGCCAGAAGTCTCAATCAACATATGAGAACGCACACAGGAGAACAACCATTTGTATGTTCTGAATGTGGGAAATGTTTCAGTATTGCCACAAGTCTCAATGTACACATGAGAACTCACACAGGTGAAAAACCATGTGTGTGTTCTGATTGTGGGAAATGTTATCGTCGAGCCTCACATCTTAAAGAACATATGAGAATACATACAGGCGATAAACCATATGTATGTTCTGAATGTGGTAAATGTTTCAGTAGTGTCTCAAATCTTAACAAACATAAGATAACTCACACAGGCGAAAAACCATATGTGTGTTCCGAATGTGGTAAATGTTTCGGTCAGGCCTCAAATCTTAACAAACATAAGAAAACCCACACAGGAATAAGATCATTTGAATGAAGTGTTTTAATAAAATCTCAACACGCATAAGAAAATTTACTCAGGAAAAAGACCCCCAAAAATCTATTCAGACTTATATATGTAGTGCAACACAATGGATATCCGAGTTGTAAAGCATGTTAATAGAACATTGCTGCTCTTTTAGTAAACTATATTTATGTAATATCATGTATTATTAAGACATACTATGAGGCTGCACTGATTCTGTGCATCGGCTCTATCTGGTTGCCAATTAACTTTTGATTTAAGGGATCCTGAACTAATGGACTTTGCTCTACACTATCATGCTGAGCACTCATGAATTTATGAACCGGTAAACTAGTTTATATTGTTTTTTTTCTTTTCTTTAATAACATGTATAAATATTTGTTTTTCAAACTTGAGAGGTCTCCCATCATTTTTTTGTGTTGTTTGTGAGTTTTGTTGCGTCAATCAAGGCATAAGAGAAGAAAAAAATGCTATAGCACACTTTTAAAGCTGTGTTATGCAGCAGGCATATGCTATAAGGTGCCGTGTTTAAAATGGTACTAGATTAAAGAGTATATCTCTCTCTCTCTCTCTCAAAAGAACATATGTCAATTGTCCATGTTCTGCTGGGACAATCAGAGGGAAGCTGACTCCATGGCAGCTTCTTTGGAGGTGATTTGTTTCATTTCCCTGAAAGCAGGGCTGATCAAAAAGCAAATTTTGTAGTGACACTAATCTCATTCAGCGCCTGGCTGTATTGGTCTTAAAGCTAGGATGAAAACAAAGAAATGTCCATAATTAACTACAATTTTAACGTAGCTAGCTCTGAGTCTGTGGTCAACAGATCAGCATACCACTGTTCCAGTTCCATTTATTACTCCACCACCATCTACAGTAATTCCTGTATCCACTACTCTGCATTATCCCTCAGAATTTATTTTCATGTTGCCAGGAGTTCCATGTTTCTTTATCCTGGGGACCTGCAGTTTGCTGAACTTTCCATTAGACTGCTGAGAGTTCTCTGAGGTCATTGGTTCAATTTTGTCTAAGCTCCTTGTGTTGGTTGAACCGGTCTCAGTCCTAGTTCAGTAGGTGTAGATCCCTTGCCTGCCACTAAGTCACAACACTGAGTTAACTCTCTGTTCATTGCCTAGGGTTCTTTTCCACACCTCACCAGCTGGAGCATACAGCATAATTTCTGATGTCTTCCATTTGATCAGGCAGCTCAAAACAGAGCATTGAAGTCCCAGCATCCAGCAAAAGAACATTGCTCCATCACTAATGTCTTAACCACAAGATCTCTTTATTGAACGGGGAGCATAGTATTTATAGGAATACAATGGTAACTAAACACATTGACAGAAAGTAATTAAATAGTGGTGCCACTAAACAATACCACTTGGTAACATAATTGAAATAACTAGATCAGAAGGCCAAATTAATTACTTAGAATTGTTGCAAAATATGTTACATCAATACACAATATATGTTATATCTTGTTGTTTGCATCTCTTCACAGGAACCCTGCAATGATAAAGTGTTCAATTTGTAGCATTGTGTCAGATCTGTCTTTGCAAACAATAATTTGATTACAGCTCCATAGACCAGGTCACAAAGTATAGTTTAACTACTTATAAAATACATTTCAGACATGTTTAACATTAATATAAACACTATAACAAGCTGTTACTCACAAATGCAATGCACCCAGTACTACAGCATAGTAAAATAATCACATCTGGTTATGGAATCAGCAGTAGAGTGAATCCCCCAGACCAGAGGCCCAATGTAAACAGAACACTTCACACAACCGTAAATGGCAAATGGTGGTTTAAGCAACAAAACAACAAGAAATTAGAACAATTTTATTGAATAATAATAATAAACAGTGCCACTATTAAAAACCTTGGGTTAAACGCCCTATGCTCTCAAATCCCTTGAAAGATCTGTGAAAGAGAGTGACCAAATGGCCGTCGGGTGAATAGGACACCGTAAAGGATTCTCTTTAATCCATTACAGCAAGTATTGTGCTTAATGTTTGGTCTTTGCTGTTAACAGCTATATAGGTTACCAGTGCAGGGTTCCTTTGGAAAAAAATAGGTTCAACGGTTCAAGCCAGTACAATACCCTTTTTATAAGTGGGTAAATCATTTATGCCACTTATTTATCAGCACTGCTTTTCCTAAGGCATTTAGTGGCAATGGTTAAGGTTGACATGACCAAACTGGTCATGTGGGCCATATTCTAGTAGCTGTTTGCAAATGCCTCTAACTCTAATTTGGCTGCATGTTTTAAAAAAAATTTTTTTTAGTTTTTTATAAATGTTTAGATGTATTTTATTGAACTCATAAACCCTGCCTTTTTAAGTAAGCATCAATAGCATTTACAACATTGGACCCTATTCTATTGGAAGTTTGCAAATGCCTTGAATTTCTGGAGGCGTGATCATATGGTCTAACAATATTTAAACAAGCCTGTAATTTACTTCTTAGACACAGCCAATAGTAAATGAGACCATCATCATGATGTTAGTAAAACCATGGAAGTTACACGTAATCTGCAATCTGAGGCTAGGAATTAATGAGAGCCAATAAATAATATTGGCTGATCGGGCTCACAATCAAGCACTCATTAAAATGCATTAGATCATCTGTTTTAGTCCATGATATGTATTATCCTCTTGAGTCCCAGGATTGATATTACTCAGAGATAACAATGAACTTTTTTTTTTATTGCATATTTGTGTTTATGATACTGTTGTGCAATTAATTCTAATGCATTTTCATGCCCTCCCATACATAATATTTTTGACAGATACCTGATACTATTTTAGATTACGGGACAAACTGGTTTTGCGAGCTAGAGTTGCAGGTCAAATAGAATATGGATTTTGTTTAACCTTAAAAGTTAGGAGCTCATAATTTTTCGAGCTGTGCTAAAACCCCTGGAGTTCTAAGGCCGTTTTTTGCGTCTTTACTTGGCCCGTAGTGATTGTGACCAGTTACTCGTAATTTGATTGCAAGTAGGAAATAGAATGTGATAATAATAAGAGCAATTTTAAGTATGTATAAATGTATGAATTGGGAAATAGAAGAAGGACCTTAGTTTTTAAGTGGTCTTTTTTTTTTTTAGAATATAGGAGGTAAAATGATTGCCCATTTTTTGGCTTATTAGCCCTAGTGAATTATTCTAGAGCAATTATCCAATTAATTATATGGAGAGAAAATGTGATAAAACTTTATATATTATGATTTATTTGTTCTTCTTTTGATTAACTGGTTGGTTTTCTACATGTATTAATATGCTTTAAATAAGAATGTGTTGACTGAACGAATCATGAGTTTTAATGTACAACTCACTGTGCACAGCTCATTGCAGTCAAATATGTATTCATATACATTTCTGTGTGGGCTACCAAAGAAATACCTGGGTATGGAGTCACTGAAGAATATATTGCATGTTAAATCCCCTGCATTGACATCTTACCTAAATATTTTTCATATCATCGGAATACACCATTGTAAACAAGAATCCCCCCCCCCCCCCTCACCCCCCCAGCAGTATTCACCAGCTAAATGGAGAGGTGAGCACTGCTTGTCTGTGACATTATATTAGCTTCAGGGGGCAGTAACTCTTACTGACCAAATGTTATATGGACCTTGGTGTGATTTCCTATATTCTGTGTGTGTTACTCTGTATGTTCTTAGTAACATTATCCCATTATCCTTCCTCTTCTGACTCTATCAATGAGACTGTGTGTGTGTTTCAGGTACTTAGAAAGTGTGAAGATGTTGCAGTCTATTTCTCTATAGTGTAGTGGGAGTATATAGAAGGACACAAGGAGCTTTACAAGGACATGTTGTTGAAGAATCACCAGACACTCAGGACTTTGGGAATCCCAGTAAACAGGAGCCGAAGTAACATTAGGATTTGTAAATAGAAATATGTAATGCTCATTATGTTTCTATTAAGAATATGACACACTATCCAGGAATGCCCAGCCGTATCTAAATTCCATAGTACGTCCTCACTTTAATAGCAGAAGTTAAACAACTGAAACGTTTTTAAGAATTGTCAATGTCCTATTGTTTGCTTTGTTAATCAAGACCTATATGTACAGTGCCTTGCAAAAGTATGCACAACCCCTTGGCATTTTTCGTGTTTTGTTGCCTCACAACCCTAGGAATTGAATAGGAATATTTGAGGATTTGTGTCATTTAATTTACAGAACATGCCCACAACTTTGAAGATGTTTTTTTTTTTTTTTTTAATATTGTGAAGCAAACAACAAATAGGACAAAGCAACAGAAAAAGTCAATGTGCATAACTATTCACCCCCCTAAAGTCAATACTTTGTAGAGCCACCTTTTGCGGCAATCACAGCTCACTTTGGATAAGTCTCTATGAGCTTGCCACATCTTACCACTGGGATTATTGCCCATTCCTCCTTGCAAAACCGCTCTAGCTCCTTCAAGTTGGATAGTTTGTGCTTGTGAACAGCAATCTTTAAGTCTGACCACAGATTTTCTATTGGATTGAGGTCTGGGCTTTGACTAGGCCATTCCAACACATGGTGTTACAGGTTTTGCTCAAGAATATCCCTGTATTTAGCACCATCCATCTTTCCCTCAACCCTGACCAGTTTCCCTGTCCCAGCTTCTGAAAAACATCCCCACAGCATGATGCTGCCACCACCATGTTTCACTGGGGGATGGTGTTCTTTGGGTAATGTAATGTGTTGGGTTTGCGCCAGACATCGCGTTTTCTTTGATGGCCGAAAACATCAATTTTAGTCTCATCAGACCAGAGCACCTTCATCCATACATTTTCGGAGTCTCCCACATGCCTTTTTGCAAACTCAAAAGGTGCCATTTTGTTTTTTGCTGAAAGTAATTGCTTTCTTCTGGCCACTCTGCCATAAAGCCTAACTCTATACTTTGTAGAGCTTATTGTCGTCCTATGTACAGATACTCCAGTTTCTGCTGTGGAACTTTGCAGCTCCTCCAGGGTTACCTTAGGTCTCTGTGCTGCCTCTTTGATTAATGCACTTCTTGCCCGGTACGTGAGTTTTGATGGGTGGCCGTCTCTTTGCAGGTTTGTTGTTCTGCCATGTTCTTTCCATTTGGTTAGGATAGATTTGATGGTGCTCCTGGGGATCATGAAAGATTTGGATATTTTTTTATCTTCGGTTATTAAGGAATTTTATATGTTTTTTTTTCCCTTTTGAGAATATTGGCTTTTTTTTTGTTGGCCTTCCTCTGGATCATTTAACAATTATTCTGCATATTGCAGATCAGGGGAGACCTAAAAAGGTTTAACTTCATGGACTAAAAGTCTTTTTTCAACCTCAATTACTATGTAACTATGTACTATGTAATTGGTTGCACCAGAGCTTTTTATGGGCTTCATAATAAAGGGGGTGAATACATACGCACATGACAATATTCTGTTTTCTATTTCTAAAAAATAGTTTTATGTATATATTTTTCTCATTTCACTTCACCAACTTAGACTATTGTCTTCTGATCCATCACATAAAATGCTGTAATTTAACAAAATAGGTAAAAAGTCAAGGGGGTGAATACTTTTGCAGTGCACTGTATTGAATGTAAAAACTACAACAACTATCTAAGGGCCATATTAAATTCCAGCCATGTAAATCCAACTTGTATTGATATCAGAATTGTGTGTCAAACTTCCTGAGAGATGGGGCTTTAGGAGGCGTGACCGGAAATGAACAGCAGTGCCTCTTGATGCGGCAGTAGGCTGGTGGAGGCAATGGACGCTGTGTGCTGTGTCCACAGAATATAAGAATATAAGCTCCTATGTATGTATGCTGAGTCGCTGCTATGCTGCCAATACAATTGCTGCTACACCTTATTACCTTATTTTCCGGATGAAGTTGGTGGAGTTGGAGTGGCTGCAGTTCAGAGCTGCTTGTCTGTTGCTGAGGCTGGCGGTTCACGCACCTGTGGCATGACGGGAAACGCTGAGGCGTCCTTGGAGAAGCAGTGACTGGCTACCTACTTTGGCAGCGTGACTGCTGGTCGACTGATTGTTTTCCACCTCTAAGGGTAAGTCCGATAGGGGACACAGTAAGGAAGGCCTTAATCTCTGCTACCCCAGCTTTGTGTAACTGCACATTAAGGTACTGTTTTTTTCATTTATTTGGAGGAAGATAGTAAGCATCTGCAATCTGCTTCTCTGTACCTTCCCCAGACTTTACCCATTTTATCAACTGTGCAATATTAAATCAACCAATATTACCCCAGTTACCAAACGGGCACAATTGGTGCTTTGGGGGTCCATAAAGGGATTTTTTTCTTTTGCTGAGCATATTTCTTAGAACTTTAAATGGTTCATAACCAATTGCACAAAACTATTTTAGTCATATGAGTGCCAGTGTTCTTAATTGTTCCCAGATAGTGATGTCGCGAACCTAAAATTTTCGGTTCGCGAACCGCGAACGCGAACCGCCGCAAATGTTCGCGAACCGGCGAACATCGGCGAACCGCCGAACATCGGCGAACCGCCATAGACTTCAATGGGCAGGCGAATTTTAAAACCCACAGGGACTCTTTCTGGCCACAATAGTAATGGGAAAGTTGTTTCAAGGGGTCTAACAACTGGACTGTGGCATGCCGGAGGGGGATCCATGGCAAAACTCCCACGGAAAATTACATAGTTGATACAGAGTCTGGTTTTAAGCCATAAAGGGCATAAATTACCTAACATTCCTAAATTGTTTGGAATAACATGCTTTAAAACATCAGGTATGATGTTGTATAGATCAGGTAGTGTAAGGGTTACACCCGCTTCACAGTGACAGACCAAACTCCCCGTTTAACGCACCGCAAACAACCGCTAACAGTCCATTTGCACAAACGCAAACCCCCCATTTGCACAAGGTTGGATACCAAGCTAGCCATGTCCCGTTCCATGTCCTCACTGATGTCATTGAAGGTCTCTTCCTCCACCCAGCCACGTACAAGGGTCCCCGAAAGGTGACAACAAGCCCCCTGGGACGCCTGCTGTGTTTGGTCTTCCACCTCCTCAAAGCCACCTTCCTCCTCTGACTCCTCTACTTCAGACTCCTCTCACTGCATTGCCTCTCTCTGCATTATTATAAGGTGTGTTAAGTAGTACTACTCTTATCAGTTTAAAACCTGTTACAGCACATATCAGGGGGCGTGTATAAGGCCTGGATTTTTAGAACCGGGAGATGGAAAAAGATGCTTTGTTGGTCGTATCACTTCAATTTTGGGGCACTTTGAGACATTAGCTTCTTACGCTCAAACATGTCCTTTACAGGCACCTGACTATGGGCAAATGAGCAGGAACTGCTCAAGGCGAGAGACGCAGTGGCGGATGGTTGAGAGGGGGCAAGGAGGACAGCAGTGGTTGATGTGGCTGATGATGCTGGACCAGGAGGAGGATGGCGGCTTTGAGTTTGTGTGCTGCTTGTACTCATGTGTTGGTCTGGAGACACCCAAACATTAGGTCTCAACCTGTAGAGGATAAGGGAACCAGGCTACTCTAGACCTCATTCATCATTACCGGTTTTGACAGATTGGTACTATGCGTCCAAGCTACTGTGACAACAGATATGAGTGGCACTGTGCACTTGCAGAAGTTGGCAGAGTAAACGCTGTAGGTCTGACACACACGCTTGCAGACAACTAACTGCTATTCAATCTATTACAGTAGAAAAAATGTTTTTTGTTTTAAATGTACACTACTGTTACACTAGATATGAGTGGTGTGTTAAGTAGTACTACTCCTATCAGTTTAATCCCTGTTATGTGCCTTTTTGGGGGGTTTGGTTGTTGAAGGCACAGTGCAGCACCAGAGGCCAGAAAAATTAGGCATGTACACATGCCTGAAAAATTAGGTATTGTTGATCTTGCAGCGAGCAGAGAAGAAGGTAGGCCTGATTCAACGCCCCAGCCCGCATACCCACACTCAGAGATTGAGGGGGGGACCTGAGAAGGCCACGGGTCGGAGATATAAAGGGGGGCCATCCCAAATAAGCACACAAGCGGGGACAAAGGTAGTGAAGGGGACATAGAGGCCCATGGACTGACGGTCGCCATCTTGGCAGGAAAAGGGCCCAGCAATTAAGCCAAACTGACCCAGCACAGGCAGCTACTTGAGTGAAACGGTGTACAATTACACCTTAATAAAGCTGAAACATGCAGCAGCAGGGATTCTAAACGGCCACACGGGGACAAGGAGGCTAACAGCCCCCACAGTCTCTGCACCACTCTTTTTAACAGATAACCCAATGGGCTAACCAGGGACCTTGCCCACATAAAAAAACAGAATTTTATTGGAGGAATTATTAGTGTCTTTACCCCCCAAGAGAGGACATAATAAACGGTATCTTTAGACTACCTGATGGCCAAACCTCCTTTAGCCCCAATGCTATCCAAGAAACATTTCAAAACTTTATCTGTCTGGGTGTCTATAGGTGACATTAGTACTGACCTTTATCTGACTGGGTGTCTATAGAGTGACATTAGTACTGACCTTTATATGACTGGGGGTCTATAGAGGAACATTAGTACTGACCTTTATCTGTCTGGGGGTCTATAGAGGGACATTAGTAATGACCTTTATCTGACTGGGTGTCTATAGAGGGACATTAGTACTGACCTTTATCTGACTGGGTGTCTATAGAGTGACATTAGTACTGACCTTTATATGACTGGGGGTCTATAGGTGACATTAGTACTGACCTTTATCTGACTGGGTGTCTATAGAGGGACATTAGTAATGACCTTTATCTGACTGGGGGTCTATAGAGGGACATTAGTACTGACCTTTATCTGACTGGGGGTCTATAGAGGGACATTAGTACTGACCTTTATCTGTCTGGGGGTCTATAGGTGACATTAGTCCTGACCTCCTGCTGCAGTATTATTACTCCCAGTACTCCCAGGCTTGCTACTATTAGATATAATAACCTCAGTTTCATTTCCTTATCTGTTGGTAACATCAAAATATGATTATTAAATATTTCATATTTGTTTGTTTCTTTCTCCCAAAGTGAACCCCTTTGTGTGTGTCCCACAGATGTGGCGTTTCCGCTCTGCGTATGTTGGATTTGCACCGCTCAAAAAGTATGAAAAGAGACCCCCCCCCTTGAAGCCCATTAATGACATCATCAGTAAATTGTATGTAACAGATTCCAGTGTTTAGGGTTTATGACCCAATACTGCGATCATATCATTTATGACAAAAATCCGTATTTGTCGTATTATTCAGACGCGCGTGCATCTTTGTGTTACATTTCCTGATACTTTTATTATCTTGATCTTTATATATTTACTAGCGACTTGCCCGTCAAAAAATGACGGCAATGTGATGTATATGTTTGTGAAGTTGTTTAGTTATTTAAATATATTTTTGACCCTTGTAAGTATTGTGATATGAACATGTATTTTTGTAAAACGTTGATGTAATGGTTTTTTAAAATGAAATTTGTATCTGAAGAATTGTTCACTTTAATATACATAGAATCCAGAGAAAAGTAAAAAGTAAAAAGACTTTTTTAAACGTGCCGAATTTTAACATGAAGTTTAAAATATATGTAAGCAATAACCTTGAAAGTATATATTTTTAAAATTGAACTTTATTTTTTATGTAACTTTGTAATTTTTGCAAAACATTTGTCTAATTTTGAACATTATAAACAGGAACATAGTAAATACATTTTGTAACATAATTTTGAATTAAAAGTATTAACATTTGAATGTAAAAACAGTTTAACTTTAAATTAATCAGTATTAACATGCAATTTATATCAGAATAATTGTTAAGTTTAATATACATTGAATGTAGAGGAAGGCATACAGTAAAAACTCTCATTAAAGCGTACGTAATTAAAGTAATTCATTACTGAGCACATAAACTGGCGATAAACATTAATGTAGGTAGTAATCTTAAGATAACATAGAATATTTACATTGTGACTTAAAAGGTGCTTTACCTCTTAACATGAACTTTGTAATATGTTGAATGAAATAACTTGAAAATATTGTTTTTAAACTTGTAACATTAGAAACATTAACATAGTGACTTAACATTTTAACATAATTTTTCATAGAAATGCAAGGCAAGTATTTTGTGAGGCGAATTATCCATAAACATGACTTCCATTAATTATGACTGAATTAAACAACCAATTGTTTTGTATTTTTGAATGTTTTTCCAAAATGTTTGCATGGCTTTAGTTTGTATCCTGCAAAGTTATAGTACTTCATAGTAGACAATGTTTTTAGTAAAAATACGTCCATCTTCTAATAAATCACCTTGACTTTCATTGTTTTCAATGTAAACTTTAATAGCCTGTGGATTTTTGCAGCGTGACAACGCAACGTACAATTGACCATGTGCAAAAACTGGTTCTTCCAAGTAAATACCCACAGATTTGAAAGTTTGACCTTGTGATTTATTAATGGTCATGGCAAATGCCATAATAATGGGAAATTGTCTTCTTTGAAGTATAAAAGGGAGACTACTTTCACTTGGTGCTAAATCTATTCTTGGTATGAAAACTCTCTCTCCTTTATGGGTCCCAGTTAAAATTTCAGCATCTATAAAATGGTCCTTTAATTGTTGAACAATTAATCTTGTGCCATTGCATAGGCCTTTTTTGGGGTTCATATTTCGCAGTAACATGATAATTGCACCTTTCTTTAGCTGCAAAATATGTGGTGGCATTCCAGAAGGAGTTAAAGAGTTAATGAATTCAGTTGAAAAGTTTGCCTGACTTTCATTGTCATCAGCAAGTACAGAATCAGCACTGTGATAATTTCTTTGTGGTGCATTAATTTTTTTTAAGATTTCATTATTGAGTATTAATGCATCTTTATTTTTACACGTCAGTATAACTTGGTTGGCAAGCTCGGAATATTCTTCGTTATTTATGCTCCCTTCAAATATAGCCGATATAATATCTTGTTGACAAATCATATGAGGTGGGATCTCTACAGTGTCGTCAGGTAAATGTAGTATTTTTTCTGTTCTGCCTTCTCCAATTTTAATAAGCCAATCATTGAAATCAGTTTGGCCTTCTGATCTCATATTTTGTTGCAGTTGAAGATGGGTAAAATGTTTCCATACTTTACTTGACTTTATACATGTTTCAATAATGTCTGTTCGATTTCCATGTACAACGACAGGTAATGTTTGTCTAAAATCGCCACCCAACAACATTACCTTTCCACCAAATGGAAAAATATTATCCATGACTTCACGAAGCAAACGGTCAATACATTGGAGGGCATAGCATGACATCATTGTGGCCTCATCTATTATAATTAATTTACATTTCTTCAATTTCTTTGCTTGTAAGGATGTCATGCGAATATCTGACACAGAATTTTCCAAAATAGGCACTGGTAGTTTAAATCCACTATGAACAGTTCTTCCACCTTCTAATAAAAGTGCAGCAATTCCAGTAGTGGCAAACGCCATTGCTATTTTTCCTTGTGCTCGTACTGAACTCATTAATAAATTGTACAAATATGTTTTCCCTGATCCGCCAGGTCCATCAAGATAGAAATAATGCTCTGTCACCATGTCATCATCTATAGCATTTTTAATGGCATGAAATGCTTGCAATTGTAGTGTATTTAAAGTTGCAAGTCTTTCTTCTGTTCTTTCTGCTTGTAGTTGAATGTCATAGTCTTCAAAGTTAATGTCATCTATTAGACCTGGATCAGGCAAATTAAAACTTGTACAACTTAATCCATGAGTTAAAAAGACTTCTTGAATTTCCATTAAGGCTTTTAAGTGTGCAATGGGTTCATTGTATCGTCGCATAAAGTCTTCAGCCATATTACTTTTAAAAGTCTCCCACAAAGCTAATGCATTTGGAGCATTTGAGAAGATACAAATAAAAGCAAATTGTTCTCTCATCTGTCGTGGCATTTGACATTGTGCTGCTTCTTCTAAACATCTTTCCCACTCTGTATCATCAGCGAGTAAGTTTCTATGTCTTGCAGCTAAATGGAAGGATTCATATACAATGTCATTAACAGTTTTTAATTGTTCAAAACTTTGTGCTCCTGGAACATTTAAAAGTAATATCCGTAAGCAAAATCGTTCAACATCTCTTGGACTGACTGTGTAAATTCGTGGAATTATTTTATTGTCTTTGGTTTTTCTTGCTCTCCATAATCCATTCACAAAAACATAGTGATATGGAATTTCAATATATAAGTATTGTGTTGCTTGAGCATCAGTGGAATTTAATGCAAACCATGCAGTTAGTGTAGTGTGACGATCTTCACTTTGGGCCAATGCATTAATTTCATTTCCAGCATAGAAATAGACTAAATGTCGTTGTGGCAAATGTACTACTAACCTATATACTGCATGTGATCTATCATGCATTTCAAATTTTAAAAGCCGCCACATAGCTTCTGGCGCACTGACATAGCGAGCATCTACATGAGATGCAAGTTCATCATGTACTAACTCACTACTTTCAGGGTTGTCTGCACTTTTGACGACTACAGTAGCTGCATCGTAACCTTTGTAAATATATTTGTAGACATATTTAATGGATTTGATGGAAGTGCAGGCTTCTACGTTGATGTGGGCGTTGTACTTCATGAGTAAATGTGGATTGTAGGGTACTACATATCTATTGTCCACTTTTTTTCCACGAATAATGGCACTATCTCCTTCTCTTCTTTTATAAAGTGGATATCCATCACAATTTGCATATGTTTTGTCTCTATAATCTTTTGGAAAATCTTTTGATCATTGATTATTTTCCATACATGGTGATTGTGGATTAAGGTCTCCACAGGGTCCATGAATCATGCGATGAGTAACAATCTCATATAGTCTACCATATAGTTCTGGATCTGGTAGTTCAGCAACTATGACTGCATCCACTTTGTTCGAAGTATCTAATTTATCTTTCTCTTGAAGTATTATGAGAAGATGTGCATGTGGAAGGCCTCTTTTTTGAAATTCAATGGTATATACATAAGCAAGACATTTGCCAAATAACTGATTTATAGTGAAGTCACGTATTAATTAATTTAATTTGATCTTAAAAACTCTGGCTACTAAATCTGGTCGATCTGAAGCACTTTGTCCAAGAAGTAGATTTTGATTAATTTCTGGCCATTGTGGATTACATGTAAATGTCACAAATAAATCTGGTTTTCCAAATTTTGTCACAATAGCCATAGCATCATTGTATCTTTCTCTCATATTTCGAGGAGATCCTTGAAAGGAAGATGGTAAAATGATGGCTTTGCCAGCTGTCATGTCTCTGCTTGTAGCCACGTCAGCAACATAGTCCATGAGTCCACAATATTGTTCTACACGTAGTTTATCTTGTTGATATTTTATAAAGTTTAAATTATTTGCCTCAACTTGCAAATATGAATCAATAATCCATTGTTGTGTTAGTTTCCCACCACATAAAATTGGATTAAATTCATCTCTAATGGCAATTTGAGCAACTTTAAATTCAAGCATAGAAACATTATTTCGGATTCTGGCTTTAGCATTTGGGTAACTGGGAAGGGTTCATTTTGGTTGCCAACCTGCTTCTCCGTGTGGGAAAAAGATGGGATATGTCATTGGATCTAAATTTGGACTTAAGATATTAATATTAATAAATGGTTGGTCCTCATTTCTGGGATATACTTTAATGTCTCTTTGAAATGGTGGTTCTCCTTCATCATTGTGAAAGACCATTGCAACCTCATTTGATGTTGGCAAGTTATAACGACGTTTATCAGTATGTCTGTCTCTTTTAAGCACCATATTAACCTTTGGCATGGGTAATTGATGTCTTTGTGCATGAAGTAGTTTTTCATTTTCTACTTCTGCCAATTTTTTGTAAGCTTTACTGTAGGGATTGTTGTCCATAATGTTATTTAGCTCTATAAAAACACTGGGTAAGCATTTTTTATTTTCTTCCATCTGCATACGTTGGTCAACAGCTTCCATTGTATCTAGGACATATAGTTGAGCGAATTTTCTTTGCTCTCCTTCCTCTGGATGTAAATGTGAAGTCCGATGATAAATTTGTCCTTGGACTTTAAAACAGTAAGGACCATGTCCTGGTACATTAGCAGCCAATGTTGCCCCCATAGATGCAAATGATATGGCACTATTGTAGGATCTTATGTTTGTCTTAAAATTTTTGTAGTTTGGAAAAGTAGGTTCAGTCATAATATTTTGTAAATAGGTTGGAAATTGTTTCCTTTCTGGAAGCTTGAACTTTCCTTTTTGACAACAACTAATAAATTGTCCATCTCGGGGTCTCTCCTGTTTAAAATAATAAGCCTCACAAAATTGACATTGAGTAGTCATGTCCCCACAACTATGAACCTCTACTGCTAAAGACTTCAGTAAAGGACAATTTGCAAAGCATATTGGATGTTGACTTTCATATTCATCAGATGAAAAGTCATGAAATGTTTCAACAACAGGTTCTAAATGTTTAGTTTTTTTCGTAGCTTTTCTTGGTATATGTTGGACTTGTTTGGTTGAAATGTCCTGTAAGTTTTTAGTAAGAGTTTGTAAATGCTTTGTTTTTGTAGTTGCTTTTTTTGGTCTGTCTTGACTGGTATCTTGTAAAATGTCATCTGATGTTTTAGGAACAGTTTGTAAATGCTTTATTATCTTTTTATTTTTTTTGGTTGTATCTTTCATTTTTGCAGCTGATATTCTTTTATTTGCAAGTCTTTTGCGTTCTTTTTCTCGTCGAATTTCTTTCTCCTCCGGTGTCTGCTGGGCGGCCCATCTCTCTTGTCTTTCTCTAGTTTGACGTCTTTTCTTCTCTTCTTTGGTCTCGTTATCAGCCATATTAATCTGTAAAGGAAAAAAAAGTAAATGTAATTGTGTATATTTAAAATTGTAATTCCTGTTAAAGATTCTTGTGCACAATTGGTGAAGTAAAAGGCAAATCATTAAGGTATCATTTATATTTAGAATGTATCATTTATATTTAGTTAAATTTATAATTCGTGTCCTCACTGGCTAAGAATGTGGCCAATAGAATAGTGCTGTAAATAAGCATGTAACATATTTTTTTAAAATAATGGTTTTATTTATTAAAAACGTTGTTTGTATATAGATATTTTCCACTGCAAAACTTCTTTGCTAAAAAAAAAAGTGATGTGGTTATTGAGCTATGTATTGCATAGTAGCAATTTAAATAAAATAAGGGAGATATTAAATTAATTATTTTATTTTTCTGTTGACACAGATGCAACTGAAAGCAGTTTCTTTAGTTTTATACTTTAGTACTTATTATACTTTACCTTGGTTGAAGTGTGATTTAAATCCGAATGTTTGTTGGTCCTCGGTTCAAAATCGGTGTCCAATGGTGTGGTCCTCTGTTGGAAGTCCTCGTCCGATGGTGTGGTCCTGTGGCAATAGCCCTCGTCCGATGTTGTGGTCCTGTGGCGATATCCCTCGTCCGATGTTGTGGTCCGTTGGTGAAAGTCCTCGTCCGATGGTCTGGTCCTGTGTTGAAATTCCTCGTCTGCTGGTCTGGTCCTGTGTTGAAATTCCTCGTCTGCTGGTCTGGTCCGAGTCCTCGTCCGATGGTCCGGTCCTGTGGAAAAAGTCCTCGTCCGATTGTCTTCACGCAGTATCTGTTGTAATATAAAATAGAAAATGTTGTTTGAGTGAAATGTCTTTTAAATAATTGAAAAATGTATTAATTTGACTGTATTGTATCAGTTATGGTTATTTTTTTCTATCTTTTTTTTTTTTACTTTCTGTACAATCCCACAACTTTTGTTATTGTTCTTGAAGGTTCTTAGTAAGGCTTGTGGGTTGTGATATATTAAATAAGAATATAAATTTATTTTGCTATGTGTTTATGTTATTTTTTGAACAATCCTGTTTTGTGCACAGCACTTGTGGTATACTTATTTAACCTTTATTGTGATGCTTATAGTTAGTGAACCATGAAATAATATAATTAATGTAGTTTGCTATGTGTTTGTGTTAGTTTTTGACAATCCTGTTTGGTGCGCACCACTTGTGCAAAAGTTATTTATTCTTGATTGTACTGGTTATAGGTTGTTAAACATTAAAGAAGAATGTTAATTTAGTTTCCTATGAGTTTGTGTGATTTTTTGTACAATGCTATTAGGTGCGCAACACTTTTGTTATTCTTATTTTTTCTTCTTTGTAAGGCTTATAGGTTGTTAAACATTGAATAAGAAATTCAGTTTTGTGTGTAGCAGTTTGTGTCTCATTCAATTGCGATTTGGCTAATTGAATCGTGCCCTAAATAAGCACATAGCATATTTTTTTAAATAAGTTTTTAGTCATTTAAAAACTTTATTTTGGATATATTTTTAGTAACTAAAAACTTATTTAAAAAAAATAGTTATGTTGTTATTTAGAGCCCTATTCAATTGGGCAAATTGCAATTGAATGAGGGCCTTTGTGTGTACCATATGTTGCATAGTTTGCCCCTCATTCAATTGCATTTTTTACAATGTAATAGTACTCTAAGGCCGTCATTGAATTGCAATGTTGAAAATTGAATAGGGTTGTAAATAAGCACATCATCACATATATTTGTTAAAATAGAATAAGGGCCTAAAAGTGCTTATTTATAGCCATATTGAATTGCCCAAAATAGCAATTGAATGAGGGCCTTTGGTTACTGCATTTGTTATATTGTGAGCTCCTCATTCAATTGTGTTTTGGCCAATGGAATAGAGCTCAATATCAGCACAGAGCATATTTTTTTACGTAATTTTGTATTTAGTGAACTTGTATCCAAAAGCAACGTGTTCACAAAAGAAAAAGTTCCTTTAAAAAATATGCTCTGTGCTTATATAGAGCCCTATTGAAATGGGCAAATCACATTTGAGTGAGGCCCTTGGCCATTAAAGATATATAGGTCCTCATTGAATTGCAATTTTGCCAATTGAAGAGGGCTCTATATAATCACATAACATATTTATTGAGCAAAGTTTTTAGTTATTGAAAACCTTGATTGTGGTTAGAAGTTCAGTAACTAAAAAGTTATGTATAAAAAATATGTTATGTGCTTATATAGAGCCGTATTCAATTGAGGAAGTCGCAATTGAATGAGGCTCATGGTTCTTTCTTGTTTATACTTAATACTTTACCTTGCTTGAAGTTTTGAATGACAGACGGTCCCCTCCTGCCAATCTTAATGCGCCGGTCTTGTAGTGTCTTTTTGAAAAAGAAAGTGAAATAGTTATTTGTATATTTATAATTTTTCATGTAGCAAAGCATGGCATTTTGAGCATGTAATGTCTTGTTGTATCTTACCTCTTCTTCTTTGTTGGTGTTCTTTAAAAGGGATGGTGCAATTAGAAGACGCTATTGATGCAGAGTCTGTTTGAATATTCAAAGAAATAAAAAGATTCAGCTTTATATGATCTATTGAATTGAAGTAAATGAATGTCATTGAAATATAGTCGTGTAATTTTTTTCAATTAACCTTATTTTTTGTTGGGGGCTACACACATATGTCACATACATGAAGCACATTCCATAGTTTAATGTAATTATTTTGTGTACGTGTGACATATCAGTATACATGACTCATATTTAAATGGTTAAATTAACCTTATATTTGTTTTTTCCAACACACATAAATGTGTGTGTGTGAGATGTAACTATAGATGATACACATATATGTGCGTGTGACATATCAGTATACATGACATATAATGTCATTTAAATGTAGTTGTTTACTGATTTTGTTTTAAGCTAATTTTGTTGCAGTGGCAATACACATAAATGTGCGTATCACATGTCACTATACATTATACACATATATGTCCGTGTCACAAGTCACTATGAAGGGGCAGTACACATAAATGTGTGTGTCACATGTCAATATACATGATACACATATATGTCCGTGTCACATGTCACTATGCAGGGGCAATACACATAAATGTGCATGTCACATGTCACTATACATTCTATACATATACGTGCGTGTCACTATACATTATAGACATAAATGTGCATGTCACTATACATTCTATACATATACGTGCGTGTCAGATGTCACTATACATTATAGACATATATGTGCGTGTCACATGTCACTATACATAAACCTCTGTTTAATATTGAATTATGTTTGTAAAATGAACCGTATTTTTTTTTTTGAGCCTATACACATAAATGTGCCATATATGTCACTACATAAATCCTATTTTTTTTTTTTTTTTTTTTGACGTGTCCTGATAATAAAATGTAATATATTATTGCTTACCTCTCAGTTGTAATTTGCACAATGCAAAGTAGTAAATTAGTAAAGAATTGTCTTCTCAAGTAAAAGCAGCAGTTATCTCAGAAGTCACTCCGTTGATCACCTGAGGAGAAATGTATTTTTTTGTTTGAAATAGGCAGTATTTATAAACTTGTAGAAAGTTCTGGAAAGTGAGACCGTTAGAACGCAATACGCATGCGCTATTTGCGTTCCAGCTTACAATTTGCGTTCCATCCGCCATTTTCTGCGTATTACTGTTCAAAATGGTGTTTAATATGATTGTGATACGTTCCGCATAGTATGTGTTTCATTATTGCGAGTAAGTGTAGTGTAGTTACGTCTGAAGCCTCGTTTTCGTTTTGTTCGTCGGCCATTTTTTCTCTCGCATAGCGATGGTATTAGTGTGTAAAGTGTTTTATTTTGATTTAAATGTAGGTGTAACTTGTTTTTTTGAGGTGCTGGCTGGTTCCTCTTGCTGTAGGTAAGCTTTTTATGTGTTTGTTGTGTGTCTTTCTTAAGTTTTAAATGTTTGTATGTCGGCGTGTTGCGTCCGATGTTTGCGAAGTCGTAATGTGTGGTAACGTGTCTCGTATGGTGTTTGCGTGTGTAGCCTCGTTTTCGTTTTATTCGTCGGGCATTTTTTGTGTCGCTTAACAAACTATTTAGTGTGTAAACTCTTTTATTTTGAGTGCAATTAAGTTGTAAGTTGCATTTTTGAGGTCCTGGGTGCTTCCTGTTTGTGTAGGTAAGGTTTTTATATATGTGCTGTGTGTATGTATTGTGTTTTTAATTTTGTAATGTTCGCGAGTTGCGTCCGAGTGTTGCGAGGCCGTAATGTGTGTGAACGTGTGTCGTATGTTGTTTGCGAGTGTCGTAATGTGTGTGAACGTGTGTCGTATGTTGTTTGCGAGTGTCGTAATGTGTTGCGACGTAAACTTTTTTTGAAATTTTGCAAGGGTCGCAGTTGCTGCAACTGAAGACCTCGCTTTGCAAAGTCCTCAGGTGCTGGCCTGGAGCGCCTGCGGCGCTCCAAGCCAGCAACTGAGGCCCTCGCTTCGCGAGGGTCCTCAGTTGCTGGCAAGGAGCGCCTTTGGCGCTCCATGCCAGCAACTGACAACCTGGCACAGTGCCCTCGCTTCGCGAGGGCCGCGGGCTCGCTACGCGAGGCCCGCTACTCGCTACGCAAGCCCCGGCCCTCGCTTCGCGAGGGCCGCGGGCTCGCTACGCAAGCCCGCAGCGTTAGCAACAACTCGTACGCTCACAACTATATTTGTGACTAGCGACTTGCCCGTCAAAAAATGGCGGCAATAAGATTGTAAGGCAGGTAATGGTTTGGACGAGACATTCATTTTGTTGGCGGTCGGATATCCTTCGGCGCTCATTGCGAGGCTGTTGGTTGTATTTTTTTTCTGATAGGCGCTTTTGCTGTTATTCTTTGGTCGGCGGTGATGTGTTTTTTGCGCTTATTGCAAGGCTTTGTGTGCTATGAGCAGCGTTGGCGCTCGTTGTGAGGCGCGCAGTGAATGGCTTTTATGTTTAATGTGATAATTTTTTTTTGTGTATATGTATTTTTGTATGCTAATGAAATAATTACTAAATGAATATACTTTACCTATTTGTAAGTAATATATGCAGGAAGCATTGTGCTGAAGAGCTGACAATCTGTTTTCATGTTCCTGCAGCATACAATGTAGGTTTTCAGTGCTGTGGAGCTGCTGTGTAAGTGTCAGCAATGTGTGCAGTGTGTAGTGTAAATAGGCTGCGTGCGCGAGTGGAAGCCGTTAGGGTAGCTGTGTACTTCCGCATTGTGTAAGTTAGTGTTGTAAAATGGCGGGGAATGTGTATGTGGTAAGCGGGTGTGGATGATTTAGCGTCCTTGTTAATAGTGTATCTTTACCTCGTACGGCTTTTTAGGAAATCTTTTTTAGTTAGCTCTTCAGGATATTGATCACTGGATATATTAATTACAAATAGGTAAAGTATTTTAGTAATTAATTAATTCATTATTATTAAAAAATATATATATAAAAAAATACGCTTAATAGCATATTTTACACTGCCGTTACTTTACATACATTAACGCTTCGCACTTCCTAATACATTTGTTCATTCACAATAGTTATTATCGTGCATTCATTTAATAAGTATTAATTAGTAATGGAAAATAAAAATGTAGACTTTACACTACACTAAAATGTTTTACTTTTTACTCTGCAGTTATATATCTGGATTACTGCTCATTGGCTGCCAGCGATAGCACTCTCAAAGCAGTTACAAATCTAAATCACTTTATTATGCTATGAGACCTGAATACATTTTTTAATTTACACTGCACACAAAAAATGATATATTTAACAATGTACTTATATATCTGTCTTTGCGATGAGCGCCGCAGATTGATCGTTGCAAAGCACGAAACATGAAGGACACGAGGGAAGAGGCTCACAATGAGCGCCGAAGGTCCTCAGAGTACAAAAAGCATCACATTGTGCGGCAAACAGCATTGCCATGGCTTCAAACTTTATTATTTATTATTATTGCCCCGTCATTTGTGCCAGGCAAGTCGCTAGTGATATAATATAACATAATGCAATACAATATTATACAGTACACATGGGTGTTGGAACTGGGGGGGGTAAGGGGTAACCCCCCCCCCCCCCCCAGATTTCTTATCGTATGTATGTATGCGTATAGAAGCTAACAGGGGAGGGGAGAGGGGGAGGAAGACACAGTGGAGAGGGGGAGGAAGACACAGGGCAGAGGGGGGAAGAGAAACAGGGTAAGGGAGAGGTGAGGGGAAGAGACACATGTGACGGGGGAGAGACACAGGAGAGAGTGGGGGGTAGACACACAGGGGAGAGGGGGGAAGAGACTAATGGGAGGGAGTGGTGAGGAGACACCAGGGAGAGGAAAGGGGGTAAAGACACAGAGGAGGGGGGAAGATACACAGGGGAAGGGAGAGGGGGTAGAGACACAGGGGAGAGGGGGTAGAGACACAGGGGAGAAGGGGGAAGAAACACAGATGAGGGGGGAGAGACACAGGGGAGAGGGAAGGGGGAAAGACACAGGGGAGGGGGCAAAGAAACACGGGAAGGGAGAGGGGGGCAGAGACACAGGGGAGGGGGGAGTGACACAGGGAAGAGGGAAGGGGGAAAAGACACAGGAGAGGGGAGAGGGGGAGGAAGACACAGTGGAGAGGGGGAGGAAGACACAGGGCAGAGGGGGGAAGAGAAACAGGGTAAGGGAGAGGTGAGGGGAAGAGACACATGGGAGGGGGGAGAGACACAGGAGAGAGTGGGGGGTAGAGACACAGGGGAGAGGGGGGAAGAGACTAATGGGAGGGAGTGGTGAGGAGACACCGGGGAGAGGAAAGGGGGTAAAGACACAGAGGAGGGGGGAAGAAACACAGGGGAAGGGAGAGGGGGTAGAGACACAGATGAGGGGGGAGAGACACAGGGGAGAGGAAAGGGGGGAAAGACACAGGGGTGGGGGGAAAGAAACACAGGAAGGGAGAGGGGGGTAGAGACACAGGGAAGGGGGGAGTGACACATGGGAGGGAGTGGGGGGGGAGACACAGGGGAGGTCTTCTGCTTTATTATTATTCTTATTATTATTACTATATAATGTGTAGATGAACCGGCTGGGCATGCTCTTGTGCTTTATTATTATTATTATTATTATTATTACTATATAATGTGTAGATGTACCGGCTGGGCATGCTCTTCTATATTATTATTATTATTATTATTATTATTATTATTACTATATAATTTGTAGATGTACCGGCTGGGCATGCTCTTGAGCATTATTATTATTATTGTTATTATTATTATTACTAGTATATAATGTGTAGATGTACCTGCTGGGCATGCTCTTCTACATTATTATTATTATTACTATATAATGTGTAGATGTACCGGCTGGGCATGCTCTTGTGTATTATTATTATTATTATTATTATTACTATATAATGTGTAGATGTACTGGCTGGGCATGCTCTTGTGCATTATTATTAATATTAGTAGTAGTATTTTACTACTAATAATAATAATAATGCACAAGAGCATGCCCAGCTGGTACATCTATACATTATATAATAATAATAATAATAATAATAATAATAATAATGCATGCCCAGCTGGTACATCTACCTCCTCTCAGTAAGACTGCAAGTTAGTTCTGATTCCAAAATGGCTGCTGTCCATGAGGTAGAAGGGTGTGGAAGGGAGTGTATGCTGCTGATTGGCTGGAATGTGTCTGCTGACTGTGACATGCAGGGTCAAAGTTTACTCAATGATAAAGTATTGGGGGCGGGTTGAATCTTGCATATGTTCGCAGTTCGCCGCGAACGCGAACATGCTATGTTCGCCGGGAACAGTCCGCCGGCGAACTATTCGCGACATCTCTACTCCCAGGATGTTTTATGCACCAAGCTATTGGTGTGAATGTGGAATGGCAATTACAAGGGCACCATTGGTGCCTATGGGGCCCTATTAAGAGTCTTTTCACTCTTGTTATACATCTTTTCAGGACTTTAACTATATAATTTAATTGTCACTGGGGCTCAGAACAACGCTGTGAATAATGTTGTGTGATGCTACTCACCCTCTTAATTGGTTTATAATTCTTACCAGCTGATGGTATACTCCAATATTTGAACCAGCCCTAAGGGCTTTTTGGGTCTTTGTTAAGTTGCCATAAAAAAAAGACCTGTCAGTTCTACTTTATATGCTTTTAAGCCCTAGACTGTCAAATCAACCCTATATAGTAGGGCACTTTCAATTATTGATAAATTTATAAATTGGAGGTAATTATGCCAAGTAAAAGTAGAACCAAAGAGAGGAAAGCCTCCCATCCAAAAGCTGCAGATCACCCCCCCCCCCAAATGCAAGGAAAAAAATGCAGTTACCTCCATTTGCAGAGTCCCCTATGCAAGCAGATAAATTAACGCAAAACACATCTAAACTATCTGAAAGTATGTCTAGCAAAGATTCAGACTCGCACGAGGAGGAGCTTCTTACTCCATCTAAAATGAAAAGTATTCTGCAAGCCTTCCAGGCGAATCTATTAGCAGACATCAAACAACAAATCATGGACAACGCCAAATCTATTCGTGAGGAAAATAACAAAACAGCTGAATTAGAGACAAAGATTGACATGTTTCTAATTGAACATAACTCATTGTTAACTCAGAATAGTAAGTTATAAGAGAAGGTAAAACAGCGAACCCACCAAACTGTAAACCTGGATTAAGATCAAGACGCTCTAATCTTCGTGTAAGGGGTATTTCAGAAGATATCAAGTTTAGCGACTTATTGGTGTATATCTCTACCTTTTTTTCCACTTTGGTTCCATCGTTTATCCAGATTCTTACAAAGGGCCCGAGAGATGTTATTGTCAAATTTCACTTTTTGCCTTATAAGCTATAAAAAGAAATCATTTGATGCTCCATATGAACATATTATAATATTTTCAGATCTCTCTCCATTTACCTTGAGCAGCAGACACGAATTTGCACATACAACCCAAATCCTTAGGAAAGAAGGTCTCACCTATAAATGGTTGTTTCCCGTAGGTTTATTAATCCAAAGAGGAGGGACCTGGCACAGAATGTATTCCCCAAAGGAAGGGTAAACATTATTAGCTAACTGGGCAATCTGAATGGACTTGTCCAAGTGATGAAGCTATAACTCTAGATTATTTTGTTTCTTCCTTATGCATCTATGTCTAAAATGCCCTGAAGTAAGGTTGTCTCATTATTTCTGTGTTGGTAAAGTGTCTCTTTCAAAATGTTTAACATTCTTTTAAGTGCAATAGTCGAGTGTATCGGTGAACAAGTCCACTAAGTAAATTCTCGCACAAGAATTTACTAGTTTTGTCACAATCATTTTTTCCTTTTTTTGATGTTTTTCTTCTGAATTTATCTAAATACTCACTTTTAATAATTGCACAAAAATTTGAATAGCAAATTTAGATTTGCTTAATTTCTTTATAACTTAGTATTCACCAAAATTTGTGTTTTAAATTGAAACATACGTTTTTTTAACCAAAATTATTTAATGTTATTTTTTAGATATGGCTAACTTATTTAAGCATGTTAATACATGTTTTAGTTATTAATTGGACACTTATGTAAGACATTTTCACCTCTCTGAAGCCTATCGTTTCTGAACAACGGCTTTGAGCCTCACTCCGCCATGTTATCCGACAGTTTACTTTGAGTTAGATGGGAATGTTTGTCGAGTATGGATGTGGTATGTCTCTGGTATGGATGTTTTTTACATTAATGTTTAAATTTTTGGTAGACCGGTTCGAGTCAACAAGTAATTTTTCAAATTTGATCTTTTTCAATGGCAATAAAAATGTTAAGCTTTAATGTTAAGGGTTTGAACTCCCCGGGTAAGAGGAATACTATACTTAGATATTGTAAACATGAAAAGGCGGATATTGTAATGCTACAGGAAACCCATTGGGCACATGCCAAAATTCTGAATTTCGGGACTAAAACATTTGAATACAAGTATTATTCTTCTTTCAGTAAGAAGTCAAGGGGCGTTGCAATTTTGTTTCAATCTAATTTGGTTTTAGTAGAGAAATTTTCAAACCCGATCCACATGGGCGTTTTGTCTTGTGGGTAGGTACAATTAATGGACGTCAAATTACTTTGGTTAATATATATGCCCCGAATGTAAACCAAATTAAATTTTTGTTGGTTTATGGAAAACTATTAAAAAATTTGCCCAAGGCTCTCTAATTATTGCGGGTGACTTTAATGCACTTCCTAATCCAGATATGGATAGGAAATCCCATAAGCCTTATAAAGACTGAAATCTCAAGCCGTTAAACAAAGCGGTCAGCCCTTGAGATATCTGTACATCACTTTAAGTAGACTCAAATCTATTAACAAAAAAGATCTCAGCGACCCCACTTTGGCACAAGTTAAAGATCTTTAACAAAAATCAATTAAATTAATCAACATCTTTCTTATAAGCTTATTTGGTGCATGCAACAATCATTCCACCACTATGATAACAAAATTAGTAAAAAACTAGCACACAAAATCAAACAAAAAACTGTGAAAAGAAGAATTGTTTATTTACTAAAGGATAGGAAAGGTATCTCGTCCCACAACCAGATAGTTAATATGTTAGCTGATTATTATGAAAATCTTTATAATTTGACTAAAGTACATCCTACAAATTTTTCATTAAAAACACAAATTCAATATTTTTTTAGATCAGTTTAATCTTCTACTTCCCAGTTGGATGAATTAAACATTCCTATCTCGGACGAGGAGATTGTGGCAATCATTAAAAAGCTAAAACAATACACTACCCCGGGACCACATGGGTTTAGTAATTCTTTGTTGTTGTTGTTTTCGCTCCTCTTTTGGGTAGTCATCTTAAAGACTTATGTAACAAAATAAAGTTGGAAGGTGTTATGCCTCCAGAAATGGTAGGAGCTTCTATAATCATGATCCCAAAAGTAAACCAAGACCCCCATCTCTGTTCTAGTTACCGACCAATATTATTATTGAATGTAGATGTTAAATTTTACACTAAGATCTTGGCAAATCGGTTACAAAAAGTAGTTCACAAGTTGATCAGTGTTGATCCATCAGGGTTTATACTAGGCAGAAAAACTGACCAATTACACATACAAGATATATGAAGACTCCAACCCTATTTCTGTAATTGGACGCTGAAAAAGCGTTTGACAGAATAGGGTGGAAATATATGAACACCACTCTGATCCGATTTGGTTTAGGGAACTTTGGCTCACAGGCAATTGGTTCTTTGTATAAGACTCCGGCGGCCTTTGTGGCAGGTGCGGGTTGTTTTTCTCGAACATTTGATATATCGAACGGCACTAGACAGGATTGCCCTATCTCCCCAATCGTGTTTGCTGTATTGATAGAGCCCCTGGCAGAGGCCATAAGATCTTCCTTGGATATAGGGGGTGTGTTGATGGGAGAGAGAAAACACAAAATTAGCCTGTTTGCCGATGACGTAGTGCTATCTATTACACGTCCCACGTCTTTGAAATCTTTTATGGATCTCATTGACTGTTTTAATCTACTTTCTAATTACAAACGTAACCCTTCCAAATCTGACACTTTGCGTATTAATATGTCTGCTAAATTACGAAAAGTGTTGGCTAAAGAACATCCCTTTAATTGGAATTCCTATTCCGTTCCCATTTGGGGGTCAAATTTGTTGCTCACTCAAGGAAGATGATCGATATTAATTACAAGTCTTTACATGGCAAATTTTTAGACATTATAAAAGGGTGGAAAAGTATAAAAGCATCCTTTAGCTGTAAAATTGCCATCACCAAAATGGCCTTACTTCCTAGGTTTAACTATCTTACTAGTTGCATCTCCTTTAAAGTCCCCTTTTTTGGATAAGAAAATGTCAAACTACCATAGATCAATTTATTCACTCCTCAAAACATATCAGATTATAAAATACCATACTGGCCAGATAATTTTCAAGAGGAGGCTTAGGCTATCCCCTTTTTTAACTTTATCATGACGCCAATATGTTGGTGCACGCATTAAAATGGTTTAATTTAGGTGGGACCCAGGTTTGGTACCAAATGGAGAGATTTTTGGTCCCGGGCCTGGATCTTAGACTATTGTTGTTTAGGAACAATGTTCCGTCTAATACCTTTGTAGGTATCTCCCAGACTATAAAGCAAATTTATAAATTCTGGAAATCAATAACTAGGAAATATTGCTTGAATACAGAACTTAGCTTCCTTGTCTTCGACCTCCCTTTAAGTATAACTAATGTTTTTTCAACAAGAGAGAACCAAAGCAAAGTTAACCTTTTTATTAAGGATCTTTATGAGGAAGGAGTATTGCTTTCATTTAAACAATTGGAGTTCAAATATGGAGCCTCGGTCAATAGCTGGCTGCATATTCATTAATACACGTCGATGTTGTCAGCTTATGGCCCTGTATCTTCCAGAGATAAAGCGCTGACCCCCTTAGAGACGCATTTTAAATCACAGGCAAACTCCCACATGTTATCCAAATGCCATGATATATTGAGGAAAACTCTTGAAAGTAATAAAACCCCAGGCATGGTAACATGGGAAAAAAATCTTGGGGTTTTCTTGAACAGGGCTGACTGGGAGCAATTGTTGGTTATCACCAATAGGTTTCTTTAAGTACTCACCACATAGGGAACTACATATTAAAATAATAAATATGTGGTACATGGTCCCCTCTAAAATTTATCAATTTCCTCATAGTTGTTCTGACAGGATGTGTTGGAGACAATGTGGTGCCTTTGGGGATTTTGTGCATATTTTCTGGGACTGCCCAGTAATTAAACCTTTGTGGATCGAGTGTTTTAATTTTATAGGGTCTAAAACAAAAACAAATCTTCCACCTCTGCCTCAATGTGGCCTGTTCCACTTTTTTTTTCCGGATAGTCTTTCCTCTGAGAAAAAAGCTTTTGCTACGCTAATATTTATGACAATAAAAAAATCGATTATCTCCCACTGGAAAAGTGTAGTTTCATTGAAATGGAGCGAAATTAGAAGAATTATCCAAAGAGCAAGAGCTCTGGAAGATAACTTTATGCCTTATAGTTCATCAAAAAATAGTGTTATCAAATGAAAATGATGGGACTTTTTTTCTCTCCGGTACCATCTAAACTCTAGTTGTATGTAAGATGTATGTATGTGGTATGAATGTTATTGTTTTTGTGTATTTCATCTAACAATGTCTTAGATTTTCAAACTGGATGTGTATTTTAACAGACATTGGTTATTTTTGTGTATTTATGTATACATTTTTGTATTGTATTTTTCGATATTGTTAATAAAAAAAAAAAAAAAAAGAACTTAAGGCTGTAATGTAAAAATTGGTAATAGGTAAAAATTCAAGGGGTGAATACTTTTGCAAGGCACTGTATTGAATGTAAAACCTACAACAACTCACTAAGGGCCATATTAAATTCCAGCCACGTAAATCCAACATGTAGATCGTAAGCCCTACGTGCATGAAATTCTCCCGGATTACTTCGGTATTAAATTGGAAGGGCCTGCAAGCAACATGCGAGAGAAGCGAAATTTTAAGCCAGTCTCTTGCAATTAGTCAAACCCGTTGCAATGGGTTTGACTTAGCCAATGGCAAAACAGATTGCCATCATGGCTAATTAAAGCCTGCGGGATCACCCGCAGGCTCCTAGCATCAGCACTTGCCGTGGAGGTCCCAACCTCTATGGCAGTGAATAACTCAAGGCCTGCCACGGGGGGTACGGGGCCCCTAAAATGAACCCCCCTATGCTGGGGGTCCCCATCGGAAACCCCACAGTGTGCCCATATTACCCTGCTACAATTCTAAATTCAAATTTCCCAAATTGCAGGTCCTTAAAAGACCGTAAAGTTCCTTAAAAGACCGATGATAACTAAAAAATTTACCCCTGCCACGGGGGTACTATAAGTACATCACCAGGCATCTAAAATGAAACCCATCACTCATGGGGTCTTTGCAGAGCCCCATAAGCCTCTAATTAACCCCCTCAGTCCCATAAGGGTTTTTACAGAACTTTATGGGACACTAATTAACCCCATCAGTCCCAAAAGAGTATATACAGAACCTTATATGACAATACTTTACCCCCATAAGGGTCTATACAGACCCTTATGGGATACTATTTATCCCTATTAGTCCAATAGTGGTGTATATAGGCCCCTATAGGACACTATTAACCCCTATAATAACACTATAAATGCCATGAGGGGCCACCAGGACCCTCATGACACAAAGTCTAAACACTGCACTATTAACCCCCCTACCCTATCAACGCCCCTCTACCCTATCAACCCCCCTCTACACTACTAACCCCCCTCCACCCTGTTAACCCCTACACTACATACCTAAACCCCTAATAAAATCCCTATTACCCCACTAATTACACAAAATAAAAATTAAAATTACTGGGGGGAAAAATACATTACCAAAAATAAAAAATCATACATAACATAGAATTAAAAAATGAACATTACACAAAATAAAAAACATAATTTACAGAAAATAAAAAAAATCCTACATCACAGTTAAATAAAAACATACATTACATACACAAAAAATGTCTAATTATACCTAACAAAACCCCCTTCCTAAACCTAGAAAAGGGTAAAAAGGACATCTTACCTTGTCCAAATGCCCCTCCAGCGACGATGGTCTTCTGTGCTTCGACCCTAGGCAAGGGCCATTCCTAAATGTCCACAGGTCCGGCACCCCTAGGAAAAAAAAGAAACATTAAAATTAATTAATAAATAAACACAACATCAAATCAAAAACATTGTAAATAGTACACTTACCTCTCCACGATGCCCCTGTCCTCCTTGTAATCTTCGCCGGCAGGGCCCCTCCAAAAAAATCTGCTGGTCTACAAAAAATTAAAAATATAACTGAGCTCTTCCCTGGAGGAGCTTTCCGCCGCAAATGAGGGTTCTATTGCCTGCTCCGCTAAAATTTTTAAATGGCGCTGATTTAAATACTTTGTTGCTCATTAGAAATAAGATTATGTGTAGGAAGAAAGAGATCCCTTTCCATGTCTTTGCAGAAATAGTATTTAGCACGTTATGTTTGTAGTGTGACTCCATCGAATTACTACCCCTGACCTCGTACTGCATTGAAAACTGCCTTTCAGACACTAAGGCTCCCATTCAATTGAGCATATTAGGTAATTTACACTGCAAAAAGAAGTCTTGGATGACTTTATAAAATTATAAGGGTTCCACTTTGAGCTGTTATGTTTACATGCACAAGGTCTGTCTGTTTTTTTTTCCTTCTGTTGTAGAACACACATACAGTGGATATAAAAAGTCTACACACCCCTGTTAAAATGTCAGGTTTCTGTGTTTTAAAAAAATGAGACAAAGATAAATCATTTCAGAACTTTTTCCACCTTTAATGTGACCTATAAACTGCACAACTCAATTAAAAAATAAACTGAAATCTTTTAGGTAGAGGGAAGAAAAAATATAAAAATAAAATAATATGGTTGCATAAGTATGCACACCCTTAAACTAATACTTTGTTGAAGCACCTTTTGATTTTATTACAGCACTCAGTCTTTTTCGGTATGAGTCTATCAGCATGGCACATTTTGACTTGGCAAGATTTGCCCACTGTTCTTTGCAAAAACACTCCAAATCTGTCAGATTGCGAGGGCATCTCCAGTGCACAGCCCTCTTCAGATCACCCCACAGATTTTCAATCGGATTCAGGTCTGGGCTCTGGCTGGGCCATTCCAAAACTTTAATCATCTTCTGGTGAAGCCATTCCTTTGTTGATTTGGATGTATGCTTTGGTTCGTTGTCATGCTGAAAGATGAAGTTTCTCTTCATGTTCAGCTTTCTAGCAGAAGCCTGAAGATTTTGTGCCAATATTGACTGGTATTTGGAACTGTTCATAATTCCCTCTATCTTAACTAAGGCCCCAGTTCCAGCTGAAGAAAAACCGCCCCAAAGCATGATGCTGCCACCACCATGCTTCACTGTGGGTATGGTGTTCTTTTGGTGATGTGCAGTGTTGTTTTTGCGCCAAACATATCTTTTGTATTTATGTCCAAAAAGTAAAATTTTGGTTTCATCAGACCATAACACCTTTTCCCACATGCTTTTGGGAGACTTCAGATGTGTTTTTGCAAAGTGTAGCCTGGCTTGGATGTTTTTCTTCATAAGAAAAGGCTTTCGTCTTGCCACTCTACCCCATAGCCCAGACATATGAAGAATACGGGAGATTGTTGTCACATGTACCACACAGCCAGTACTTGCCAGATAGTCCTGCAGCTCCTTTAATGTTGCTGTAGGCCTCTTGGTAGCCTCCCAGACCAGTTTTCTTCTCGTCTTTTCATCAATTTTGGAGGGAGCTCCAGTTCTTGGTAATGTCACTGTTGTGCCATATTTTCTTCGCTTGATGATGACTGTCTTCACTGTGTTCCATGGTATATCTAATGCCATGGAAAAAATGTTGTACCCTTCTCCTGACTGATACCTTTTAACAATGAGATCCCTCTGATGCTTTAGAAGCTCTCTGTGGACCATGGCTTTTGCTGTGGGATGCGACTAAGAAAATTTCAGGAAAGACCAATGAGAGCAGCTGAACTTTATTTGGGGTTAATCAGAGGCACTTTAAATGATGGCAGGTATATGCTGACTCCTATTTAACACGATTTGGAATGTGATTGCTTAATTCTGAACACAGCTACATCCCCAGTTATAAGAGGGTGTGCAGATTTATGCAACCACATTATTTTTATTTGTTATTTTTCTTCCCTCCACCTAAAATATTTCAGTTTGTTTTTCAATTAAGTTGTACAGTTTATAGGTCACATTAAAGGTGGAAAAAGTTCTGAAATTATTTATCTTTGTCTCATTTTATTACAGCACAGAAACCTGACATTTTAACAGGGGTGTGTAGACTTTTTATATCCACTTGTATATGTCAGATAATAGACCTATCTACCTGTAAAAGTGCTTTAATGTGATCCTGGACCTCAGTAATTGGTGCCAATTGATTTTTCGATTATCTTTTAAGACATGTTTAATAAACCATTTGGCCTTTCATTTTTGGGATATTGTTATGAGTGAAACAATTTTTAAGTTCGTTTTGGGGATTCAAATACCTAATACTTCCTGCATACAAGACAGATAAATAAAATATACAGCTCCTGCTCTCTCTCTATGGATACATATACCCAATGCTTCCTCCATACTAGACAGAAAAATAAAATATACAGCTCCTACTTTCTCTATATAGATACATATATCCAATGCTACCTCCATACTAGACCGATAAATAAAATATACAGCTCCTACTCTCTCCATATAGATACATATACCCAATGCTTCCTTCATACTAGACAGATAAATAAAATATACAGCTCCTACTCTCTCTATATAGATACATATATCCAAATACAACCTCCATACTAGACAGAAAAATATAATATACAGCTCCTGCTCTCAATAGACACTTATAACCAATGTTTTCTTCATACTAAACAAATGAATAAAATATACATCTCCTACTCTCTCACAAATGCATCATATTATAAACAGATTTATTCTTAAAGTTTGTTCATCAAAGTATATAATTTCAATATCTGCATTCCATTTAGTGTGTTTATCTCCGTAAATGATTTACTTATGGATTACAGTATGGATTTGCACATTCCATTAAGACCAGACTTTAAAGGGGCACTTAAGAATGTGACTAGTTAATTCCCACTTACTGCATGATTATGACCATATAGTATTTGCCATTCCTTGCAAGAGACACTAAAATAATATACGGAGTAATACCCACTTACTATACTAGTGTGCTAATAGTTTTCTTATTAGTTTTCTAATAGTTTGCTAATTTATCTTCTGTCTTATATTTTGATATTTGAGTACTGCTCACCCAGCAATGCTGTCTTACTATATTATTTTATATTATTGTTACAATTGTAGATTTATTACATAGCCTGACTAGAGGAATCAAGATGATTGGATCATCCAGCTATGGTCTAGGCACTCGGAAAGTTGAATGAGGAGCTAGACTTACATGAGGCTGATTTGATACTGAAAACTTGCATTTCCAAGTAGAACCTACTTCTCTAGGTAAACGTGAATTCGGCAATGAGGTGCCCTGGAGATATCATAGCCTTGCTTGGTAGATCAGTGTCTTCTGAGGTTGGGGACCCATCTTGCCTGCCATCATCCAAGAGGTAGCCAGAGAGAAAACACTTTGGGAAGAGAGAAGTTCGTCCCCGTTTCTCAGAGGAGTACAAGTTACAGTGGCCTGAAACTCTCCTAGTATTGCTTAAAGCAGTTTGATGAGACCATTGGGAATATGGATAGGTTTTTAAAAGACTTTGAGAGATGATGCAGACTCCATCACATAGATCGAGAAGAATGGATTGAATCTTGGTAGAGTTGTTGAGCAAACGAGTCAGCACAGTTTACCATACCATCCTGGCAAAGGATTCCAAGGATTACGATGAGATGAAGCGAGTGCTGTTTGTCTGATATGCCATTACACCTGAGACTTACTGCAGACAAATCTCGGAGCTTATTATGTCAGACGAAGGCATCTTCTTGGTGGTGGTCTGGAAGTCTAAACATGCTTTGGATGGGTGTTGTAAAAGCAAAATAAGTAAGATCTATAGAAGACGCTGCTCTCCTGGTGGTCATGGAGCAATTCCTCCAGGCTTGTCCCTCCACTATTCATGCCTTTGTCTTAAATAAACACCCTGACTCAGCTGAAGTTGCCAGGCACCTAGCAGACTAATATCAGGAGGCTAGAGGGGAGTTCCATGCCCACTCCCCCTTTGGGCTAATTGTCAGCAAGGCTCAGCAGCGCAATGGACAATGTATCCTAGCTTCTAATTCAGTTGCTCCCCTCCTGTGCAGCCTACCAAGCCCCAGCCTGTGGAGCCCCAGCTGTGCCCTCACAAGCAGCAAGTAGGGAGCTTTGCTGCTATGGCCATCAACGTCCTGGACATATACTGAGGAATTGTCTACAGAACTCTGCCAGCTGGATCCCTGCTTATTCCCGTTCAGTCTATTACTTCAGCAACTGGGTACAGGAAAACCAAGAGCATGGAGAATGTGATCAGTTCAATGATTTTCAAGATTTTGAGGGCTTGGCAGGGGAACCTTCTTTTGTCAACACAGTACAGCTGCCAACCGGGGATAATCAAAGATGGCTTATTCAACTGGTCTTGTTGAATGGAAAAGCAGCTGAAGGGTTTAGAGACTCTGGGCCCTATCTAACTCTTATTCACACATCTCTTGTCAGTCCTTCAGGCTTATTGGACAAGAAAGTGGATGTATTTTATGTATCAAAAGCATTCTATCCCAGTAAGCAAAGTACATACAGACTGGGGCACCGGCAGCAGCTTGAGAGATGTGGGAGTGATGACAGGGATCCCCCAGATGTGTTATTGGAGAATGAGGTCAGGCTAATGGAGTTCAAATTTGTGATTATTGTTAACCCAACGAGAACCTCCAAACCACTAGTCTGGAGCAGGGGCAGCCACTGCATTCCATTATTAATGTCCTGCTTGCTACCATGGTGAGTAGCTTGCATTCTAGGGAGAGTAGAGAGCCCTGGGCTGCTCCAAAGAGTTTAAGAGGGATTTAGGTCAAGTAGCTTTAAAGGAAAAACAAGCAGGGGTCATCACATATGTGGGGGAAGAGGGGCTGCTATACTGTGTTACAGAGGAGAGAGGTGGAGGAGGAAGAGGAGGTGGAGATGGTGGAGGAGGGAGAGGAGGTGGAGGAGGGAGAGGCGAGTAGGTGGAGGAGGGATATGATAAAGATGAGCTAAAGGAGGTGGAGGAGGGAGGGAGGTAGAGGAGGTTGGGTGCAGAGGAGGTGGTTTGTGGTAGCAGGGTGGCCTAAGCATCAGGCACACATAGGAGAGGAGCAGAGGGGAAGGGACCTGATCCCAGGGGAGTTATGGTCCAGAAAAGGGACAGGCCCCGTAAACAGTCGAGAGGGCAAGAGGCTAAGGGTAAGCACAGGGCCTACAATTACTCTCACCGGGAGAATGTGATTCTCCTCTGCGCTATCCGTGGCCGCCCAGGGATTCTTGCAGGGGGGGAGGGAAGTTAAGCCAGGGCCTAGAGGTGAGGCTTGGAAGAAGGTTATGGCTGAGGTTAATGCGGTAGGCACAGTGCCAAGGGAAGTAAGGCCCACCAAGCACATCAGGGCCAAGGTGAGGAGGATGATGACTAAGGAGGAGGAGGACAAGGACCAGAGTGTGACCTAGAATGAGTGGGAGCGGGTTGCCAGGGACCTTCTGAGACAGTTGCCTGATGCCGGAGCTTTAGGCTTAGTGGCCCAGCAGGACCCAGCCTTCATGTCAGGTGTGTATCACATACACCAACATGCCATCACACACACTACACACGTACATGATGACCCACAAGGACACTTACATGTCAGTTCCATGGAATTAACAAGGGATAGATGGAGGCATCATTAAATCCATGAAGCTGAAACAAATTATTGTCATTCCTGGGCACCACAACAGTAATCAAGCAACAGAAAATCCATGTATTGGTGTGCCCACTGCAGCCTATGCAGTTACAGAATTCAACCAGAATCAAGATAGCGTTAGGAGCCAAGAACAATCAAGACCATGAACCAAAGAATAGATCATATCTAGCATACAAGTTGCAATTAGTAGAATCATCCAGGTTCAAGCCTAGATGTCAGATAGATAGGAATGAACACATAACAATGTATATTATTCATCATACTAATGACATATACCTTTCTGTTTTATCTTTCAGCATCCAGGAGGAGGTCTGGGTCCAGTGGCGAGCTAGAGGCGGGGGAGTTAGCTCCATCGGAGCAGGAAGTGGAGGAGCAAGCCCCCCTGCCCAGCAGGAACTGGCACAGGGGGAGGAAGAAGGAAGAATATATGAGGGCTCTGGCTCGGAGGAGGATGTAATATGGGTGGTGGGGTCACCATCTGGACCTCCAGCAACCCTGCCGGGATTCAACCCCACTATCCCCCTCCTCCAAAGACTGCAAATCTTGCCAGGGCCCCCCAACAGGACATTTGGTGACCAGACCAGCCAGCCACCACCTCCTTACCCCTACAGCAGGGTGCTGGCCTGGCCGCCACAACCACCACTGGGCCCACCAGCACCACCGCAAGTTCCAACCCAGGCTCCAGCCGGGCCCCAGACCCTCCCCACTACATCATCGCCACGCCCCACATTAGGCCAGGCTGTGCAGGCGGAGATGCTGGCCTTCATGCATCAGCAGGTGGACTTGCTTCAGGGGATCCGGGATCTCCGCTAATCATGCAGAGCTCATGCCCAGCCTGGCAAAGCACAATAGGGAGGAGAGGAGGCATCATCTATTGACAGCGTCCTATCTGGCCTGGCTTCTCAGGATTGAACTTGCCCCCAGCCCTGCCTCCTCTACCCCGGAGGTATCCCAAGGACACTTGCAGCCTGGCCTCTCCTCTCCTTCCACCATGCCTCCGCCACTTGTTGTGCTGCTGTCTCCCGGGTTTTGTTTCACAATTTTTTTTTTCACCACACTGTATATGTGAAACTGGATTGGATTACACAGTCCAAAGGTTGAATCATCTGTTTCATTGAGCAGATCTAGACACGTTGTTTGTGCTATGTACATTAATGGTTTCTTCTATTAATTGGAGTGATTTGTCATGATCCTTTTTTTCATCAGATTCTGGTTGCAGTGGTGTAGTGACCACATGTTACCCTGTTAGGTGCTATGCATCATGCTTATTCTAGACTATTACATTACCCACTGTAGGTATCCCCCTTTCCCCCAAGCCTCTAACTCTCTCGTGATCCGTCCACACCACACCCACACCATTTCTGATTGTGCTCTGTGTATGAAATAAAGCTTTGTTATACCGTTCTAACAGTGTCAGTGTGTTTTCAATGTGTAAGGTTATGGGACATCCACATACATCACATAAGTGTCACATTCCTTTGTATGTAAACTAATCAACCCTAGTTACTATGCAATAGATCAATAGATATAACAATAATAATAGTCATAATAGCATTAGATATCCTACAATACTATATATCATAAATGATAATAATAAAGGGTTAATATACATGCAAATGTCCAATTAGTGATATTGTGGCATATCAACATCCCCCTGAGGGCCTGATAGGAATATGACAGGTGATACTAGAGTGGGTTGCTAGTTCCTTCTCTAGTGGACTGTGATTTGTTTGACCTCTCTGCTATGACATGCCTACCTACAGCAGCCCTAAATGGTATAGCTCACAGCTTCATTCAGGTACACAAGCCCCTTCTCCACCACCACTTATGAATGCTGAATGGGACCAGGGGAACAAGGTAAATTGATGAATAGCAATGCATAATGGGAGGTCACCAAATGGGAATTGGTATTCATCTAGGCACATGGCCACCGGCAATGGCATGGGACATAGTGGAGATGGAGGTGAATTGGCTGTCGCTTCTTGTGCCTCTGCACAGCCTCCATGTTTTTGCGGCCCCTCCTGATGGGTTAGAGTAGATTAGTGTGGTGTATGTTCCCCTGGTTCCCTAGTGGTTTGCATAGTGGTGGCGGTGAAGGGGCTTGTGTACCTGAATAAATCTGTGAGCTATACCATGTAGGGCCACTGTAGGTGGGCAGGTGATAGCAGAGAGGTCAGATAAATCACAGTCCACTAGAGAAAGAACTGGCAACCCACTCCAGTATCTTTGGCATGCAACCCTTGTGGATATGCACAGACAGAGACATTAGTAGGTGTGCTGCAGTCCATATGGTCACAGATAATCATACACAACTGAGGGACTGAACAACCATATGGGAAATGTTCCCCTGGTACTTAATATATGCCATGTGGTGGTGTCATTTGGGCACTATATTTTGTCCCAATGAAGATGTAATGAGTGAAATGTATATAAGATGATCTTTGAGTTTTTGGGGTCCACATTAGAGCCTCTGGGAGTGTAAAATGGTTAATATGTCAGTCATTTGCATGTATTTGTGTTACAATTGAATGCATTAAACACAGCTCTTACCTTCTAGCTCATTATTTATTGTACATACATTGCTTAGCCATCAGACTGTTTTCCAGTGAAGTTCTATTGTTAGAAGATATTACTATACCAATAGCTCTGAGTATTAAACACTCTCATGTTTATTTGTATGTTTGTTTAATTTGTACGTAACTAATATTAGGTTCCAAAGTATAATATTTAAATTGACTAACCATTCCCATTTACAAAATATATTTGTAGAGTTTAAAGAAACATAAAAGGCTTCTGGATTCATAAGTAATATAATCTACCGATTTATCTCTCTTTGTACTTTAATGTAATACTTTTTTTGATGGAGAAGTGCTTACAAACTCTGTTTTTTTCTGCCTAAAATCTTACAAATAGTTTCTAACTGTTTTTCCCTCTGCAGTTGATGAGGACAATGTTCTTCATAGTGCAGGGTTGCCCTGTCTCATTGCAATCAATCAGTGACAACATTCTGCAACATGCTCCTTGAGAGGGGTCACTGACAGTCTAATTTGAAACACTACACTTCACACTCTGTGTATTCATGAGAATATTGAGCTACAAAAGGGGTTTTAAGCACTTCTTAGTAATAAAAATACTAAGTATAAAATATTTCTAGTGAAACTTTCCATGTCCTTTTAAAGTAGTTTAACTAAAGTCATTAGATAACTGCATTTCAGACCTTTGGCCCGAAAACCATGTTTGGCACAGTGTACTGAATTGCCTTAGTAATTACACTATATATATTATCAGCCCTATTAAATTCAAACCTCGTAAATACGAGGAAAGAGCTACGCAGCACGGCCGTCTGTGTCAAACATGGAGCAACTGGGCAAAATAAGTTGGGAATCTCCCAGGCTCCCCACATCATCACTTGCCACGGGGGTCCTGTACGGGACCTCCGCGGCAGTTCTACATACAAACCCTCCTGCGGGGGGTACTCCAAGTACCCCCCAGGCACCTAAAATTACCCCCCCCATGCTGGAGGTCCCCATCAGGACCCCCAAAAAGTCCCCACATAATAACCCTTGCAACGGGGGTCCCGATCGGTCAAAGTTCCCACCGCGTGTCTTCAAAGGGACTGCGGCAAACCATTAGCCAATCACGGCTGCGGGGGTTTCTGTAAGTTCCCCCAGCGGCACCTAACATTACCCCCCTCTATGCTGGGGTACCCATATTATCTCTTGCAACGGGGGTCCTGATCAGTCTCGATCGAGACCCCCGTTGCATTAGAAAATTCAAAATTCCTGCCTTGCGGGTCCTTGAATGACTGTAAAGCTCCTGCAAGGACTCGCGCTAAATAAAATATTATCCCCTGCCATGGGGCTACTGTAAGTACCCCCCAGGCACCTTAAAATAATCCCATCACTCATGGGACTCTATATAGAGCCCCTTGAGCCCTTAATTAACCCTATCACACATGGGGCTCTACACAGAGCCCAATGGGACACTAATAATCCCATTAGGTCAATAGAGGTCTATATAGACTATTATAGGACCCTAATTAACCCCTATAATAACACTATAAGTGCCATGACAGTCCTCCAGGACCCTCATGACACAAAGTATAAGCACTACACTACATTATTAACCATAACTAAACCCCATTAACCCCTTAACTCTAATTATACCCCATGAACCCATACTAAACCCTGTTAACCCTATCTAGACCTTTTTAACCATAGCTGTGCCTAATTAACCTTATCTGCTCCTATATAACCCCATCGGGAGTTATCTAAACCTATCTGGGCCTATATAACCCATCTGGACATATTTAGCCCTAACTTGGCCTATCTAACCCTCACTGGCCCTATTTTACTCCATCTGGACATATTTAACCCCATTTAGTCCTATGTAAGCCTTTCTAACACTAACTGGGCCTATTTAACCCCATCTGGACCTATTTAACCCCATCTAGTCCTATGTAAGCTTATCTAGTCCTATTTAACCCTAACTGGGCCTATTAAACCCTGAATGTACCCAGTAAAACCTATCCTACCCTACACTATTAACCCCCCCTCTACCCTATTAAATCCTACACTACCTACCCACGACCCTAATAAAATCTAATTACAGAAAATAATAAAACCTAGAATTACAGAAAAAAAGGACATTTCAGAAAATAGAAAAAAACAGGACATTACAGAAAATAAAAAAAGGACATTACCAAAATAAAAAAACCTACATTACCAACAAATAAAAAAAAAAAGTTACCAAGATAAAAAAAATTAAGATACACAAAATTAAAAAAAAGAACTCCGCACCTGAAAACAAAATACATGTACAAATAACACATAACATTACATCAATACAATAAATACAGTTACAAAACATCAATAAATACAATACAGTTCAAATATACCCCTAACTACATATTATTAACCCCCTAACTACAATACATTAACCCTATCTACAATACATTAACCCCCTAACTACAATACATTAACCCTATCTATAATCTACAATATACTAACCATATCTACAATCTATTAACCCTATCTATAATACATTAACCATATCTACAATCAATTAACCCCTAACTAAATACATTACAAAAACGCTAAATCTAACCTAAAATAGAATAATAAAGTACAAAATGAAACACAACACAAACATCAAAACATACTAAATATTAAACTTACCTTTTCAGGATGTCACCGTCCTTCTTCTTGTCTTTTCCGGCTGCATAATAAACTAAACATTCTAAATATTAAAACTTACCTTGCAATGATGTCCCCGTCATTCTCCTCTTCTTCCCTGGCTGGGCCCTTGACAAAAAACGCTGCCCCAAAAAAAAATGAAAAAAAAAATGAAGCTCTTCACTGGAGGAGCCCCCCGACACTAATGAGGCTATTAGCACCTCTTCCAGGAGAAAATTGGCAATGGTGCCTTCTGATTGGCCGAAAAGGCTGTCAATCAAATTTCAGCCAATCAGTAGTCGCCAAGTTTTGAGCCAATCAGAATGGGATACACCCCTATATCCCATTCTGATTGGCTGATTAGCTAGCTTGCTCACTTAAATTTGATAATTTTACAGTATATTTATGTAGGCACTAACAGCATCATTAAATTCCAGCCTGTTCAACATTTACAGCCTTATTAAATTGCGATTCTGCAAATTTAAAAGGGCTCTATTTAAGCACATAGCATATTTTTTTACAGAAGTTTCTAGTTCGTGAAGACCTTGCTTTTGGATAGCAGTTCACAAACTAAAAACTTCTGTAAAAAAATATGCTATGTGTTTAAATAGAGCCCTTTTAAATTTTCCGATTCACAATTTAATAAGGCTGTTAGCACGTAAGGGCTGCGTGCTTGAAATTTGGCCGTTTTGTTGCAAGCTACGAGCGAGAGACGCTATTTTGAAAACCAGTTCTCGCCCATCGGAGTTGCATGCTCGAACGCAAACAATTAAGCAAGCACGTAGTTACTGGTTCAGATGTAACCAATGGAAGAGGAGATTGTTAGCGTTACGTCACTTAAAAAGGAGGGGGTGGATTTTGAAGTCCTATGTGCTTCAATTACAGTTTGCGATCGGACCCACATTCCAGATATCATTCAATAATAATAAAGCCATAAATATGATATTCTATTACATGCAAGTTACAGTATATGTCGTAACACATTGATTGCAGGGATCGATATCATACAAAATTCAAGCATGAAATAAATAATTTTTCGGGCCAATTTGCGGGCTTCAGAATGCTGTGCTATTAATTCTAAGACCTAACATCACTTTCCCTTAAAATAAATGTACAGTAGAGTGTTGGTATTTGCATTACAAGTGCTACGTATTGGACTTTACCCCCCTTGCGATGGGCTTTGGGCTCCATTTGCGTGTTAATTGCTTGCTAGCTGAATTCAACAAGTAGCGGTTACGGGCTGGACAGATGAAAGGATTTACGTGTGCGAAGTTCAACGTTGCTCAGCACGTAGCCTATTCTCAGCAAGTCCATTGCGAGAAATATTACAGGGCTAATTTAATACCCGTAACACGTAAATTTGGAGTTACTAACTACAACGTAGCTCCAATTTAATGAGGCTGTAAATACACTGAATTCGAGAATTGTCTTAAATTGATGTTATACATAATATAATTTAATATAATAAACAATATAAATAACTTTAATGGGATATTTTAATCCGGAAATAGCGCCGCTTAAAAGTTATACAAATTGGTGCACAATATAGAATAAATAAATACTATATGATATAAGAATGAGGATAGATAATTTAATATAATATTAATAATAAATACATATACTTAATAGAGTCTATGGGCCTCATTCTATTATTGGCCGTAAATCGGCCGTAATTTTCTGCTGCCGGAAAATCCAAAGAGATTGTTAGCTCTTCAGGATATTGATTGCTGGCTATTTATTATAAATAGGTAAAGTATATTAATTCATTTATTATTTATTAATTACAATAAAAGATTAATTTAAAAAAAAAATCCTCCATTTTGCAATACCTGTAGTTTAGCACGGTATTAATCATTAACCATTTCAAATATGTTTATTAATTGATTAATTCATTTTTAATGGACATTAGTTTATTAATTATTTAAAAAAATGTATACCATTGTCACTAACTTTACTTTATGATTACATTATTGATTAACTCTTTATAATATATTTAGTAATTAATTAATTAGTAATGTCCATGAATGAATTAATATTTAATTATTATTAGGAAGAACGTTCATAAAAAAATATGGATATTTCATAGTGAACTTACATTTCGTGGTTGCTGCTCAACTATTAATGCTCATTTATTGCTTTATTAATCATTAAGATTAATAATGTTCATTAATTAATTATTAATTAGTCATAATAACAAATTTAGTAAAAAATTATAAAAAAATATGGATATTTCATAGTGCACTTACATTTTGTGGTTGCTGCTCAACTATTAATGCTCATTAATTACTTCATTGATCATTCATTTTTAGGCAAAAATGCATGAAAACATATGTACATTTTGCACTCAACTTAAATTACAGTCTTACGACTTCATTAATACATTGCTGTTATATTTATCTTTTCAGCATTCATTATTAATGCAATTGTTTTCATGTGTTCATGCTTAATTATTAATGTTCATGAATAATTATTTAATTAGTCATTTATTTTAAAGATTTCTGCATTAAATGTGCTAAAATGCATCACAAAAAAGGTAGATTTTACAGTGTCATCATATTTATCTGTTGCTGCTCATTGTCTCAAAGGAATAGGATCCTCAAATCGCTTAAATATTTACGTACATCACTTTCTTACATATTGTAGTGCATTTACTTATATTTTGCATCAATGCCAATTAAAATAATACAAACATTAACAAGGCATTTTTTTCCCCCACAGTTTGATCATCTGTCCACCTGACTACACAGAGGGGCGTTTGCAGCATTTCATCTGCAATCAGATCACCTTCACAGGTATATCATTTTTAAATATTTACATTTATTTATGTATGACAAGAACAACAAGTACTTCCAATGATTCATATATTCATTCCAACAAAATATTAAAGATGATTTTTACATTTTTCACATATTTCTCATGTCTCCACCTGCCTGAACACAGGAGTCGCAGTTGCACTAATTAACATTACAGAACATCAAATTGACAGGTATATAATTTTGTGATGATATTTTTTACAAATATAGCATTAAGTATTGATTTGCGTTGAGCAATGTTATTTAATACATTCATTCAATCAAAAAATTAAATATGATTTTTACATATTTTCACAGATTTCTCACGTCGCAACCTGCTTCAACACAGGAGTCGCCTCTGCAGCATTATACATTATTGAACATCTACTTCGCAGGTATATGATTTTGTGATGACATTCTTTAAAAATGTAGGATTAAGTATTCTTTAAAGCTCATGGATGACAGATATTGCTTAATTAATTTAAGTCATTTATTTTTACAAAATATTGAATAATTAGAGAGAAAAAAAAAGGAATACATATCTATTTAGATATTTTATTCATGTGTATTCCTTCATTCATTTATCATTATGTTACTGCTCATTATCAGGTAAAGGAGCTTAGAAGCAGTTAAATATTTAATTTAATGTATTATATTAGGTCACTTTTTAACATTTAAAAATGCATTTAACATGTATTATATTAGGTCACTTTTTAACATTTCAAAATGCATTTAACATATATTTATGAATATGATTTATGTTTGCTATGTATGCCAATCAAAATGCATATTTACAAAGGGCCTCATTCTATTATCGGCCGTAGGCGCTGCAGGGCCGCAAGGACCGGCCGCAAGCTATTCGGCTATTCTATTCCCCTCCGGGCCGGGGATTCCGGCAGTCTTGCGGCCGCTGGCGCCTTGCTATCTCTTGCGGCCGCACGCGCCGGAGGAAAGCCTTTGATCTAAAACGGCCGCAAGAGTTTCGGCCGCAAGAAAAGCCCAGTTGCTATTTTATTGCCCTGGGAACCCTCTCTGCAAGGCTAAAAGCGAGCCGCAGCTTACTTGCAGGAAAAAGGTCACCCTAGAACCAATTAATCACATAATATAGCCCAAATAAAGGCATCCTGCACTCTGAGGAGACTATAAAGTGATTGTAGGTGTTAGCAATAATAGCACAACATTCCCCTATACTCAAGAGCTTGAGAGGGGGTTACTATTAATCCTCATGTCCCCCAATATGATCCCTAGCATTTACAGAGCTGTACAGTGCCGTCTTGAATTTATTTTTGACTTTAAAGATTTCTGAGCTTACGGACGGTTGCAAGATATACGGCCGGCCGTAAGAGGAGATCCTTGCGGGGCCGTATAATAGAATTGCAAGGTAACAGAACCCCTGCAAGGAATCGCAGCCTTACGGACGATTTACGGCCGGTAATAGAATGAGGCCCAAAATATTTATATGTCATTTTACAGATCCATCATCTCTGCACCTCCCTGAACACACAAAGTGACGTCTGCAGTATTTCAGTTGATATCACATCTAATTGGCAGGTATCATTCTTGATGACATTATTTATAAAAACAGAATTAACACCCTTATTACATTTCAAGTTGCCCTATTAAATAAAGCTCAATATAACCACATAGCATATTTTGGAACACAAATACTTACTTGCTGAAGAACTTGCTTTTGAATACAAGATAACTAAGTACAAACTTACATAAACAAAATATGTTATGTGGTTATATAGAGCACTATTCACACACACACACAGAGACACACACACACACAGAGAGACACGCAGCCAGACACACGCAGCCAGACACGCAGCCAGACACAGACACGCAGCCAGACACAGACACGCAGCCAGACACAGACACTCACAGACACTCAGAGACACAGACACTTAGAGACACACACACTTAGAGTCACAGACACTCAGAGACACAGACACCCAGAGAGACAGATAGAGACATAGACACCCTCCGGCACCCAGAGAGACAGATAGAGACACACACAGCCAGAGACACAGACACCCAGAGAAAAAGATTGAGACAGATTACCATTACATTTGTTAGCAGTATATGACAGGTTATAAAAATATGTATAATAAAACTAATGGAATTCTTACAACTCTATTTCCAATAACACATTACAATGGCGGACAATAAAAATAAATAAACAATGCTTACCCATAATCTTTGAACAGCTTGATAACATTATGGCCAACAAACCATATAGTAAAGCATACAAAAAATTAGCTGAGGTTGAAAAAGAACAAACTGGCACATGCGCAAAGACATCAATTGCCAATGCGAAGAGTAAATATGGCTCTCAAAAGAGATCGCCATACTGATCAAAGATGGTATAATTTACCAATAGCAAATGAGGTTGCCATGGTATTTAAAAATGATGATAGGGAACCACCATTTGAGCGGGATATTAGAATATATCCACGCAATCAAGAACAACCTTTTATAAACATAAATATTTTAAGCAGTAATTTGGATCCTATGACATATCCCATTTTCATTCCAAATGGGGAGCCACGATGGCAACCAAATTTACAGTTGCAAAGTTATCCCAATAGTAAAGTTTGTGTTAGAAACAATATTTCCATGCTGGAATATAAAGTGGCATAAACTGCTGTCCGGGATCATTATAATCCTATTTTATGTGGGGGTAAACTCACACAACAATGGATTATTGATTCCTATCTACAAGTCGAAGCAAATAATATAAATTTTATCAAATATCAACAATACAAGCTTCGAGTAGAACAATATTGTGGATTGATGGATTATGTCACTGAATTGGCTGCAAACAGAGACATTCCTGCTGGACGAGCAATGATTTTGCCATCCTCTTTGCAAGGATCTCCTCGCAATATGCGAGAAAGATACAATGATGCCATGGCTATTGCCACTAAATTTGGCAAACCAGATGTATTCATTACATTTACATATAATCCACAATGGCCAGAGATCAAAGAAAATGTACTGCTTGGACAAACTACTTCTGACCGACCAGATTTGGTGGCAACGGTATTCAAAATAAAACTCAATTAATTAATTCATGATATAACTAAAGCAGACTTACAGTATTTGGAAAATGTGTGGCTTTTGTTTATACCATTGAATTTCAAAAAAGACGCTTGCCACATGCACATATACTTTTAATCTTGCAAGAAAAAGATAAATTGAATACGGCAGACAGAGTGGATTCAGTAATTACTGCTGAACTGCCACATCCAGAGAAACATTCAAAACTTTATGAGATTGTAACTCATAGAATGATACATGGTCCATGTGGAGAGAGCAATCCAAATTCACCATGTATGGAAAATAAAAAATGCATAAAAGAGTTTCCAAAACAATTTCAAATGCAGACTTATGTTAATTGTGATGGATACCCTTTGTATAAAAGAAGAGAAGGACAAACAGCTATTATCCGTGGCCAAAAGGTTGATAATAGATATGTGGTTCCATACAATCCACATTTGCTGATGAAGTACAACGCACATATCAATGTGGAAGCTTGCACTTCTATCAAATCCATCAAATATGTGTATAAATATATATATATATATATATATATATATATATATATAAAGGATATGATGCAGCAACTGTTGTTGTGCAAGGTGCACAAAATGAAAAAGACAACCCCATTTTACATGACGAACTTTCTTCTTATTTAGATGCTCGCTATGTAAGTGCTCCAGAAGCAATGTGGCGTCTTCTCAAATTTGAGATGCATGATCGGTCACATGCTGTGTATTGATTAGCTGTTCATTTGCCACAAAGTCAATTTGTTTGCTTCATTGCTGGCAATAAAACAAATGCTTTAGCACAAAGTGAAAATAGAGCATTAACGCTTACTGCTTGGTTTCAATTAAATTGTCAGGACACTCAGGCCAGACAATTTTTATACATTGACATTCCAAATTACTATGTATTCGTAAATGGTGAATGGAGACAACAAAAGAAACATAATTATAAAATTATCCCAAGAATATATACTGTCAGTCCACGAGACATTGAACGTTTCAGTTTAAGATTACTCCTTTTATGTGTTCCCGGTGCACAAAGTTATGAACATTTACGCACAGTCAATGACATAGTTTATGAGACTTTCCAGTTAGCTGCAAGACATCAAAACTTTCTGGTAGATGATACAGAATGGGAGAGATGTCTTGAGGAAGCAGCACTATGTCAAATGTTAAAGCAAATGAGAGAACAATTTGCTTTTATTTGTATCTTTTGCAATGTACTAGATGCATTAACTTTGTGGGAAACATTTAAATTACATATGTTTGAAGATTTCTTGAAACGTTACAATGAGACCATTGCACAATTGAAAGCATTAATGGAAATACAGGAAATCTTTCTTTGTCATGGATTAAATCGTGCCAATTTTAATCTGCCTGATACAGGAATTATAGATGAAATTAACTTTGATGAGTATGACACTGATATTGAATACCAAAAAACACAAGAACAAATTGGAACTTTAAATGCATTGCAATTGGAAGCATTTAAGGCCATCACAATTGCAATAGAAGATGACATGCTCAAAGATCGTTATTTCTATCTGGATGGCCCTGGTGGATCAGGAAAAACGTATCTATATAATTTGTTGATGAGTTGCATTCGAGCACAGGGTCAAATAGCACTGCCATTTGCAACCACTGGAATTGCCACACTTTTGTTAGAAGGTGGTAGAACTGTGCATAGTGGATTTAACCTGCCAGTTCCCATTCTGGAAACATCAGTGTCCGATATTCGATTAATTCATTACAAGCCAAAAAATTGCACAAGAGTAAATTAATTATAATAGATGAGGCAACTATGATGTCATGTCATGCCCTGCAATGTATTGATCGATTATTAAAATAAGTTATGGCTAATGATTTGCCATTTGGTGGAAAGGTGATGTTGTTAGGAGGAGATTTCAAGCAAACATTACCTATGGTGCCACATGGCAATCGGACTGACATTGTCGAAATGTGTATAAAAAGAAGTAAGCTGTGGAAAATATTTACACACCTTAAATTAGAAGTAAATAGGAGATCTGAAGGCCAAAATCAATTAAATGATTGGCTCATTCAGATTAAAGAAGGAAAACAGGCAAAAATAAATAATTTACCTGATGATGCTGTAAAAATTCCACCAGAAATGATTTCAAAAGAACCACTAATTTCGACAATCTTGCTCAATACCATCAATAAAGAGGATTACTCAGACATTGCAAGCAAAGTCATATTGACATCCAAAAATATAGATGCCTTGAATCTAAACAACTAAATATTAAAATTAATCAATGCACCCCAAAAACACTATTACAGTGCAGATTCTGTTCTGGCTGACGACAAAGATAGTGAAGCAAACTTTAGTATGGAATTTATTAATTCTTTAACTCCCTCTGGAATGCCACCACATGTTTTGCAACTGAAAAAGGGGCAATTGTCATGCTATTGAGAAATATAAATCCCAAAAAAGGACTTCATAATGGGACCATATTAATTGTGAAGGATTTAAAGGATAATTTTATACATACAGAAGTTATGAGTGGTACCCATAAAGGCAAACCAGTTCTTATACCAAGAATTGATTTGGCTCCAAGTGAGAGTGGTTTGCTTTTTGTCCTTCAAAGGAGACAATTTCCCATTATCATGGCATTTGCCATGACCATCAATAAATCCCAAGGAGAAACTTTTTAGTCTGTGGGTATTTTTTTGAAGGAACCTGTGTTTGCACATGGCTAACTATATGTTTTATTTTCAAGATGCAATAATCCAGAGGAAATTAAAGTACATGTTGAAGAAAACTCAAGTCAGGGTGATTTATTGGAAGATGGATGCGTTTTTACAAAAAACATTGTGTACTATGAGGTGCTGTAAATACAGAGGACAGTGTCTGGACAACAACATGTTATGTTACTCGGACTGATTTTAAAGGACCACTATTTCAATAAGAAACTCTATACAATGGCAAAAAAACACAGAGAACAGTGTTTTTACTTCCAGGACAAAATTTTAGCTCTCTGGGACTCTTTAAATAGGGGACCACTATTTCATTTAGGAAACTCTATGTGCAATTTGCACAAAGTACAACAAGAAAAAAAAAAAAAAAAGAAAAACAACAGTAAACAGTAGTTATACAGATTGGAATGTGTTAGAAGTTACCTTTTTACATGATTGGCCCCACAAAACAATTAGGTGTCATTTTCTTTAATTTAAGGTTAAATATTATTGTTTTATGTTACTATTTCACATGTTAACATTGTATTTTGAAAGTTGTGGAAAGTTAGTTTATTGTATATTGTACAGTGGATATAAAAAGTCTTCACACCCCTGTTAAAATGTCAGGTCTCTGTGCTGTAAAAGAAACGAGACAAAGATAAATAATTTCAGAACTTTTTCCACCTTTAATGTGACCTATAAACTGTACAACTCAATTGAAAAACAAACTGAAATCTTTTCCACCCCACCCCACTCCCATCCCTGTGTCTCTTTACACCCTCTACCCCCCTCTTTGTGTCTCTTCCCCCCCACTCCCTCCCGTGTGTCTCTTTCCACCCTCTCCCTTTCTCACCCCTCTCTCTCATTTGTGCTCCTGTTTGGATTTACTGGTGTGAAACCATTTGCAGGCTTTGATAATTCAACCAGTTAAATATCCTCTCCCCCTGTGCTGTGTGTGATGTTGTATGTTCATTTTATAATTGATTGGTGTTTTTTTTGGTCTCCCAATGGCTTCCAAGTTACGGGCTTGAAAAAAATGGAGGCCATTAAGCCATTTTGAGCCTCCCCCCGCCCCCTCAAGCCAGTCACGTACAGGCCCGGCGATGAGCGATTTCGGCACTCATCGCAAGCCCCGCAATAAGCGCCTTTGGCGCTTATTGCAGCCCCGTCAAGCCAGTCACGTATGACCCTCACGTATGGCCCTTGTCTCTCTCTGTCTTGTGTATCTCTCTCTTATTTATTTCTCTCTGACCTGTCTCTCTCGCTCCTGGTGCGCTCTCTCTCTCTGTGTGTATGCTCTCGCTCTCTCTGCACTTTCTCTCTCTGTACGCTCTCTTTCTCTGTGAGCTCTTTCTGTGCACTCTCGGTCTCTGCTCTCTCTCTCTCTGTGTGCTCTCTCTCTCTGCATTCTCTCTGTGTGCTTTCTGTTTCTGCAATTTCTCTATCTGTGCGCTTTCTGTCTGTGCACTCTCTCTTTGTGTGCTCTCTCTTTTTGTGCACTCTCTGTGCACTCTCTCTCTCTGTGCTGTCTCTCGCTGTCTGTGTGCGCTGTCTGTCTGTGAGCACTCTCTCACTCTGTACCCCTCTCTCTCTGTGTCGATCTCTGTGCATTCTCTCTTTCTGTGCACTCACTCTCTCTCGCTGTTTGTGTGGGCGCTGGCTGTGTGCACTCTCTCTCTTTGGACCCCTCCCTCTTTGTGTTGTTCTCTGTACGCTCTCTGTGTGTGCACTCTCTTTCTGTGCACTGTCTCTGTGTGTCTCTCTCTCTATGTGCTCTCTCTGTCTGTACGCTCTCTCTTGCTCTCTGTGTGTGCTGTCTGTTTGGGATCTCTCTGTCTGTGCACTCTCTCTGCTCGCTGTCATTGCACACTCTCTCTGCACTCTCTTTCTGTGCACTCTATGTGCTTTCTCTCACTCTTTGTGTGAGCTGTCTGTGTGTGCACTCTCTCTGGACCCCTCCCTCTCTGTGTTGATCTCGGTGTACTCTCTGTGAGTGTGCTCTCTCTATGTGTCCCTCTCTCTCTTTCTTTGCACTCTCTCTCTGCACTCTCTTTCTCTGCTCTCTTTCTGTGCACTCTCTCTGTATGTGCACTCTCTCTCTGTCTCTGCTCTCTGTGGGTCTTTCTCTCTGTGTGCTCTCTGCCTCTGCTCTCTGTCTGTGCACTCTCGATCTCTGTGCTGTCTGTGCGCTCTCTCTCTCTGCGCTTTCTTTTGCTCTCTGTGTGTGCGCTGTCTGTGTGTGAACTCTCTGTGCACTCTCTCTGCTATCTGGCTGTGCACTCTCTGGCTGCGCTCTCTCTCGCTCTTTGTGTGCTGTCTGTGTGCTCTCTATCTCTGTTCCCCTCCCTCTCTGTGTGCTCTCTGCATGTGCACTCTCTCTGTATGCACTGTCTGTGTAGGATCTCTGTCTGTGTGCACCCTGTCTCTGTACCCCTCCCTCTCTTTGTTAATCTCTGTGCGCTCTGTCTGTGCGCCCTCTCTGCTTTCTATCTGTGCACTCTCTCTCTGTGTGGTCTGTCTGTGCACTCTCTCTCTGTACTCTCCCTCTCTCGCTCTGTGTACGCTGTCTTTGTGCGCCCTCTCTGTCTGTGTGCACTCTTGCTCTGTAACTCTCTCTCTCTGTATCCCTCCCTCTCTGCACCTGTCTCTCTCTCTGCGCCTGTCTCTCTCACTGCACCTGTCTCTCTCTCTCACTGTACCTGTCTCTCTCACACTCTAAGTACCTGTCTCTCTCACTCTGTACCTCTTTCCCTCCTTCTCTCTCTCTCACTTTGCTGTCTTTCTCTCAAGTGCAAATGGCCGCCAGCTTCTGTTAAAATTAGGGTTTAGGCTCCGCCCTGTCGTTATAACCACGCCCCCTTGATGACATCAGTGTTAGCAAAAAAATTTGCTGCTCGCAACTATATATGTGACTAGCGAACTGCCCGTCAAAAAATGACGGCAATAGAATTGTAAGTCAAAGAATGGTGTTTGGCACAGACATTATTTTTTGTGTTGGTCTGAGATCCTTCGGCGCTCATTCCAAGGCTCTTGGTTGTTATATTTTTTTCTATCAGAGCGGCTTTTGCTGTCATTGTAAGGTCGGTGCTGATCTGCTTTTTGCGCTTATCGCAAGGCTGCTCCCTGGTGTAGTTTGTTTGCTATGAGCAGCGTTGGCGCTTATTGTGAGGCGAGCAGTGAATGTCTTTTGAGTTTATTGCAGTATATATTTTTATTTTGTGTATATGTTTTTTGTAATGCTAATGAAATAAGTAGTAAATTAATAGATTAATATACTTTACCTATTTATAAGTAATATATGCAGGAAGCATTGTGCTGAAGAGCTGACAATCTGTTTTGATGTTCCTGCAGCATATAATGTCGGTTTGCAGTGTTGTGGAGCTGAGGTGTAAGTGTCCGCATTGTGTGCAGTGTGTAGTGTAAATATACTGCGTGCACGAGGGGAAGCCGCTAGTGTAACTGTGTACTTCCGCATTCTGTAAGTGTTGTAAAATGGCTGCGATTGTGTATGTGGTAGGCAGGTTTGTATGATTTAGCGTCCTTGCTAATGGTGTATGTTGTAGGTCGTACGGGTTTTTGTAAAAGCCATATTTGCTTTGTGGAATTTAGCGGCTTTAGGGGTCGTGTAGCCTGTTTTTTGTTTTTTTTGGTGGCCATTTTTTCTGTTGCTTAGGAGATTTTCGAGTGGCTAAACTTTGTAAATTTGACAGTATTTGAGGTTTAAACTCTGTTGCAGAGGTCCTGGGTGTCCCCCCTTCGTGTGTGTGCAAGGTTTTTATTTTATTTTTGTGTTTTTTAATGTTTGGCGCTGTGTGCGGGTTGTCCGTTAAGATCGTATTTTTGCGAGTACATAATGTTTTTTTTCTAAGTCCCGCGGGTCGTAATTGTTCTAAGTCCCGCGGCTGGTCTATTTTTCCGTAGTTAGTCATTGCGTGTTTATGTTTTTTTTTTTCAAGTCCCGCTTGTGTGGGGGTTTGTAACCAGTTGTGAGGCGCCGTAGAGCCTCCACCTCCACAAATGCGGCCCCTCGCTCTGCGAGGGTCCGCATTTGCAGGCTGCAATGAGAACGTACAGGGAAATGATAATTACAGTAACTATTTGTTGTATTCTTGCATTTTAACATATGGGTTTAATATCCAAGCTTAATAATTAAATGGGATAAATTGAAACATTAAATATTAATGACAAAGAGATTAATATTTAATTTATTGAATCAAGGAGCCAAAGTTCATACTGTATCTGGAAAAATAAATCCAGGTAAGAATGCTTCATAAAAGTCTGGATTGTAGACCATGTAGTAGCCTTGCATATCTGATTCATAGAAATCTTATGATACAAAATCCAAGATATAGAGATCGATCTTTTCAGATGGCAGTCACAATCCATTTGTCTTTTAGTCTTTCTCAGAGGTGCAGATTCCTATTCACTTTACGTTGCTATTTAAGTTAGAAATGTATGAATTGACAGTATGGACTGAAAGTATAACTGAAAGACTCAATATACTTATGTGGTTAATATAACTGACCTCTATTTTGGGGTAAATAAGTTCCAATTAGGACCATATTCTATTAGCTGCTTGCAAATGCCTCAAACTCGTACATTTTGCTGTGGGTGTTTTTTTTACTATATGTTTAGATGTATTCTATTGACTTAAGCTCACAAATTCCAACCTTATGGCTGAACTCCTAAAACCTTCCCGTGCTCGCAAACTTTTTGGGGGCGTGAATACATGACAATTGCAAATATTTAACAAGCCTATAATTTGCCACCTCTTGACAGTCCTATGCACCAATAGCTAAGTCTGCTTTCTGATCTCTCTGTCTGATCCCTGGGTCCTAACATCACCACAGCTAAGCTTGCTTTGTGAGGGACGCAGTTTGGGACGCAAATGCGGACCCTCGCAAAGTAAGGGGCCACATTTGCGAATGTGGAGGCTCTACGCCGCCTCACTCCTGGTACAAAAAGAAACCTAGAAAAGCGTGACTTTGAAAAAAAAACTATGCAGCGGGACTTAGAAAAAAAAAATACGACCCACGGGACCTAGAAAAAAAACACTAACGCATAAAGACAAAATACGGACTTGCACAAAGAAAAATACAACCCGCGTACATCAAAAATCACAAAAAACTATGAAAATGAACAAAAAAATGTACAAAAACGTCACACACAGCACGGGGGGACAGCCAGGATGTTTGGGGGTGAGGTTGCACATGAATGCAAGTCGATTTTAAGCAGTTTTGTCACTTGAAAATCGTCTAGGCGACAAAAAAAATGGCGGCCGATAAAAATTAAAACGAGGCTCGATGACCCAGAAGCGCAGAAAACACTGACAAGGATTACGAGGTTTCGTTACGACATGCGGAACTTAGAAAATAAAAATACAAGGTCGCAAAAATATGAACTTAATGGCCGAAATGCGTACATTCAAAAACAATAAAAATAATACAAAATACCAAATAAAAAATAAATAAAAAAATACCACAATAAGCATCGTGAGACAGCCATGACATCTGTCAGTGAGGTTGCACTCTAATTAAAGTTGAATTTAATGAGTTTAGGAAATGGAAAATCACCTAAGCGGGAAAAAAATGGCGGGCGAAAAAAAATGAAAAGGGGGCTACACGACCCAGAAATGCGCAAAACACCGACAGGCACGTACGACTTTAGCAAGGGACGTACGAGGTACAATAATACACACTTAGGAAGCACGGAAAATGCTTGCGAGCCGCGTAGCACATAGACAAACCACTCCATTTTACAACATTAACACATTACGAATCTAAAATTACGTTTTACACTACTAAACCAACGGTTTTCCCTCGCACGCGCAGCATATTTCTATTGCACAGTTGGGACATTGATGACACTTTCTCCTCAGGGCAGCAACAGTCCAACTGTACATTATATGCTGCAAGTAAATAAAAATACATATTTAGCTCTTTAGGCTATTCATTGCTGGATATATCAATTACAAATAGGTAAAGTATATTAATGTATTAAGTAAATAAGTAATTATTAATTATAGAAAAATAGACATATATATCTATGTCTTTGTCATGAGTGCTGAAGGCGCTCATAGGACCAAAACTAAATGAGAGGAGCGGTTCGCTACGAGCGCCAAAGGCCGTCATTGCGAGCCACGTGATGAGCGCCGAAGGAGCTCAGCGTGAGGCTCTCAATGAACACCGAAGGTCCTCACAGTAGAAAATGCTTTACATTGTGTGTCAGCATTGCCATGCCTTAAAATGTTATTGTCCCGTCATTTTTGACTGGCAAGTCGCTAGAATTATAATATAAACTCATACACTATTTATCACTCTTTTCAGTACCCACAAGGACCAGGCCTACCAGACCACCTGAGGTCTATCCTGATTATGGTAATGTCACAGATGATCCTTGGCAAGGGGTGGAAGTGGAAGCACAAACTGGATCAGAGGGCCCAAAACCTCCTCAAGAAGCAGGTTATAGCGAGGTTCAGTTTCAGAGCAGTTAGCCAATGTTTGGCCATTATGAATCTCCACCCGGGCCCTCCCACAGATCTGGCTACCATTTTCTACCTGTAACACTACCTCTACCTACTACCATTTACTGGAACCATGAACTAGAATGCTCACTGCCACCTCCACCATCTACCATGTACTGAAGCCAACAACAACAAGGCCAAATGCCATCTTCACCACTTACCATGTACTGGAGCCTGGAACAACCAGGCCCACTGCCACCTGTGCCTCTCACAACACTGGTTTCTCAGGACCTTCCAACTCCTACTGTAATGCTGCCACCTCCTCCTATTGAAATGGAAAAGATGGAGAAGTACAAGGCCAAGAGAAATTGGGACAGGAAGTTCCAGAGAGCACTTATGGAAGTTCAAATTCAAATGTTCCATTGCACTCTCCTAGCTCTTTAATCTGTGGTCATCCGCATCTTATCATATACCTCCAACTCCTGCTGTTAAAACTGGAGGACATACCACTTCCTCTAACTCCAGCTGATACCCATCCACAACAGGAGGACATACCACTCCCTCCAACACCCCCTCGTGTAGTAGAGGGAGAAGGCGTGGTGGCACGGAGGATGCGGGCACTGTGCTCGGAAAGAGGAGGAAATGGGGCTGCAAGAAAAAGTTTAACCTTGTCATCAACAACACCGCACCACCGCACCTGTATTTTGTTGGAGGTAGGTAAAGCACACAGTTTTTGTAACATTGGGAAATAGGGACAGAACACTGGCAGAGGGGATAACATTAAGATGTACGAACAGTTTTGGGTGATTTACAGTGCATCATCCAACATGAGGCAATAGCAAGTATCTTGTATTAGTACAGATATCAACATATAACTGAAGATTAACACATGTATTTGTAGAAAGATGGACATCTTAACAAATAAAATCTTGTCCATTGGTCTTAGCATTTTTCAAGAGATCAAAACACAAACAATAAAAATCCCTAAATAAAAAGCACAATGATACCAAAGTGGTACATGTACATATGGGGAAGGCAATAATTTAGGCTGGTGTGTCTACATGGACATGATAATCCACTCTGAGAACAGATTGTGATACACACCTGGGGGGAAAAAATGTACTTTTTCAGTCTGTTCTCACTCAATGGAGTGAATAAGTCCTGAAATACCAAGCAATTGTAGGCTTATTCTACTCTCTGAATAAGCATCTCTACTTCTGCTGTTGCATAGGCATAACTCACACATAACATAACCTAAAAACAGTTGTGTTATAAGCCTACAGTTACTGTTTCTCATAAGCACAGGGAGGGTCACACCAGCAGTGAAAAGATATCTTGAAGGAAGTATGATTCAGGCTTCAGAATAGGTCAGGTAGAGGTGAGTATAATATATAGAAATAAGCAGGTACACATAAAGCTACGCAGAGTATGTGAGTACACAGATGTGCTGTCAGTATGCATGGAACATCAGCTGGCATATGTCACATGATAAGCAATTATCTAATCAGTTTTATGAATTATGAATCACACATAATGCAATGTGGCATAATCATGTCCAGATAATGCTCTGATAATGAGCTTCTTTGCTGAAACTAACCCATCTTTAAGATCTATAACAAACATACAAATAAAAACTAATGAAGAACATCACTTATCCTATCTGACCAGCTACTTCAACATATCCTAACACATGCATGTATGTTGGCACATCTATTAATATGTTGGTATGAGAGATATGAAACAAGCTATTGATCTAGCAGATGATGCGGATGGATATTTCAACAAACTATTGAGGTATGAATCTCAAAAATTAGGCATTATTAGCTATTGACATGTATTTTTTTACTTTTGAAAGCGAGGCGAGCCGATAAACCGTAGCACTTAGCCGAATTTAACTCGATTTAGCCGATTTTCGGCCCACAAAAATCGCCTAAACGGGGAAAAAAATGGGCCCGTGAAAAAGTGAAAATGAGGCTACAAGACCCCGGACCGCGCAAAACACTGCAAAACGCATAGCACTTTACACATCACACTACGACCTACAAGATACACTATTACAAAACCTGGAAAATGCTTTACGAGACGCGTAACACATTAATAACATTACGACTATACAATGCTGCTTTACACAATAAACCAACGGCTTTACCTCGCGCACGCAGCCGATTTAGATTGCACACTTGGAACATTCATTACACTTTATAAGCAGCGCACCAACACTCACAATGTATATTCTATGCAGACGCAAAATACAAACAGATTGTTAGCTCTTCAGCCTATTGCTCGCTGCATATATCAATTATAAATAATTAAAGTATATTAATTAATTTAAGAAATCATTCATTATTACTTAATTACATATACATACAAATATATATATCTCTCAGAGGACCAAAAGTACACAACAGGAGAGGCTCGCAATGAGTGTCGAAGGTCCTCACAGTAAAACGGTTTCAATTATGTGTCAAACAGCATTCCCATGGCTTCAAATATTAGTCGCTAGAAAATGTAATAATTGTTGTAGTGAACTACTCTACAAACCAGCCCCACACTGATGAGATCCATTAAGATAAACACAGCGAACATATGCCTTAAATGAGCCATGTATAATCTGGTTTTGGATTAATAGAGAGAGAGTGCATTGCGTTCTCATTTGCATGTGCCTGCCCAGTTTTCCCAGAAAGCAGTGCAACAACTGTATTTCTGAGAAACTTACAGTGACTGTAAGGTGTAGGGCCTTTAACTTCTGTGCAATCTACCGAAGAAGTTCATTCGATCTGTGATCCACTCTATAAGTAGCATCTTGTAGTATACTATCCTTAGCAGTCAATAGACGAATTTGCTATTATTTTTGTGAATGAAGGAGTTATGAGATATCATCTTCAGTCTAAGGATTATTTAGTACTAAACTGCTATTAACTGCTTGTTCTATATTGGACTCTCTACTAAGGTTCTAAGTGGTAAACATCAAGTGCAAGTGTTTATCACTGTTAACTAATGTTATATACTGTTCCAATAACTTGATGTATTCCAAGGAGTTTTTGGTGTACATCGTCTTATATACTGTTGGTTTTACGTAGGTTTACTTGTCTATAGGCTCTTATCTTGACCTATAAAAGTAAAGTATAAAGGAAAAGGGAAGGAAGAGAAGATAAAAAAAGAAAGGGGAAGGAGGAGTGGAAGAAAAAAGATAGGGAAAAGGAAGGAAAAAGGAGAACAATACTAAACAATACAAACTCTCTGATTAACTGCGAGGGCTGACTCTTATATTAGTGAATGTTAAATTATACAGGTCTTAATAGTTTGGGAAGTTTCTGAGTCTATGTCCCCTTCTTATAGCACATTGTTGCCTAATAACTTTTTAGGTACTCTTACCAGTTAAATATAGTAATTTGTAGATTATAGCAATACAACAGTTTATCAAAACCTTAATAATGTGTAAAAACAGGAGTAAATATAAAAAAAACAGTTAATTTAACTACTACCTTTTTTTCTCCCGATGAAAAGAGTAAAATTAGTAACACTAACACCTCTCTTTCATAAAATACCTCAATGTTAGAATCAATAAATCCATTACTAGAAAATAATATTGATTATAATGGAGCAATATCAGTATAAATAACGATACACAAGACACTTTAACACTCTCTGGGATGAAAGCTTTGGTAATAGATATTTAAATGTACATTACAAGAGGAATCACTCACAATTGTGGCAAAAAATACTGAATTAATAAACTCTGTAACAAGACAAGCCAATGAATTGGAAAATAGAATAGAAGAAATGTGGCTAGATAATCAGTTATTGAAATTTACAGTTAGAAAGGGTATGTGATGAAGTACGAGTCCTAGAATATGGAGAACTTCTAGAGAAGGAAAAATATTTCGGAAGATATTTCCATCTGTGATTTAAATTCATATATATTGGGTTTCCTTGACTATTTAGTCAAGGATAAACCACAATCAGAAATCTTAATTGAAAACATTTATAGAATCCCACTCTGGAGAAACCTTTCAAGTTCAGTACCCAGAGATGTTATAGTTAGGATTCAATGATGAAAGCAGCCAGAGTGAGGAAAATATTTGAATTACCGTACCAAAATCTATCAGTTTTATTTGATTTATCTAGTGCAACACTGGTAAAAAGAAGATAATACAGAAATATAGCAAAAGCTTTAAGATCAGAAAACATCATATAGAGATGGGGATATCCAATCAAATTGATTTTTGATAAAGATAAACAAAACATTGTGATTAATTGAGAACCTTCTAAATAAATGAAAAATTCTCTATGAGCCTCTGATTAGATCGGAGCCACCCACATCTAAATTAACACTGGACTGGGAGAAAAAGAATGAGAAAAAGGGGGAGACAAGAGAAAATAAAGAGGATGCACGATAATTAGATGGGAGAGTGGAAGGAGAGGAGAAATGGACCGAGGTAGAGAGGAAGAAGCGGGAGGTGAAACGTTCAGAGAGAAAAGAGGGAAAGATATTTGATATCGCTTTATGCCTAATATTGAGTTCTTGGAGAGACAGAGTTACAGAGAATATGAGTAAAGGAAAATAAAATTATATAGTTACGTGTTAATTATTAATTCACCAGTTACTTAATTTAATATATATGCATGTTATTTTGCCAGCCCTGAAATATCACACTTTTTTTAAACATTTTTGCACTTTATTATTTGGGGGAATGGAAAACTCCTCTAAAATTAGTTAGTTATACTGTAGTAAGACACCAGTTCTCCTTTTTATTTTTCCTTTCTCTTATTCATACACACTTTTCTATATAACTCCTTTTTCCACTCTCTCCAGATATTGACTATGTTATAAGTGCAATGAATTTGCTCTGTGTTATATATTTGTTTACTTACCCCCCCCCACCCCGCCCTCTGTTGCGCCTTTCCTTCTACTCGGCTGTTTATTAGCATATGAAAATAAACTGTGGAATGTTTATACCTTGGATAAATTATAATCTTTTTCGGTTAACTAGTCAGAGTTTCTCTCTCAACCTGGCTAGATTAAATTTACATCTTGCAACAGCATACATAAAAATGTTCCTGTCTATAGAAATTATCGGGAAACATTTTCTCAATTCTGTATGTAATATGTTTTTGTGATATATGTACCATACTGGATATATGCCTGTTTATGTACTTTGTTGTAAATATGTGTTTTGTTTTTTTAACCTGTTGTTGACATGCAGGTTCCTACTAATTTTGCCCACGAGGGAGCGAGATTTACAGGTGGCCTTTGATTTATTTGTATGAAAATTTGAATTGTATCTCAGAAGGCTAAAGGATAAATTCTCTGTATAAGAGACATGTAGCAATGAAATATTTTGAGAAGGTAAAACCGATATGGTATGCGTCCAGTGTTGTATCTACAACTTTTGCCACCCGTGGCTGACCCTGAGTTTGACGCCCCCCGGGCAAGCATTTAATAAATAAATAAATATATATATTTATATATATCCCCTTCTTTCCCTCACACTCTCTACCTCTTTCTATCCCCTTCTCTTTGTCTTCCTCTCTTTCTGCTATCTCTCCCCCTTCTCTTTTGCTTTCTCTCACTATTCCTCTTTCCTCTCTTTCTTCATTTTTTATCTCCCTATCTCACTTTTTCTCTCCCCCTTTCTCTCTCTCCCATGCTTTCTCCATCTTTTTCTCTCCCCTTCTCTCTCTAACTCTTTCTTTCTTTCTCCCTCTCATCTCTCCCCCTCTCTCTCTCCTTCCCTCTTTTTCTATTTCTCTCTCCCTCTTTCTCCACCCCTCTCTCTCCCCCCTCTCTGTCACTATTTACCCATCTCCCCTCTCTTTCTCCATTTTTACTCCTTCTCTTGCCCCCTCTTTCTCCCCTCTCTTTATCTCTCTCTCCCTTATGTTCTCCATCTTTATCTCTTCTCTCCCCCTCCCTTCTCTCCCCATTTGTTTCTCTCTCCCACTCTCTCTCCTTCCTTCTTTCCCTTTCTCCCCTCTCTGTCTCTCTCTTCACCCCTCTCTTTCTCTCGCTCTTCCTCTTTGTCTCCCTCTCTCTTCCTCCCTCCTCTCCTCTCTCTTTCTCCCCCTCCTTCCTGTCTCCCCCTCTCTTTCTCCTTCCCTTGCTCTTCCCTCTTTCTTTCTCTCCCCCTCTATTTGTCTCTTCCCCCTCTCCCTCCCTCTCTCCCTTTTCTCTCTCTCCCTCATTTATCTCCCCCTATTTCTCTCTCTTCCTCTCTCTCTCTCCCTCTCTCTTTCCATTTTTCTCTCTCCCTCTCTCTCCCCCTCTCTTTGTCTCCCTCTCTCTCCCCCTCTCTTTGTCTCCCTCTTTCTCTATCTCTCTCCCTCTTTCTCCCCCCCTCTGTCTCTGTCTACCCCCTCTCTTTCTCCATTTTTACTCTCTCCCTCACTCTCCCCCTTTCTCTCCCCTCTCTTTGTCTCTCTTGCTCCCTTATGTTCTTCATCTTTTTCTCTCCCCTTCTCTCTCTTCTCTCCCCTCCCTTCTCTCCCCCACTGTTTCACTCTCACTCTCTCTCTCCTTCCCTCTTTCCCTTTCTCCCCTCTCTGTCTCTCTCTTCACCCCTCTCTTTCTCTCTCTCTCCCTCTTTGTCTCCCTCGCTATCTCTTCCTCCCTTCTCTCCCCTCTCTTTCTCCTTCCCTCTCTCTCCCCTCTCTCTTTCTCTTCCCTCTAGTTGTCTCTTCCCCCTCTCCCACTCCCTCTTCCCTTTTTTCCCTCTCTTTCATTTATCTCCCCCTATTTCTCTCTTCCCCTCTCTCTCTCTCCCTCACTCTTTCTTTCTCTCCCTTTTTCTCTCTCCCTCTCTCTCCCCCTCTCTTTGTTTCCCACTCTCTCTCTTCCTCTCATCTCTCCCCTCCCTTCTCCCCCTTTCTTTTTCTTTCTCCCTCTCTCTCCTTTCATCTTTCTGCCTACTCTTTCCTTCTCCCCCTCTCAATTAGCCCTTTCTCCCCTCTCTCCCCTTTCCTTCTTTCTTTCTTTCTTTCTTTCTTTCTTTCTCCCTCCCCTGTATTTGTCTCTCTCCCTCTCTTTCTCCCTCTCTCTACCCTTCTCTCTCTCCCTCTTTCTATCTATCTCTATCTCTCTCCCTCCCTCTTCTCTTTCTCTCTCTTGTGAAGAGGAGAGAGCACACTGACACATGCATACACACAGAGACATGTACACAGACACACTCTGGGGCGACATCAGCAGAAACTGAGCAGCAGCTGAGCTTGTACTGGCCCCAAGCCAAGGAGATGACGCCCGTGGTGGTCCACCCCCCTCGACCCCCCTTTCCTATGCCAGTGTATGCATCCAAGAGACACACTGGATAAAACAAAATGAGACATTTCTCTCAAGTAGAATTTAAAGTTCAAAATTCGCTGCTAACGATAAAACAAAATTAAGAGGTGTAGCTAATTTATTCAATAACAATCTAAGAGGTGTTCTTGGAAAAAGATTTACAGGGTCGGTATATAATATGTATTGGTGCCATTAACAACCAATTTTATGCAATACTAAATGCCTATGCACCTAATGAAAATCAAAATAAATGTATAAACTCTGAAAATAAAGAAAGGTCTACTGGTAGTTTGCAGAGATCTGAACCTATGTCTAGATTAAAAAAAAATTAGGAAATCAATAAAACCCCTTCCAGATTTCGAGACATTAAGACAATCTTTCAATTTCAACAAAATAATATCATCTTCTAATATATTTGATGGCTGGAGAACATTACATCCGAATGAACTGGATTATACGTTCTTTTCAGCCCGTCATAATACCTATACAAGAATTGGCTACTTTTTATTAGATCAAATTACTGTGAAATGTGTCAATAATATATAAATTGGACAGGTTAATTGGTCTGATCATGCTAGCATAATTCTCAATATAGATAAAAGCCACTATACAACCAAAAGAAGAACATTTTAAGTGGACTCAACAATCAATCGCAGACAGAGATAAACTTAAAAAACAAATAGATGCTTTTTTTTAGATAAACTGTGGTTCAGTAAACTCCTCAGTTTCAATTTGGAATAAATATAAGGTAGTAGTTACAGGCCTTTTGATCTCATGGGCAGCAGTCAGAAAAAAAGCATGGGGATATTTTTTAAGAGTACTATATATAGAACTTAGTGAATTACAAAATTGAAATAAGCTTTCGCCTACAAAAGATCTGGTTAAACAAGCACCAGTAATTAAGTTGCAAATGAAAAAGATTTTACAGAGACAAATAGTTAAAAAAATGTGTCTTCTACAGAAAAAAACAATATTTCTTTAGCAATAAATCAGGGAACATTTTGGCTAATAAACTAAATTTTAACATGTCCCAAAAGACAATAGAGAAAATAGTGGACCAACATGGTAAAATATGTTCTAACCCAATAAAATTGCTTTCACCCTCACCCCAATACTATAATTCTCTAATAATTAAAATTTAGTTAAACCTTCTAGAAACTCAATTGAACAATTTCTTGAAAAAATCAAATTACCTAAAATCAAATACCTAAAATATCAATATCTTTAAAAAGCTCTGATGAGAATAAATGGAAATTGTGGGGTGATTACATGTTACATTGTACCTAAGTTTAAATCAGTCTCTTCCTCCTATGCGGTTAACGTAGGTCCCTGCACGTCAACGTTTCTTTTTTTTTTCTTTTTTTGATCTATACAGGCAAAATTTTTAGTTTGAACGAATGTTTGTTGTATTATTTTGTTAGCTTTTCATAGACTGCAATTCTGGATAGTTGTTATTTTCATGTTTCTATGTCTTTTGTATGAATGATAAAGAAAATCATAAAAATATATTTATATACCCAATTAGGAACACATTTTCTCCAAACTTAAAAGAATTGCCATCTTGTAATCTTAAAAGATTATTTTTATTTTTACAAATAACCAGTATTTTTCTAAATTGGAGGAACCTAAACCTCTCCTGGATGGGACGTATTGCAGTTAATATAGTACTTTTACCAAAAATTACTTACTTGCTTAGGTGCATTACGCTATATATTACCAAATTTATATTGAAAAGATTTCAAAGAATGCTGGACCCTGGAAAATCTCTTGCATTAGTAAGACAATCATAGAGAGAACATTTTCCAGTGGTGGCTTGACTTCCCCCAATGTTTTGACATATTACAAAGCCAATACTATTACACATCTCTTGAGCTTCAGTAGTAAACATCAAAGAATTAAATTTCTACAAATAGAAAAATATCTCTCCTTTCAATGTAACTTAACTTTTTTACCATGGTCCAAAACTTTGGAGCAAAAAGTTTTGAGAGATCTACCATTGGTAATACAATCTATATAAAAAATCTAATATCAGAGCAACAAAACGAGAAATCTGTTACCCTTTCTCTCCCCAACAACATCATTATCGATGTTGCAGCTGCATCTAATACCTCTATGTAAAAATTGTTGGGACACTTGGGATTTGAAATATCTAATGCATTTGTATAATAAGGACTCCTGTATATCTTTCGATAAAATAAAAATTGAAAGATTTGTGCCTGCTATGCTTTGGATGAGTTATACCTCCCTTAAACAAGCAATTATTAAATCTAATTTTAACTTAATAAAATTAAGAGATCTTACTTATTTTGAAAGTATGTGTACCTCATGCTCTAATTTCACTATTTCTATTTGTTTAAAATTTTTTAGAGCCGGTCTGGAAGATCTAAAACTTCCTTTATGATGCAATGTGAGAGAGATCTAGGTAAAAGCTGGGAGGAAAAAAATTGGTACAAAGCCTTTATGTGAACTGAAAAAAAAATTAAATGTGTTCATTTGAGGGAAACATATTTCAAATTAAATCAAAGATGGTAGTTGATACCAGCATTCTTTGACATTGTAACCATTGATTCTCTCTCTAACCTATGTTGGAAAGGTTGCCAGGAGAAAGGGACTCACCTACATATGTGGTAGTTATGCCATTTTATTAAAAACTTTTTGGCAGGATTGCCTTGGTTATATATCTAAAATTATCAAAAAAGAGATGCCCTTAGCTGCACAAATTATTCTATTTCATATTGACCCCCTCTTACATGACAAGTAAGGAAATGGGTATAATTTGCCATATTCTCTTGGTTGCCAAGTGGTTGGTAGATAAAAAATTGAAAAGCCCTTTAATCCCAACTTGGACAGAGATAAATGAGGTTGGTGCACCTAACAGATTAATCAAACTTGAATCCATAGATCAGTCAATATCTTTAAAAAGCTCAGATGAAAATAAATGGAAATTGTGGGGTGATTACATGTTACATTGTACCTAAGTGTAAATCAGTCTCTTCCTCCTATGCGGTTAAGGTAGGTCCCTGCACGTCCACGTTTCTTTTTCTTCCTTTTTTTTCTTTTTTCGATCTATACAGGCTACATTTTTAGTTTGAATGAATCTTTGTTGTATTATTTTGTTAGCTTTTCATAGGGCCTCATTCTATTATCGGCCGTAGGCGCTGCGGGGCCGCAAGGACCGGCTGCAAGCTATTCTGCTATTCTATTCCCCTCCGGCCGGGGATTCTGGCAGGCTTGCGGCCGGCGCCTAGCTATCTCTTGCGGCCGCACGCGCCGGAGGAAAGCCTTTGATCTAAAACGGCCGCAAGAGTTTCGGCAGCAAGAAAAGCCCGGTTGCTATTCTATTGCTCCGGGAAACCTCTCTGCAAGGCTAAAAGCGAGCCGCAGCTTACTTGCAGCAAACAGGTCACGCTAGCACCAATTAAGCACATAAAATAGCCCAAATAAAGCCATCCTGCACTCTGAGGAGACTATAAAGTGATTGTAGGTGTTAGCAAAAATAGCACAACATTCCCCTATACTCAAATCCGTAAAAACAACTTTTTATTAAATATGTCAAATATCCATGGAAAAAGTCCAGAGTGCTTGGAGCACCTCAGACCTGGCCACGCTGCGGCCGGAAAATAAACAGTTAATGTAAACTCGGATTTGGGCTGATGTGCAAGCTTGAGAGGAGGTTGCTATTAATCCTCATGTCCCCCAATATGATCCCTAGCATTTACAGAGCTTTACAGTGCAGTCTTCAATTTATTTTTGACTTTAAAGATTTTGGAGCTTACGGCCGGTTCCAAGATATGCGGCCGGCCGTAAGGGGAGATCCTTGCGGGGCCGTATAATAGAATTGCGAGGTAACAGAACCCCCGCAAGGAATCACAGCCTTACGGCCGATTCACGGCCGATAATAGAATGAGGCCCATAGACTGCAATTCTGGATAATTGTTATTTTCATGTTTCTATGTCTTTTGTATGAATGATAAAGAAAGCCATAAAAATATATATATATACATATAAACAAAACAGAATCACAAATGTACTATTCTATCTATAAATAAATAAATATAAATAAATATATATATATATATATATATATATATAGATACATTAATATTGCTTTAAGGGGATCAAAATAATTGGAAATGGAAAATGTCATAGATAATAATAATAATAATTGTTATTATTATTCTTATAAACTAAATAATAATTGAACATAATAATTAGGAGAGAATATATCATAGAAACAGTTTGAGACCAATTTAATTGAGCTTTCTCAAGTTACTGGAGCCCGTAAGTGAGGTTACAAGTTAATTTGCTATTCAATTGGAGTCTTTTTGCGGGCTACAAACGGGTTACGAGTTACAGCCTCGAAAAAATTGTGATAATTAAACCCATAACTTACAGCCTCCCAAAGCTTTTCATCTTTCACTTTCACAACAGTTAAGATGGCTAAAATTGCGAATCGCTATTCAATTGCTCAATTTCCCCAAGCCCGCAAATGTTTTCACACCCGTAAATGGCAAAAGGAGAAAACCCTATGAGTGCTAGAGGGGACTCGCAAGGGGGTTAAACACCTATTTGTAGCACTGTAAATGCAAATAAAAACTCAATACTGCACTGTAAATAATGGGGAAAGCGATGGTAGACATTAGAATTAATTGCGCAACAGTCTCACGCCCACAAATTGGCAGTATATAAGATTTATTTTTATGTTTCATTTCGGGGTTAAATTGATCTTGGGCATCCATGAGTTAATACACATCAGGCCATCCCTATGGACTAGAACAGTATTGGCATCCATTTTCATGATTTTTTTTTTGCGGGTTTGCGAGTCTGATCGCATATTGAACATCCAAGTATTACTGCCGTAATAATGACAGTCTCATTTTCTATTAGCTGATTTGAAATGAGAGGTTATGGGCTTGCCTAATTGATCATGTTCCCTCCCTGAATTGCTAGGGACCAGTGTATGGTTTACGGAGTCGGCTTTAGGCCAGTAACTTGCAGCCTTGAGCGATTGAATAGCTCCCGATTCAGAGACGAATGGGAGCCCGCAACACATACGGCCTACAAAGCTCGAGTTGTGGGCTTCCAATTGAATCATACCATTTGTATTTAAATTAAAAAAAAATGCAAAATACTTTTACAATTAATCATCAAAATATATGATTATGAATATATACATATGTGAATATGATTTTCTTTTGTACACTTTATCTGGTTCATCACAATACAGCATCCAACAGTAATCGGCCACCATGCTTTCATTCTAGAAACCTTGGTAGCAATTTTCCATCTGTTGAATGTCTTGATGAAGCATTCGCCTTGCTCATCGCTCACTGCTCCGAGATTTTAAGACAAAAAAAATTTAGGTGTGAATATAAAAAATGCAATAACAAAGACATATGACATCCCATTTGTTGAAATGCGTCGAGCAACTTTTGAATGCCAGCTTCATACATGGAAGACTTATGTTTGCCCAGAAAGTTTTCATCAACCCATGTGAAAGCCTGCCAAGCTTTTTTTTCTTGAACGTTGAGAGAAACCTTGAATTGTGTGTCCTGCAAAACTTGACTAATTTGGGGCCCAACAAAGATTCCTTCCTTCAATTTTGTGCTGCACTGATCTTTGGAAATCTCTTCACCAAGTACTGAAATCCTGTAGAATTTGCTTTCCCCATCGCTTTCACAAGGTTCTTCATTAAGCCAAGCTTAACATGAAAAGGTGGCAAGAATGTATTTTGTGGATTAACCAAGGTAATGTTTTGGAAACTGTTCCTTCCAAGCTCATATTCACTTCTTTGAGACCAATCACATTTGATGTAATGATCCGCAACAGCACGGCTGTCCCAAAGGCATAGGAAACAACAGAATTTTGTGAACCCTGCTTGCTTGCCCATCAGCATTCCAATGACTTTTAGATCACCAAAGATATTCCACTAATGAGTTTCGTAGTCGACTGCCTCAAGCAGTATTTTCATGCTGTCATGTGTCTCACTTAAATGAACGGAATGGTCAATGGAAATGCATGGTTTTTGATTACCATTATGCAATAGCACAGCTTTCAAACTTTGCTTCGAAGAGTCAATAAACAGATGCCAGTCAGGTGCTACATGTGACTACGATACATTTTTGAAAAGTCATATCATAGCAATAACACAAGAGGCCATCAACAATAAAAAAAACTTAGCTAAGTCATTGTTATGTTTACAATAGTGTCATACTTTCACGCCTACTTCAAGCAGATGTTTCTCTTTAAGCCTTGACACCAAAAGCTTTGCTTTTTCTTTTGAGAGGGATACATCTCTAATCGAATCATTCAGCTCTTTCAAACGTTTCTGGCTCTTTTTCAGCATCAGGCGTATAGTCAAAATCTGCGGGATCTTGATCACTACTGTTGGCACATGTATCAAATTCAGTTTCCTCTTCCACAAACTCTAGTCCATCCATGGTAATGAGGCATCATGAGGAACTGGTCTTATGGCTGAATCAAAATTGGATAAACAATTTTATGTTTATTTTTTTTTGAAAAAACAGTAAAAGTAACCATCATGATGGTGATCCTTTGGCTCTCTCCATATCATGGGTATTGCAAATGGAAGTGAAGTCTGTCAATCACATAAACTGCTAGAACATGCAGTGCAAATAACGTGCAGAGCCCATGCTTTATCTTGATCACCTAGTGGGCACCCAAAGTACAATTTATACATTTTCATGAGATCTTTGGTAATTTTACGTTGCTGTCTAGAAGCTGTAAAACAGCTGCATACATAGCAAAATATGTTGGGGCAAGTTTTGCATTTTCTAGGCATGCTGATAACATTTTTTACATTGAACAAAATCAAATCTGAAATGAGAAGAAATATTGTTGCTGGAACGCATTATAACAGAAACTAGATGTGCTGCAAAAAAACTAAAAACAGGTTTGAAATCAATTGAGAACCTTAAATCAATGTCTGATAAAAAAGTTTGTTGACCATTATAAATAATTGTGATAGCAATTTAAAGTCAGCACAATATTTAATTTGTAAAACATATAGCAAATTGCATATCAGAAAATGTAGTCCACATATCACATAACTTGCTTTTGCTTCACTAGTGGTTTTAGGTTTAAATATGAAACAACAAAATAGTTTAGAAAAATAAACCAATCATTCTGTTGTAGAACAAACTGTCTAAGTCTGTTAATAATCCATAATAAAATAACTAAGTCAGAGGCGCTCATCAGAGAACGAACTAATCTTAATCGGTTAGTTCTTATGGACACTATAACCCACTCTGAGAGCAACCTCTTTTAGCCACTTGTGCACTTCACAGGGAGAAATATCCTGTAGTATATCAGTCTGGTCTCACTCAAAAGAGTGACCCAGCCCCGAAATACCAGGCAATTCTACCCTGAACAGGAGAAACAGCAAACCCCAGACGCGTTTTGGCCTTTATGGTCCTCGTCAGTGAGGTGCAGCTGAACTCCCTAGGCACAGTGAGCAATAATCCATAGTAGTTCAATACAATTGATCTGAATGATACATTTCCCAATACAATGTTAAAATGACTTAATTAAGTTTGGCTGTTTTTGCTTCATTATGTAATTACAGGGAAACATGGAAAACCAGCAAGAAATTGAAGTACATATACAATGTGGAATTGTTAGCGTCTTTAAATAACTCTTTGGCATATGTGTGGAAATACACACCGCCTATTTGTGTAGCCACACCATCTCACATTCTGAATATACACAACAATAAGGATCTGCCTTACATAATGCCTCATGAGATCTTGTTATTTGTTTTACACATCATCCTTATACAGTGTATAAATATCTGCAGCATAGACTCAGGAAGCCATCTGTGCACATTGCTGAGAGCTAAGGCTGAAATTGATTTATGAAACTTTATTTCCATCAATATGAAGATTCTCATTCTCTTCTTCTGCTCGCTTTCTGGTCTGAGAACCACAGGTAAGGTACTCTTTTTTCTGGTAGAAGTATCTTCTGGGAATACAGTGTTGCATTTTTTATAATATTTAGTTATTTTCATTATAAAAACAGTTTACCAGATAATGTCTTGCCTTTATGCATATTTTGTAATTTTAAACATAGAGTATTGTCCTTGATTACATGACTCACATAATAAATTATTAATGATTCATGACAAGGGCCATATTCAATTTGAAGCCAGCAACTCGGTCTCAGACAGCCGAATGTCTTCAAGTGTGTTGCGGGCTCCCGCTCGTCTCTGATTACGATGCTTTTCAATTGCTCAAGCCCGCAAGTTATAGGCCCAAATCGAAAACCATGCACAGGTTCGGAGCAGTTCAGGGCGGGAACATGATCAATTAAGTAAGCCCATAACCTCACATTTTGAATCAGCCAATAGAAAATAAGACTGTCATTATTACGGCAGCAAAACATGGAGGTTACATGTCAATCAATTAGGTTTGTGGGTCCGATATGCCATCAGACTCGCAAAACCAAAAAATAAAGGATTATGAAAATTAATGCCAATACTGCCCTGGTCCATATGGGTGGCCTGATAGGTATTAACTCATTGACATTTTGCCTAGACCTAGGTTCTAGTAAAGCCTTGCAAGCCCTTACAGCAAGTCTAAAACCTATTTTGAATTTTTTTGACATAGTTGCAGCAAAAAAAATGGTTACATATTAATAGAAACAAATGAGAGAGTTTATGACCCCTCCACCTATGCCTGCTACCCCCTCTATAATAAAATGAGCACCAGGGGGAAATTTGCTCCCCTCATTCTCCAACCTCTTTGTGCTTTTATGTGCGGAGCCAATTGACCCCAAAATGTTCCCCATAGGTTCCCTATGAATCTTCATTGTTCTTCTACATATACCCATCTAAAAGGAACCCCTATGGCAACTAACATTAACTCCTTACTATGGATGTCTGTATGTACCCACAATACACAATACAGGCACCCTTACCCCCACTATAAGGGTCGTTACTGAATGCCATAAACCACAAAGTGTTCATAAAGATAGGGGATAGTAATAGGATACCCACAATCTGATTGGCTGTTTAAAGAGCCAGTCAAAGAAGACAATTTAAAGTATATATTTCCTTTCCTGATTTGTTCTTCATCTGGGGTCCATAGCAATAGGTTAGTATACCATGGGGATCCGTAAAGGCCTTCATGGTACAGGGTTCACTTTGGATGACTCCTTTAAAGGTAGAGGCTACATGGGTTCCCTAGGGATTCAATGAGGTAGATTATATATAGGAGCATGGTTCTAGATTAAACTAATAGGAGATAGTAATATGATCCTTGGGGGGCCATATGGATCCTACTATACGTTCCAAATTGTGAATCTTTTAACTGTAAGTAAATCTTCTGAAGATACGTATATTCAAACATGGTCAATCATTTTAAAACTGTTCTCTCCCTAGCGCATGGTACATTTTGCCTAAGCTGCTACCAACCAGGCAGTGACAAATGCAAAGAAAAAACTATTTATTGTCCTGAGGATTACAAGTGTATTACAATTTCTGAAATCATAAACCTAAGTAAGTGACAACATTTTTAATGTATTAACTGTGTTTCCTGTGGGGGTGGTGTAGTCCAACCTGGACAGCACTTCTTTGGGGGTGGAAAAAATGTCCCCACCTGCCACAAACTGCACGTGGCCCTCCTGCCCCATTCCCCCAAGCCCCCTACACCTTCACAACCCCTGCTTACTTCTCTTCCATTCTTTGAGTCACCTTGGGGAGGTGTCACCAGACCTGGGAGCACGTAGGAAAGCAAAATGTTTGTGGTGGGAGATACAAAGGTCAGGGCTGGGGAAGAGAGAGAGAGAGAATGGGGGTGAGAGAGACAAGGGAGGGAGAGAGAGAGAGAAGGTGAGAGAGGGAGAGAGAGAAGAGAAAAATAAAGAGAGAAGGGTATTTATGGGGAGAGAAGGGGGAGAGAGAGAAGGGATAGTGGAGGGACAGAGAGAGAGAAAGAGAAATCATAGAGAGAGAGAAGGGAGTGTGAGATCAAGAATAGAGAGAGAAAGAACGGAAATTAAGAAATAAAAGGGCGTAAAGAGAAATAATAGGGTGAGAGAGAGAAGGGAGGGATGTAGTATGAGAAGAGAGAGAGAAAAGGGGGAGTGAGAGAGAAGGGAGGGAGAGAGAGATGGGAGGGAGAGAGAGAAGGGAGGGTGAAAGAGAGAGAAAGAAGATAGGGAGACAGAGAGAGAGAAGGTAGGGAGAGAGAGAGAATGGGGTGGGTGATTAGAGAGAGAGAAGGGACAGACAGAGAGAGAAGAAGAGAGAGAAAGAGAAGGGAGAGAAAAGGGGCGAGAGAGGAAAGGGAGGGAGAAAGACAAGCGAGTAAGAGAGAGAAAAGAGGGGAGAGAGATAAGGGATGAAGAGGAAGAGAGAGAAGGGAGGGAGAGAGAATGGGTGAGAGGGGAGAAAGAGAGAACAGAGGGAGGAGGGAAGGGAGGGAGAGAGAGAGAGAAGGAAGGGAGAGAAAGAAGGTAGAGGGAGAGAGAGAAGGGTGGGCCAGAAATAAAAAGGTTGAGAGAGAGAAGGGGATGAGAGAGAGAAGGAAGGGTGAGAGAGAATGAGAAGGGAGAGAGATTGGAGGGATGGAGAGAGAGAAGGGGGAATAGAGAGGGAAGGGACAGAAAGGGAGAAGGGGAAGGAGCGGAGAAGGGAGGGGGAGAGAGAGAAGGCTGGGAGGAAGAGAGAAAAGGGAGGGAGAGAGAGAGAAGGCTGGGAGGAAGAGAGAAAAGGGAGGGAAAGAGAGAGAAGGGAGGGTTAGAGAGTAGGGAGTGATAGAGAGAGAATGGAAGGAGGATGAGTAATGGGAGAGACAGAAGGAAATTGAGAGAGAGACAGATGGGAGGGCGAGAGATAAGAAAGGGAGAGAGAGATAGAGATGATGGAGAGAGAGAGATAAGGGGGAGACAGAATAGAGGTAGATGGAAAAGAGAGGGTGAGAGAGGGATAAGGGAGGGAGCAAGAGAGAGATGGTGGTAATAGAGGGAGAAGGGGGGGAGAGAGAAGGGAGGGAGAGAGATAAAAGAGAGGGAGAGAAAGAAGTGGAAGTAAAAGAGAGAGAGAGAAAAAGAGAAGGGAGTACATTGAAGGGTGACAGAGAGAGAGAAGGGAGGGACAGAGAGAGAGAGAGAAAGGAAGGGAGAGAGAGAAGTGAGAGGGAGAAGGGAGGGTGGGAGAGAGGGAGGGAGGGAGAAGGGATGGGGAGAGAAAGAAAAGGGAGGGAGAGAGAAGAGGGTGTGAGAAACAGAGAGAGAGAAGGGAGAGAGAAAGAAAAGAGAGTGACAAAGAGAGAAGGGAGGGGGAGAGAGAGAAGGGCAGAAGAGAAAAGCGGTGAGTGGTGAGAGAGTGAAGGGAGGGAGAGAGCGAAAAGTGAGAGAGAGAAGGAAGGGTGAGAGGGGACAGAGAGAGAAGAGGAGGGAGAGAGAAGTGAGTGAGAAGGGATAGAGAGAGAAAGAGTGTTTTTTTTTATATATAGTCTCTACCCAATAAACAAACATATGAAGTTTCCTTCTGAATGCATTATAGTGGCCCTTTAAGCAAAAGATCAATCAACATATTATTATCTTTATTATGCTGCTTCAAAACCACATTAAAATAGTGAAAAGTCTGGCTACCCTTTCACCAGCTGGGTCCTCATGTGTCATCTAGATCTAGTACGTTTTGAAAAGCAAGGCATATCTTGCAAAACTACTGGTAAATATATGTTTCTGTTGAAATAAGGGTAATGAGCAAAGACAAATGTACAAGGTTAAGTAAACTGTAAACTTTCAGGTGGGGTGAAGTAAGCAAAAGTAAGATGCAGGCAAGGTATAGACTTCAAAGGCATGAACAGACAGATTTTTAAACCAGAGAACATACTGACTTCAGAGGCAGGCACCACCCAAACTTCAGAAATGGCAGAAGCAAAAGAAAAATGTCAAAGCAGAGGTAGGAGAATAGTCTAACTCACTGTGGTCATGTTAGGTAAATCAAAGTAATTGGGAATCCAGGAACAAGCCCATGGTCAGAGGTACAGAAAGCCAATGTCATGATGACAGGCAGGTCATCTGTCAAACCTAGAGCAAATAGGAAATTCTAACATTCATTTTCTGGGTGAAGCCAGGGCAAGTTAGAATCTGCACATTAGCTTTTTGTAATAGAGCTGGATCTAGAAAAGAGACTGGGGGAATACTGGATTAAATTGTCTCTCCCAGCTTTCAAATCTCACTGCCTATATAATTGCCCTGCGGTTAATGTCAAAGACCTTATTCCATGGCTCCCATAATAACTCTTGGAAGACTGACTTGTAGCTACGGGAGATTTGAATTGTGCACTTGCAGCCTGCTTGAAGGAGACTCCGGGTCTGAATCTTATTAGTCTTCATAGCAGTGCTATGGAATGGTACCCACTAACTTGAACACACTACACTAGCCCTAACACCCTCCCTTACTCCTATATATCTGTATAACTCCCTTCCCATGGCAAAGAAGGGTTTATCACATATATAGTTGTGAGCATACGGGTCGTTGCTCACGCTTGCGGGCTCGCGTAGCGAGCCCGCAAGAACTGCGTCCCTCGCGAAGCGAGGGACGCAGTTCCCCGCAAATGCGGGTCCTCGCGAAGCGAGGGCTCGCATTTGCGGTGATGGAGCATCCCAACGTCCCCGCAAATGCGGATCCTCGCGAAGCGAGGGTCCGCATTTGCGGAGGTGGAGGCTCAACGTCGGCTGTGTTAACACACACATACACACACACAACTTTTTAACAGAATAAACTCAACCGCCCAGCCAACAAAAACCCAACAACGTCCCCGCAAATGCGGATCCTCGCGAAGCGAGGGTCCGCATTTGCGGGGGTGGGAGCATCCCAACATCGGCTGTGTTAACACACACATACACACACACACAACTTCATAACAAAAAAAAACTTAAAGTCGCCTCACACCCACTTACACCCAGACACACAGACGCAAGAATTAACAAAAAAACAGTAAAAAAGGCCCCTCACACGCTCTTAACACACATACGCACGACTTAGAAACAAATACACTGCGTCGTACACGTAAAAGCTAACCGCGTCTATTGCAAACAAATACGGCAACATCGCAACAAAATACGGCTGCATCGGAAATAAATACGGGCGCGAAAGACCCATTCCAACCGCCGCGCATCAAAACATCACAAACACAAGAAATAAACACAACAAACACATAAAAAGCTTACTTACAGCACGGGGGGGCATCCGGCACCTCCAAAAGTTCATTTACACGTCCATTTAAGTCCAAAACAAAGAGTTTAAACGGCCGAAAATCGGCTAAGCGAGAGAAAAAATGGCCGCCGAACAAAACGAAAACGAGGCTCCAGACGTAACTATACTACACTTACTCGCAATAATGAAACACATACTATGCGGAACGGATCACACTCATATTAAACACCATTTTAACCACTACTACGCACAAAATGGCGGATGGAACGCAAATTGTAAGCTGGAACGCAAATAGCGCATGCGTATTGCGTTCTAACGGTCTAACTTTCCAGAATGTTCTACAAGTTTATAAATACTGCCTATTTCACAGAGAAAAATACATTTCTACTCAGGTGATGAACAGAGTGACTTCAGACATAACTGCTGCTTTTACTTGAGAAGACAATTCTTTCCTAATTTCCTACTTTACATTGTGCAAATTACAACTGAGAGGTAAGCTATAATATATTACATTTTATTATCAAGACAGGACATCAAAAAAAAAAAAATAGGAAAAAGAGGTTTATGTATACTGACATGTGACACGCACATATATGCGTATAATGTATAGTGACATGTGACACGCACATTTATGTGTATTGCCCCTGCAACAAAATTATCTTAAATAAACTAATTAAACAACTACATTTAAATTACATTAGAAAAAAATAAGTTGGGACTATTAAAATATGAGTCATGTATACTGATATGTGACACGCACATATATGTGTATCATCTATAGTCACATGTCACACACACATTTATGTATGTTGGCCAAAAATAAAAATAAGGTTAATTTAACAATTAAAATATGATTCATGTATAGTGATATGCCACACGCACACAAAAAAATTACTTTCAACTATGGAAATGTGCTTCATGTATGTGACATATGTGTGTAGCCCCCACCGCAAAATAATGTTAATTGAAAATAATTACAGAAGTATATTTAAATGACATTAAATTACTGCAATTCAATAGATCACCTAAAGCTTAATCTTTCTACTTTTTTTAATATTCAAACAGACTCTGCATCAACAGCGTCACTCAACAATTTGCACCGTGCATTGTGAAGCACAATCCCTTTTAAAGAACACCAACAAAGAAGAACAGGTAAGATACAACAAGACATTATATGCTGAAAAGGCCATGCTTTGCTAAATAAAATAAAAAAATATATAATTCACTATTTCACTTTATTTTTCAAACAGACACTACAAGAAGACCGGCGGATTAAGATTGTCAGGAGGGGACCCTCTGTCATACGACACTTCAATCAAGGTAAAGTATTAAGTATAAAAAAGAACCGAACCATGAGCCTCATTCAATTGCGAGTTGGCCAATTGAATAGGGCTCTATATAAGCACAAAACAGATTTTTTAGACAGACATTTTTAGTTACTGAACTTCTATCCAAAATCAAGGTCTTCACTAACTAAAAACTTCTGTCAAAAAATATGTTATGTGCTTATATAGAGCCCTATTCAATTGGTCAAAACGCAATTGATTCAGGACCTAAATATGTTTAATGGCCGAGGGCCTCATTCAAATGTGATTTGCCCATTTCAATAGGGCTCTATATAAGCACAGAGCATATTTTTTTACAGAACTTTTTAGTTAGTGAAGACCTTGCTTTTGGATACAAGTTCACTAACTAAAAACTTCTGTAAAAAAAGATGCTCTGTGCTCATATTGAGCCAAATTCCATTGCCAAAAACGAAATTCAATGAGGCCCTCACAATATAACAAATCCAGCAACCAAAGGCCCTCATTCAATTGAGATTTTGGACAATTCAATAGGGCTCGAAATAAGCACATTTAGAACCCTATTGAATTGGCCAAACTGCAATTGAATGAGGGCCAAAGTATGCAACATATGGTACACACAAACTGGTACACAAAAAAAAAGGATTGTAACAAACACATAGCAAACTAAATTCATATTCTTTTTGTTTAACAACCTATAACCATTAGAAAAAACACTACATAAGTATAACAAAAGTGCTGCCCATCAAACAGGATTGTACGAAAAGTCACACAAACACATAGCAAACTACATTTATATTCTTATTTTATGTTTAACAACCTATAAGCCTTACAAAGAAGCCTAAATAAGCATACCAACAGTGGTGCACACCAAACAGGATTGTATGAAAAGTCACACAAACACATAGCAAACTACATTTAGATTCTTATTTAATGTTTAACAACCTATAAGCCTTACAAAGAAGCCTAAATAAGCATACCAACAGTGGTGCGCACCAAACAGGATTGTATGAAAAGTCACACAAACACATAGCAAACTACATTTAGATTCTTATTTAATGTTTAACAACCTATAAGCCTTACAAAGAAGCCTAAATAAGCATACCAACAGTGGTGCGCACCAAACAGGATTGTATGAAAAGTCACACAAACACATAGCAAACTGCATTGATATTCTTATTTAATGTTTTACAACATATAAGCATAAAAAAAAAACATAAATAAGCATACCAACAGTGGTGTGCACCAAACAGGATTGTATGAAAACTCACACAAACACATAGCAAACTACATTTACATTCTTATTTAATGTTTAACAACATATAAGCATTAAAAAAAAACATAAATAAGCATACCAACAGTGGTGCGCACCAAACAGGATTGTATGAAAAGTCACACAAACACATAGCAAACTACATTTACATTCTTATTTTATGTTTAACAACCTATAAGCCTTAGAAAGAAGCCTAAATAAGCATATCAACAGTGGTGCGCACCAAACAGGATTGTATGAGAAGTCACACAAACACATAGCAAACTACATTTACATTCTTATTTTATGTTTAACAACCTATAAGCCTTAGAAAGAAGCCTAAATAAGCATATCAACAGTGGTGCGCACCAAACAGGATTGTATGAAAACTCACACAAACACATACCAAACTACATTTATATTCTTATTTAATGTTTAACAATCTATAAGCCTTAGAAAAAAGCCTAAATAAGCAAACCAACAATAAAACCACAGAAATAATGTCATTTTTTAGTTAATACAAATACATTCAAATAAAATAACATTTTCATTTTTATTTTATAACAGATACTGCGTCAAGAACATCGGACCAGGAGTTTCAACTGAGGACCAGACCAGTGGATGAGGACTTTCAACAGAGGACCAGACCATTGGACGAGGACTTTCAACAGAGGACTACACCATCGGACGACGACTTTCAACAGAGGACCAGACGATTGGACGAGGACTTTCAACACAGGACCAGACCATCAGACGAAGGCTTTCAACACAGGACCAACAAAGATTCTGCTTCAAATCAAACTTCAACCAAGGTACAGTATAACAAGTAAAAAAAGAGAAAAATTATTTAATATTCTTCTTTAATGTTTAACCACCTATAAGCCTTAGAAAAAAGCCTAAAGAAGCATACCAAAATTGCGGCGCACCAAAAAGGATTGTAGAAAAACACAGAAATAATGGCATTTTTTCATTAATACAAATACATTCAAATAACATAACATTTTTATTTTATAACAGATACTGCGTCAAGAACATCGGACCAGGAGTTTCAACTGAGGACCAGACCAGTGGACGAGGACTTTCAACAGAGGACCAGACCATTGGACGAGGACTTTCAACAGAGGACTACACCATCGGACGACGACTTTCAACAGAGGACCAGACGATTGGACGAGGACTTTCAACACAGGACCAGACCATCAGACGAAGGCTTTCAACACAGGACCAACAAAGATTCTGCTTTAAATCAAACTTCAACCAAGGTACAGTATAACAAGTAAAAAAAGAGAAAAAATAATTAATATTCTTCTTTAATGTTTAACCACCTATAAGCCTTAGAAAAAAGCCTAAAGAAGCATACCAAAATTGCAGCGCACCAAAAAGGATTGTAGAAAAACACAGAAATAATGGCATTTTTTCATTAATACAAAGACATTCAAATAACATAACATTTTCATTTTTATTTTATAACAGATACTGCGTCAAGAACATCGGAACAGGAGTTTGAACTGAGGACCAGACCAGCGGACGAGGACTTTCAACAGAGGACTACACCATCGGACGAGGACTTTCAACACAGGACCAGACCATCGGACGAAGGCTTTCAACACAGGACCAACAAAGAATTTTGCTTGAAATCAAACTTCAACCAAGGTACAGTATAAAAAGTAAAAAAAGAGAAAAAAAAAATAAAGATCTTAGCTTTGCATCGATGTCAACAGAAAATAAAATTTAAAATAAACCACCGGTAACTATAACTGTTGAGCAAATATAACTAACACATTTTTCATCTATCTCTTATTTGTCTTTTAGGGCCAATAATCTTTAACAGTAAATACAAACTTCAATGTAAACTTAAAAAAAAAATTGGCATAGTCCAAAAAAGTCTAAAAACACAAAATCTATACAATTTGTCATTGGAACATTCCAGTCCTAAACCCTAATTTAATTGCCATTTGACAAATTGAATAGTGCTGTAAATAAGGACATAACATCTTTTTGAAAATACCTTTTTAGTTACTGAAACACTTGCTTTTGGATACATGTTTAATAAATAAAAACTTCTTTAAATATTTATCTGATGGCCTTATTTAGACTTTTATTCAATTGACCGCATTGAAATTGATTAAGTATAAAATGTTAACACACTATTGATAACAAATTGTCATGAAAAAAAAATTAACATCTCAAAATAAACTAATGGTACATTATTTTATTTTTACAGATTAACATGGCTGATAACGAGAGTAAAAAGAAAAGAAAAGACGCCAAGCTAGAGAACGACGACAGAGAGCAGACAGCCAGCAGACACCGGAGAAGAAGGAAATTCGACGAGAAAAAGAACGCAAAAGAATTGCAAGCAAAAGACTGTCACTTGCAGAAATTAAAGATATGTCAAAAAAAGCAACAAAGAAAATAAAGCATTTACAACCTGTTGCTCAAACATCAGATGACATTTTACCAGAAAAAATACAAGAGATACCAAAAAAAGCAACAAAGAAAACAAAGCATTTAGAACCGTTTCATGAAACATTACATGACATTTTACCTCAAACAATACAACATATACCAAGAAAAGCAACGAAAAAAACAAAGCATTTAGAACCTGTTGTTGAAACATTATATGACATTTCACCTGATGAATATGAAAGTCAAAATCCTATATGCTTTGCAAATTGTCCTCTACTCAAGTCTTTAGCAGTAGACGTTCATAGTTGTGGGGACATGACTACTCAATGTCAGTTTTGTGAGGCTTATTATTTTAAACAAGAGAGACCCAGAGATGGCCAATTTATTAGTTGCTGTCAAAAAGGCAAGTTCAAACTTCCAGAAAGGAAACAATTTCCTCTCTATTTACAAAACATTATGACTGAACCTACTTTTCCAAACTACAAAAATTTTAAAACAAAAATAAGATCCTACAATAGTGCCATATCCTTTGCATCCATGGGGGCAACATTAGCTGCTAATGTACCAGGACATGGTCCTTACTGTTTTAAAGTCCAAAGACAAATTTATCATCAGACTTCACATTTACATCCAGAGGAAGGAGAGCAAAGAAAATTCGCTCAACTATATGTCCTAGATACAATGGAAGCTGTTGACCAACGTATGCAGATGGAAGAAAATAAAAAATGCTTACCCAATGTTTTTATAGAGCTAAATAACATTATGGACAACAATCCCTACAGTAAAGCGTTCAAAAAATTGGCAGAAGTAGAAAATGAACAACTACTTCATGCACAAAGACATCAATTACCCATGCCAAAGGTTAATATGGTGCTTAAAAGAGACAGACATACTGATAAACGTCGTTATAACTTGCCAACAACAAATGAGGTTGCAATGGTGTTTCAAAATGATGAAGGAGAACCACCATTTCAAAGAGACATTCGAATATATCCGAGAAATGAGGAGCAACCATTCATTAATATAAATATCTTAAGTCCAAATTTAGATCCAATGACATATCCCATCTTTTTTTCCACATGGAGAAGCAGGTTGGCAACCAAAATTAACCCTTCCCAGTTACCCAAATGCTAAAGCCAGAATCCGAAATAATGTTTCTATGCTTGAATTTAAAGTTGCTCAAATTGCCATTAGAGATGGATTTAATCCGATTTTATGTGGTGGAAAACTAACACAACAATGGATTATTGATTCATATTTGCAAGTTGAGGCAAATAATTTAAACTTTATCAAATATCAACAAGATAAACTCCGTGTAGAACAATATTCTGGATTAATGGACTATGTTGCTGACGTGGCTACAAGCCGAGACATGACAGCTGGCAAAGCCATCATTTTACCATCTTCCTTTCAAGGATCTCCTCGGAATATGAGAGAAAGATACAATGATGCTATGGCTATTGTCACTAAATTTGGCAAACCCGATTTATTTGTGACATTTACATGTAATCCACAATGGCCAGAAATTACACTAAATCTACTTCTTGGACAAACTGCTTCAGATTGACCAGATTTAGTAGCCAGAGTTTTTAAGATTAAATTAAATGAATTAATACGTGACTTCACTATAAATCAGTTATTTGGCAAATGTCTTGCTTATGTATATACCATTGAATTTCAAAAAAGAGGCCTTCCACATGCACATCTTCTAATAATACTTTAAGAAAAAGATAAATTAGATACTTCGGACAAAGTGGATGCAGTCATTGTTGCTGAACTACCAGATCCAGAACTATATGGTAGACTATATGAGATTGTTACTCATCGCATGATTCATGAACCCTGTGGTGACCTTAATCCACAATCACCATGTATGGAAAATAATAAATGCTCCAAAGAATTTCCAAAAGATTATAGAGACAAAACCTATGCCAATTGTGATGGATATCCACTTTATAAAAGAAGAGAAGGAGATAGTGCCATTATTCGTGGAAAAAAAGTGGACAATAGATATGTAGTACCCTACAATCCACATTTACTCATGAAGTACAACGCCCACATCAACGTAGAAGCCTGCACTTGCATCAAATCCATTAAATATGTCTACAAATATATTTACAAAGGTTACGATGCAGCTACTGTAGTCGTCAAAAGTGCTGACAACCCTGAAAGTAGTGAGTTAGTACATGATGAACTTGCATCTCATGTAGATGCTCGCTATGTCAGTGCGCCAGAAGCTATGTGGCGGCTTTTAAAATTTGAAATGCATGATAGATCACATGTAGTATATAGGTTAGCAGTACATTTGCCACAACGACATTTAGTCTATTTCCATGCTGGAAATGAAATGAATGCATTGACCCAAAGTGAAGATCGTCACACTACACTAACTACATGGTTTGCATTAAATTCCACTGATGCTGAAGCAACACAATACTTATATATTAAAATTCCATATCACTATGTTTTTGTGAATGGATTATGGAGACCAAGAAAAACCAGAGGCAATAAAATTATTCCAAGAATTTACACAGTCAGTCCAAGAGATGTTGAACGTTTTTGCTTACGGATATTACTTTTAAATGTTCCAGGAGCACAAAGTTTTGAACAATTAAGAACTGTTAATGACATTGTATATGAATCCTTCCATTTAGCTGCAAGACATAGAAACTTACTCGCTGATGACAGAGTGGGAAAGATGTTTAGAAGAAGCAGCACAATGTCAAATGCCACGACAGATGAGAGAACAATTTGCTTTTATTTGTATCTTCTCAAATGCTCCAAATGCATTAGCTTTGTGGGAGACTTTTAAAAGTAATATGGCTGAAGACTTTATGCGACGATACAATGAACCCATTGCACACTTAAAAGCGTTAATGGAAATCCAAGAAGTCTTTTTAACTCATGGATTAAGTTGTGCAAGTTTTAATTTGCCTGATCCAGGTCTTATAGATGACATTAACTTTGAAGACTATGACATTCAACTACAAGCAGAAAGAACAGAAGAAAGACTTGCAACTTTAAATACACTACAATTGCAAGCATTTCATGCCATTAAAAATGCTATAGATGATGACATGGTGATAGAGCGTTATTTCTATCTTGATGGACCTGGCGGATCAGGAAAAACATATTTGTACAATTTATTAATGAGTTCAGTACGAGCACAAGGAAAAATAGCAATGGCGTTTGCCACTACTGGAATTGCTGCACTTTTATTAGAAGGTGAAAGAACTGTTCATAGTGGATTTAAACTGCCAGTGCCTATTTTAGAAAATTCTGTGTCAGATATTCGCATGACGTCATTACAAGCAAAGAAATTGAAGAAATGTAAATTAATTATAATTGATGAGGCCACAATGATGTCATGCTATGCTCTCCAATGTATTGACCGTTTGCTTCGTGAAGTCATGGATAATATTTTTCCATTTGGTGGAAAGGTAATGTTGTTGGGTGGCGATTTTAGACAAACATTACCTGTCGTTGTACATGGAAATCGAACTGACATTATCGAAACATGTATAAAGTCAAGTACAGTATGGAAACATTTTACCCATCTTCAACTGCAACAAAATATGAGATCAGAAGGCCAAACTGATTTCAATGATTGGCTTATTAAAATTGGAGAAGGCAGAACAGAAAAAATACTACATTTACCTGACGACACTAGAGATCCCACCTCATATGATTTGTCAACAAGATATTATATCGGCTATATTTGAAGGGAGCATAAATAACGAAGAATATTCCGAGCTTGCCAACCAAGTTATACTGACGTGTAAAAATAAAGATGCATTAATACTCAATAATGAAATCTTAAAAAAAATTAATGCACCACAAAGAAATTATCACAGTGCTGATTCTGTACTTGCTGATGACAATGAAAGTCAGGCAAACTTTTCAACTGAATTGATAAACTCTTTAACTCCTTCTGGAATGCCACCACATATTTTGCAGCTAAAGAAAGGTGCAATTATCATGTTACTGCGAAATATGAACCCCAAAAAAGGCCTATGCAATGGCACAAGATTAATTGTTCAACAATTAAAGGACCATTTTATAGATGCTGAAATTTTAACTGGGACCCATAAAGGAGAGAGAGTTTTCATACCAAGAATAGATTTAGCACCAAGTGAAAGTAGTCTCCCTTTTATACTTCAAAGAAGACAATTTCCCATTATTATGGCATTTGCCATGACCATTAATAAATCACAAGGTCAAACTTTCAAATCTTTGGGTATTTTCTTGGAAGAACCAGTTTTTGCACATGGTCAATTGTACGCTGCGTTGTCACGGTGCAAAAATCCACAGGCTATTAAAGTTTACATTGAAAACAATGAAAGTCAAGGTGATTTATTAGAAGATGGACGTATTTTTACTAAAAACATTGTCTACTATGAAGCACTAAAGGGTTTGCAGGATACAAATTAAAGATGCCAACATTTTTTAAAAGCATTCCAAAATACATAACAATTGGTTGTTTAATTTAGTCATAATTAATGGAAGTACTGTTTATGAATGATTCGCCTCACAAAATACTTGCCTTGCATTGTTAGTAAAAATTATGTTAAAATTTTACGTCACTATGTTAATGTTTCTAATGTTACAAGTTTAAAAAATATATTTTCAAGTTATTTCATTCAACAGATTACAAAGTGGATGTTAAGAGGTAAAGCACCTTTTAAGTCACAATGTAAATATTGTCTGTTATCTTAAGATTACTACCTACATTAATGTTTATCGCCAGTTTATGTGGTCAGTAATGAATTACTTTAATTACGTACGTTTTAAGGAGAGTTTTTACTGTATGCCTTCCTCTACATTCAATGTATATTCAAGTTAACAATTATTGTCATAGAAATTGCATGTTAATAATGATTAATTTAAAGGTCAACTGTTTTTACGTTAAAATGTTAATACTTTTAATAAAAAATTAGGTTACTAAATGTATTCACTATGTTCCTGTTTATAATGTTAACAATTATACCAATGTTTTGACAACTTTAAAAGTTACATAAAAAATAAGGTTCAAGTTTAAAAATATATACTTTGAAAGTTATTGCTTACATAGATTTTACACATCATGCTAAAATTAGGGACGTTTTAACAAGGCTTTTTACTTTTTCATTTCCTATTCATTCAATGTATATTAAAGTTAACAATTCTTCAGATACAAATTACATTTTAAGAAACAATTACATCAACATTTTACAAAAATACACGTTCATATAAAAATACTTGCAAGTGTCAAAAAGATATATTAATAACTAAACAACTTGACAAACATATAGATCACATTGCCGTCATTTTTTGACGGGCAAGTCGCTAGTATAATAATAAAAACTAATGAAGGTTTTGAAGGGTGTCAATCTACAGGCTAAGAGCTGGGTAACGCCCAGTATTCTTCCTTATAAAAAAAGTTAATCTAATTGAGCTTTTCCTCTGAGGAGCTCCAGGACCAACTAAACATTTTTGACCACATCATCACCCTTTATTAACATTTTTCTGATTCTGATTGGCTAATTCCAATTAGCTCAGGCCTCCCTGGGAGCTCCTGATCTGTCTAACATTTTTTGACCACACCTTTGCCTTATATAATAATTTTTGCAGATTATCATTGGCTGAAATATGTTTCAATCATCTTTCAGCCAATCAGAATTGAGCATTTGAATTACTTTCACTCCATATCTGATTTGTTAGACTTTTAACCAAATAGCAAGTAATTCAAATACTTAACTCTGATTCGCTAAAATATGATTGAAACATATTTCAGCCAATCATATTCTTCAAAAATTAGGAAATAAGACAGAGGCTTGGTCAAAAAACATTGGTTGGATTGGGAGCTCCTCCTTAGATGAAGATGGTATATGGGTTAGTACCCCCATTGTTGTACCTTAGTTTGGGAATACCTGGGCTTATCGGGGGAAGCAGGTATTAAGCTAATTAAACTAAGGGGTGTTAAGGGAAAATCCAGAGAGATACCTGGCTCATAGGTTGGTATTTAGAGGGATCCCAGGAATCACCTCTTTCATAGGAGGTAGCATTATTAACCTCTTAATTGTGTTGTGTTAAATTAGGGTTTTAGCTATTTCTACCTTAATGGGGAGTTGAACGTACCTGAAGGGCTTATTTAAAATGTCAAACACTGGGAGAGACTTCCGAGTAACCTTCAGCAAGATCAGATATCGCTACTGGAGGCATGTGATAGTGATTCTTAAATTAGTTACAGGACAAGTACTCAGGGCTTAAGATATTAGGGACATTTCCAGCACTCGGACAATATTTCTCAGAGATGAGATTTACGTGCTTGATGTGTTAGCTCAGTAGTGATTTACGAATGAACTTCACTTGGGTCTTTTCTTGTAAGAACTAGGGATTGGAGTAATTGGATTGGAGATAAAGTCTAAGTTGGTTGTAGCACCATGCTTTTTTTTTTAGATATAAACTCCTTGTGCAGAAATCAGATCAACAGCAGAAGACTTAAGATGTATGATTAGAGGGTATTTCTTGGTCTGAGGTCAGAAACCCAAAGTAAATAGAAATTGGGCATTGACATTTAAATAATTCCAACACTGAGTCTGTGTAAGCACAAGTATATTCATTTGAGTGTTTTTAGGCATGAAAGTATATTTGTGTGGCTTCACACACTTCCAGGTTTTAAAATTAAGTTTAAAGTTTTGAACATTTTTCCATGTTGGTTAACATTAAATATCCATTGTGTTTGCACTAATATTTTGTATATAGCTGAAAAGCTTTGTATTACATTTTGTTTACATTTTTTTTACCACAGATGGAATTATTATTCAATCGTTGTATAAAGGATGCGCTGGGAACTTATCTTGTGACACATTGTCTTATGGTTCCACAGAGAAGGCGTCTTTTGCACAGAGCTACAAATGCTGCTCAGGAAATTGCTGCAATACCGGACATTTTTCCAGTAAGTGCTGTGATCTACAGATAAGTCATCTCTCATAAAATACAGAATATTAAATACATATATGGTATGTATACATTCAGTGCACACAATGTAATATTATGTAAAAGTGACAGTTTTCACTTGTGTATCCCAACTGTGACTTCATTATCTATCTAATTTTGAGTTTAAAAGATCAAACTAATGCCAGTTTTAACAAGCTCTGCTCAATAGGAAACTATGCTTTTGCTTAATGAATAATGTTAAAAACTTAATTATAGTATTTTTGTCCCAAATTCCTATTCAATCATATGTTTACATATAACTACATTTTAGCTATCTGCTTGTTTCTGGTGTACAGAACAGGAAATAAAGTTTATAGTAAATCTTGTAACCATTAATAAATATTATAATATTCAGTTACCTGTCACTAGGTGACAATAAAATAATTGTGTTATACTTCCACAGTGGTTATATTTTGTTGATCTGTTGGGATCTTATGTCACATTTGACATTTTTAACTCTGTGAATTCTATCTTGGGTACTTCAGTCTGACATTAATCCTTGTTTTAGTGAAACATAAAACAATAGGGGTTGCTGTTTAAAAAATCCTATGAGTGCCATAAACCTTCTATCTATCTATCTATCTATCTATCTATCTATCTATCTATCTATCTATCTATCTATCTATCTATCTATCTCTCCATCTATCCATCTATCTATCTATCTATCTATCTATATATCTCTCTATCTATCTATCTATCTATCTATCTATCTATCTATCTATCTATCTATCTATCTATCTATCTATCTATCTCTCTAGTTCTCCATCTATCTATCTATCTATCTATCTATCTATCTATCTATCTATCTATCTATCTATCTATCTATCTATCTATCTATCTATCTATCTATCTCTCTAGTTCTCCATCTATCTATCTATCTATCTATCTATCTATCTATCTATCTATCTATCTATTTATCTATCTCTCCATCTATGTATCTATCTATCTATCTATCTATCTACCTACCTATCTCAGCATTATAAAAATATACCTGTGTTAGCTACTTTGTTTTTAAAAAAGATGTATGCATATCATTTAGACTTACAACTTCCCATTAGTATTTTCTACTACAATTGACTTGTAGTTGTAGGTAATATTTTGAAGCATGCACTAGAAGTCACATGTTATTAATATTTTATAGAATTCTGGATATGCATTATTCATTTTTACATAAAACTATTTCTATTTACTGATGCATGAACAGTTTTATTTGTGAAGTGAGATAAAGATAAAGGATGTCAAACACACTGTATCTACTCAATTCACAAACTGAATTTCTGTGAGTCCTGTATTATTCCGTATTATCTTATGTACAGTGCCTTGCAAAACTATTCACCCCCCTTGGCATTTTTTTTCATGTTTTGTTGCCTCACAACCTGGAACTAACATTAATTGTTTGAGGATTTGCATAATTTAATTTACAGAACATGCCGACAACTTTGAACAAATAGGACAACATAACAGAAAACGTCAATGTGCATAACTATTCACCCCCCTAAAGTCAATACTTTGTAGAGCCATGTTTTGCGGAGATCACAGCTCCAAGTCACTTTGGATAAGTCTCTATGAGCTTGCCACATCTTACCACTTGGATTTTTGCCCATTCCTCCTTGCAAAACTGCTCCAGCTCCTTCAAGTTGTATGGTTTGCTCTTGTGAACAGCAATCTTTAAGTCTGACCACAGATTTTCTATTGGATTGAGGTCTGGGCTTTGACTAGGCCATTCCAACACATTTACATGTTTCCCCTTAAACCACTCAAGTGTTGCTTTAGCAGTGTGTTTTGGGTCATTGTCCTGCTGGAAGGTGAACCTCCGTTGTAGCCTCAACAGGTTTTGCTCAAGAATATCCCTCTTTCCCTCAACTCTGACCAGTTTCCCAGTCCCAGCTGCTGAAAAACATCCTCACAACATGGTGCTGCCACCACCATATTTCACTGTGGGGATGGTGTTCTTTGGGTGATGTGATGTGTTGGGTTTGCGCCAGACATAGCATTTTCTTTGATGGGCGAAAAGTTAAATTTTAGTCTCATCAGACCAGAGCACCTTCCTCCATACATTTTTGGAGTCTCCCACATGCCTTTTCTCAAACTCAAAACTTGCCATTTTGTTTTTTTGCTGAAAGTAATGGCTTTTTTTCTGGCCACTCTGCTATAAAGCCCAACTCTATGGAGCGTACGGCTTATTGTTGTCCTATGTACAGATACTCCAGTCTTTGCTGTTGAACTCTGCCGCTCCTCCAGGGTTACCTTAGGTCTCTGTGCTGCCTCTCTGATCAATGCCCATCTTGCCCGGTCTGTGAGTTTTGGTGGATGGCCATCTCTTGACAGGTTTGCTGTTGTGCCATGTTCTTTCCATTTGGTTATGATCGATTTGATGGTGCTCCTGGGGATCATCAAAGATTTGTATATTTTTTTATAATCTAACCCTGACTTGTACTTCTCAACAACATTGTCCCTTACTTGTTTGGAGAGTTCCTTGGTCTTCATGGCAGTGTTTGGTTAGTGGTGCCTCTTGCTTAGATGTGGCAGCCTCTGGGGCCTTTCAAAAAAGGTGTGTATATGTAATGACAGATCATGTGACACTTAGATTGCACACAGGTGGACATCATTTCACTAATTATGTGACTTCTGAGGGTACGCACATGCCAATTTTCTGTTTTCTTTTTCTAAAAAAATGTTTTATGTGTATATTTTTCTCATTTCACTTCACCAACTCAGACTATTGTGTTCTGATCCATCACATATAATTCAGATTAACAAAACATTGAACTTAAGGCTGTAATGTAACAAAATAGGTAAAAAGTCAAGGGGGGTGAATACTTTTGTAAAGCACTGTATGTCAAATCAACCAGGAAAATGTACATCAAATGTAAGTTCAGGAAGTGTTCAATACATATTACAAAAGTGAATGAATTGTCATCCTAATTTTAGGAACTTTAAATATATGTCAGATGGTACAGCTATATACAGTATTATTAGTTTCACAGTAATTTGTTTATTTACTATTGTATACTAGAGCCTCCTGCTGACAGTGAAGAATTCAATGGGATATTATGTCCATCCTGCTTTCAGTTTGGTTTGGAAGAATGTATTAGCACCAAAGAAAGAGAGTGCAGAGGGTCTCGGACTAAATGCTTAAACTATATTGGGAGATACAGAAATCAAGGTAATCATTTTCAGTTTTGCTGCAATTCAACGTTTTGGTAAATTAAATAATGTTTATCTACTAAAATATGACTTTTTTTTGCAGATGGTAAAGGTGACTACAGTTTAAAAGCATGTATATCTTCCTTGATGTGTGAACAAGGAGCTAACATATTACTTGGACATGATGAGATATTCCACACTGCTTTAAATTGCACCTAATCAGGATTTATGCCTGGTGTTATAAAACTTTTGTACTTGGTCAACTTTTCATTCATGAATGCTTGTGTGCCTCTCCCCCAAAAGTATTTGAACTTGTGCTTATGCCCCACAAAAGGAATACCTATAGGCTTTCTGTATGCTAATTATTTGTTTTTGAACCTGCTCCTGATCTTTCTACTAATTTTACTCTTTATTTCTCTTCTTTCTCCAACAATGCTTCAGCAGTATGAATCAATGTCTCACACACCTATATTTTCCAAAATTTGTCAGGTACCCCAATTAAAGTTATTTCTCGCCCCAGTCTGCAGACCCCATTTTATGCATTTACAGTATAATGCTTGACCGACTACTATTCAATAATAAACCACAATAAATATTAAATTCCACTGCTATGGCTTTCCAGATTTTTGGGGTCACTGCTATCATGATAAATTGAGAACTATTGTATGTTAAAAACACAAACTCTGACTTTAAATTTACTTTTGATAATCCTACAGTTGTTATCTATGTTTTTCTTTTTTTATTTTGTCTAAGACTTCCATTCTTTGGTCTAAGGCTTTCATTCCATGGCTCCCATAAGAAAAGAATAGAGTGAGGTTCCATTTGTAAATCATTACCAAGCTATCACAAAATACAAGGAATTCTAATCTCCAAGAAATGTCTTCTGAGAGATTAAAATGTCCCTCATGTCCTAAGCCCTGTGTGCCTGTCCCATAACTATTTTAAAAATCACTATGACATACCCTTCGTAACAATATCCAATTTCACAAAAGTATTTCTGGGGGCCCACATTTAAAAAAAGCCTATGGGTACCTCGAACTCCACAAAAAGATAGTAAATGCCTCCAAAAAGCCTAGATGCCTCAAATGCATTGCTATGATGACATTAACACCTTAATTGTGCCAAATTTAAGGTTTGATTGCTCAAGTCAGAACCAATTAAGGAGGTATTTCCTCTACTTCCTGTGAGCCAGGGGATCCCCTGGAGACCTCAATACTAAATACCCCAAGTAAGCCTGGGCATGCCCCAGGATTCCCCATTAAAACCCGCTACACCTTTAAGCTTGGTGTGCCTAGGATTTCCCCTTAATACCCACTTCCCCTCCTATGAGCTGGGTATCCCCTAGAATTATTCCTTAATACCCACTACTGTCTCAGAACTCAGAAATACAATCATGGCACCAAATATTAACCCAGCACAATGGGGTCCCCATGGCATTTAATATTTACCCAATCGACCCCATGTTATATTAAGCTATGACCATGGGGTCCTCATGAACCCCCATCGTACACCAAATTAACCCCTTTACTACTGGAGTCCATATACAATCTCATGATACCTAAAATTAACCCCTATAGGGTCTCAATGGACCCACATGGTATAATAAGCTATGGACATCCATGGCACCTAAACTAATTCCCTATACCATGGTATTGCAGTATAAAGTTATAACTTTTTTACTGGGCAAGCATAATATTTAAAGTGACAAGCTTTTGAAAGTAGCACCTTTCTTTCTCAAATCAGAAGCAATACTGAATAATTGTAAGCAGTAAAATAGAGAGCAGAGATTCAAAGACATCATGAATAATGTTCTGTTTTATCGAGTGCGCAGTTCTCTACACTACAATTTAGATAAGAGAAAACCAGAGTAATGTAAGTTAGGGTCAAAAATATCTCCACATATTAAGTAGTAGAAAAACAACAATAAAACATGTAAAGCAGTTTTTTATGGACAGGGTCGCAAGAAGTTTTGATAATGTGATAAAAATCGCAGTCAATATTAAGTGCTATATATTTAGTATTGAAGAATGTGACCATCTTCATTTCAAATATTTTCCTCTCCTGGGTGTATCTGAGTATTATTTTTTTCCAGGTTTTGGATGGAGTGATCATTCTCTGTAAAATTATGGAGTAAATTGATAAATATTTTAATTGTGCTTTATGTTGTTAACACAGAAAATAGTGATAATAACAAATAAATAAGTGTTAGAACACAGTTTGGACATTTTAATACATGAGATCACTTGTAAAGCACACTGTGTCACTGGAATGTCCACATAGAAATGGTCTGGTATGAAAAGGATGATATATATGTCATCATCATTTCAAACTTCATGCAGAATTTAGGTGTTGATCTTAAAAAATATGATATTAACATATTTAACATAGAAAGCGGAAAAACTTGGCCAAAATAACATCAGTTACTTATTAACATAAATGTAGCGCCATACAAACATATGTTTATGGTCATCAAATGCATGAAGGGATGTTTATACAGGATAATGGCCAATATCCTAAAAAATAATTGTTAACTAATTGATATGTTTATTGATGTCCCAAAGCAGTAGCCATTAGAAACACACGGAAACATCAATAACTGTAAAACAATAACATTTTTATTATATACACAGAGCAAAGTCCCTAACATATTGAACCGTGCATTAATGTCATGGGTGTGGTGTGGGCAGATTCGAGAGGATAAGAGGCTGTTGTCAAAAACAGGAAAATTGAAAGGGGGTAAAGGTAATACTGTATAATAATAAAGATGTAACGTGATAATTACACCACAGTAACCCTAATCAGGTTTATAACAATCTCATAATTTAACACTCCATTTAATAGAAGGAGCCAGTAATGAGCATAGCACATACATTGTGTCTTCATTTGCTCCATTACACAGATGCTTTAACTAATATATAATGTAATCCAGTTCAATAACAGACATACAGTGTGTTCAGAATTTATTTATTTTTTTAAAAGGTGTTTATAAGCTAAAAAAGGCAGAAGAGGAGAAAAAATACTATTTAAAAAATCTGTATATGCAGTACAGTGTTTAATACTGTAACTGTAAAGCTGTAACAAGAAACCAACTTACCTGTACTTCATTCAAAAGCAGTGCAAACCGTTCTATATTTGTCATGGTATAAGGTAAATTAACAATAGCCATGTGTTCTAAAATATGATATATGATTAATAAATGCAGTGTGAAATCAATCTGCTGGGGATGCTCATAGCCACTGTGTATATGTTTCACTCACATTATATGGTAGCACTACTTGCAGATGAAGAGAATACCTTCATAAATCAGAATTGTATTTAAAAATAAAAAATATAATATAAAAAATATTAATCTTAAAGGAAAAAAATAGGGACTGCACCATCTCTTCTGAAGAGAATTCCATAGTAAAAATCAATTGATGAAATGTTTAACATAACCCTACTAGCCATTTGCTTAAAAAATAACACCATCACATAGGGCATGGTCCTCTTCTCTGTAGCCACACTAGATTATATTAATATTTGGACCAACAGAAATGTCACTGAGGAGTGCTGTTGAGAAGGTCAAATCCTAGGTGCAGCCCCATTTCCTCGTTTGTCTGTGCACAGGGGCCCCACCTACCGTGCCACCACATCTAGTCCATAGTCAAGGAGGGGTTGCAAGGGGAGGAAGAGGTATGAAGGGAGGAGAGAAGGGTGAGTGGGGAAGGTCTTTGGGATGGAGGAGGCAGGGAACCAGAGCATGTTGGGTGACGTTGATACTCAGTTGGGTGAGCACACTGTGGTTCTACACCAAATGGAGCAGCCTCCTCACCTCCCTATGGAGCCTCCTCTGGTTGCATCCGCCAAGGCCTGTTGGGAGGAGACGCTGGCCTGGAGACCCTGCAAAGCATCTCTCTGCTCCCGCATCAGGAACAACATCTCCACTATGGTGGCCGCTGATGGGGGCCTTGTGATGGAGGTCTTTGAAGGCTGGTCATGGCTGTGGGAGGAGATTTATAGGATTACGGGATGCCGTAATCCAGTCCCTTCACTTCTACTGATGAGTGCTTGGTTTACAGATGTGGACTGAGTGTTGTAATATTACGAGTGAAATGCTTTGAATAGACGTTTAACATAAGGAAAACAACTCCTGCGCCCTATGGTATAACACAAATTACACTACTTGAATAGAATAGGGCTCATAGTTTGCAGCATATTTTATTGCAATGTTTGTACAATTTTCTCTGTTAAACTGTTCTTTGACCAGTCTTCTGCTGACCAATATTTCAGGTTGTTTCAGGTTTTGTGACTGTCTTAATGCAAGAATGGGAGTCTTGTGGAATACATCTTTTAATCCTGAGTCCTCTGATAGTAGGGGCTGTAAATCCTTAAATGGTTTGCATATATATGCAGGAGCTGGATGGTATGTGGTCACCAAAGGTGAACATGAAATAGTTTAGTTAGGTGTTTACTGTAGCAGGTGTTCACAGGGTTTTTAATGTTTTTATTTTTTTTATTTTCTATGTAAGGACACAGGCCTTGTAACTCTTCTGCCTGAAAGATTCAGAGAGTATTTTTAAATGTTTGTCATAGTCCCCAGCATTTGAGCATTTGTGGTAGTATCTAAAGGCTGGCTGTGAATGATCACTTGCTTAGTGTGGGAAGGATGAAAACTGGAGCTGTGAAGGCACTGCATCTGTAGGTGTCCTATATAAAGATGAGTGCGCCATTTGAAATGGATGTGGCTGTGTGCAGAAAGTTCACCTGTTCTGCAAAGTAATCCATTTTAAGTTTAATAGATGGGTGGAAGATATGGAAAGACTATGATTGTTGTCTGCTTCTCTCCATATGATGAACAGATCATCAATGTAGTGGTAGTATCTGTATGGTTTGTGGACATATGTGTATAGGAATCTCTGTTCTAAATCAGCCACAAATAGATGTGTGTATTGTTCTGCCATTTTGGTACCCATTGCGGTTATACCTGTTATTTTTAGGTAAACATAATGATTTTTTATGCTGGAACTAGCAAAATATTGAATGCTTGTGGGTAGAGTTAAAAAGCGCAGGAGCAAATTCTAAAAAAATATTAGTTGGAGTATACTATGAACTCCAAATATAATTAAAAGTGAGGAAATGCAATTATTGTTACAGATTGGAAATGTAGCTAAGCATGGGCAAGTTCTAATAATGGGATATTTTAACTACTGTGAAATAAACTGGATAAATGAGACCAGCAGTTCAGCGAAGGGGAGCAGGTTCTTGAGTACACTCAGGGATCATAACCTGGCCCGGGCTATACAAGAACCTACTAGAAATGAGGCTATCTTGGATTTAGTCATCACAAATAGTGATGTCGCGAACATAAAATTTAAAACCGCCATAGACTTCAATGGGCAGGCAGATTTTATAACCCACAGGGACTCTTTCTGGCCACAATAGTGATGGGAAAGTTGTTTCAAGGGGACTAACACCTGGACTGTGGCATGCCGGAGGGGGATACATGGCAAAACTCCCACGGAAAATTACATAGTTGATGCAGAGTCTGGTTTTAAGCCATAAAGGGCATAAATCACCTAACATTCCTAAATTGTTTGGAAAAACATGCTTTAAAACATCAGGTATGATGTTGTATCGATCAGGTAGTGTAAGGGTTACACCCGCTTCACAGTAACAGACCAATCTCCCCGTTTAATGCACCGCAAACAACCGCAAACAGTCCATTTGCACAACCGCAAACTCCCCATTTGCACAAGGTTGGATACCAAGCTAGCCATGTCCCGTTCCTTGTCCTCACTGATGTCATTGAAGGTCTCTTCCTCCACCCAGCCACCAAGGGTCCCCTAAAGGTGACAACAAACCCCCTGAGACGCCTGCTGTGTTTGGTCTTCCACCTCCTCAAAGCCACCTTCCTCCTCTGACTCCTTTTCTTCAGACTCCTCTCACTGCGTTGCCTCTCTCTGCATTATTATAAGGTGTGTTAAGTAGTACTACTCTTATCAGTTTAATACCTGTTACAGCACCTATCAGGGGGCGTGTATAAGGCCTGGATTTTTGGAACGGGAGATGGAAAAAGATGCTTGGTTGGTCGTATCACTTCAATTTTGGGGCACGGCACGTGCAATGAAAGGTGCCACCAGATAGGAGTGGCGTGATTGTAAGTACTACTCTTATCAGTTTAATACTTGTTATGTCACCTAACAGGGGCGTGTATAAGGCCAGGATTTTTGGAACGGGGAGATGGAAAAAGATACTTGGTTGGTCGTATCACTTCAAATTTGGGGCACTTTGTGACATTAGCTTCTTACGCTCAAACATGTCCTTTACAGGCACCTGACTATGTGCAGATGAGCAGGAACTGCTCAAGGTGAGAGACGGAGTGGCGGATGGTTGAGAGGGGGCAAGGAGGAGAGCAGTGGTTGATATGGCTGATGATGCTGGACCAGGAGGAGGATGTGTGCTGCTTGTACTCATGTGTTGGTCTGGAGTCACCCAAACATTAGGTCTCAACCTGTAGAGGATAAGGGAACCAGGCTACTCTAGACCTCATTCATCATTACAGGTTTTTACAGATTGGTACTATGCGTGCAAGCTACTGTGACAACAGATATGAGTGGCAATGTGCACTTGCAGAAGTTATATCAACCTCATCATCCTCCCCTGTATCTCTTTCACCCCTCCCTCATCATCCTCCCCTGTATCTCTTTACCCCCTCCCTCATCATCCTCCCCTGTGTCTCTTCCCCCCCTTCCCTCATCATCCTCCCCTGTGTCTCTTTCCCCCTTCCTCATCACCCTCCCCTGTGTCTCATCCCCCTCCCTCATCATCCTCCCACCTCCCTCATCATCCTCCCCTGTATCTCTTTACCCCCTTTCTCATCATCCTCCCCTGTGTCTCTTGCCCCCTTCATCATCATCCTCCCCTGTGTCTCTTTCCCCCCCTCCCTCATCATCCTCCCCTGTGTCTCTCCCCCCCCCTCATCATCCTCCCCTGTATCTCTTTACCCCCTCCCTCATCATCCTCCCCTGTTTCTCTTTACCCCCTCCCTCATCATCCTCCTCTGTGTCTCTTCCCCCCCTCCCTCATCATCCTCCCCTGTGTCTCTTTCCCCCCTTCCTCATCACCCTCCCCTGTGTCTCATCCCCCTCCCTCATCATCCTCCCACCTCCCTCATCATCCTCCCCTGTATCTCTTTACCTCCTCCCTCATCATCCTCCCCTGTGTCTCTTACCCCCTCCCCTGTGCCTGTTTCCCCCCTCCCTCATCATCCTCCCCTGTATCTCTTTACCCCCTCCCTCATCATCCTCCCCTGTATCTCTTTACCCCCTCCCTCATCATCCTCCCCTGTGTCTCTTCTCCCCCTCCCTCATCATCCTCCCCTGTGTCTCTTTCCCCCCTTCCTCATCACCCTCCCCTGTGTCTCATCCCCCTCCCTCATCATCCTCCCACCTCCCTCATCATCCTCCCCTGTATCTCTTACCCCCTCCCTCATCATCCTCCCCTGTGTCTCTTACCCCCTCCATCATCATCCTCCCCTGTGTCTCTTTCCCCCCTCCCTTATCATCCTCCCCTGTGTCTCTTTCCCCCCTCCCTCATCATCCTCCCCTGTGTCTCTTTTCCCCCTCCCTCATCATCTTCCCCTTTGTCTCTTCCCCCCTTCCCTCATCATCCTCCCCTGTGTCTCTTTTCCCCCCTCCCTTATCATCTTCCCCTGTGTCTGTTTTCCCCCTTCCTCATCACCCTCCCCTGTGTCTCTTTGCCCCCTTCCTCGTCATCCTCCCACCTCCCACATCATCCTCCCCTGTATCTCTTTACCCCCTCCCTCATCATCCTCCCCTGTGTCTGTTTTCCCCTTCCCTCATCATCCTCCCCTGTGTCTCTTCCCCCCTTCCTCATCATCCTCCCCCCTCCCTTGATGATAAGGGGCGGAAGAGACACAGGGATAAGTGTGAGGGGTGTTAGGTTAAGAGGTGTTAGGGATAAGGGTGAGGGGGTTAGGTGTTAGGGTGAGGGGTGTTAGGGCTAAGTGTGAGGGGTGTTAGGGTGAGGCATGTTAGGAATAAGTGTGAGGGGTGTTAGGTCTTAGGGATAAGTGTGAGAATGTTAGGGTTAGGTGTTAGGTTGATGGGTGTTAGGGATAAGTGTGAGGGGTGTTAGGGTTAGGGTGAGGGGTGTTAGGGATAAGTGTGAGGGTGAGGGGTGTTAGGGTAAGGGGTGTTAGGTCTTAGGGATAAGGGTGAGGGGTGTTAGGGTGAGGGGTGTTAGGTCTTAGGGATAAGGGTGAGGGGTGTTAGGTCTTAGGGATAAGGGTGAGGGGTGTTAGGGTGAGGGGTGTTAGGGTGAGGGGTGTTAGGGTGAGGGGTGTTAGGGTGAGGGGTGTTAGGTCTTAGGGATAAGGGTGAGGGGTGTTAGGTCTTAGGGATAAGGGTGAGGGGTGTTAGGGTGAGGGGTGTTAGGGATAAGTGTGAGGGTGAGGGGTGTTAGGTTGAGGGGTGTTAGGTCTTAGGGATAAGGGTGAGGGGTGTTAGGTCTTAGGGATAAGGGTGAGGGGTGTTAGGGTGAGGGGTGTTTGGTCTTAGGGATAAGGGTGAGGGGTGTTAGGTCTTAGGGATAAGGGTGAGGGGTGTTAGGGTGAGGGGTGTTAGGGTGAGGGGTGTTAGGGTGAGGGGTGTTAGGTCTTAGGGATAAGGGTGATGGGTGTCAGGGTGAGGGGTGTTAGGGTGAGGGGTGTTAGGTCTTAGGGATAAGGGTGAGGGGTGTTAGGGTGAGGGGTGTTATGGTGAGGGGTGTTAGGTCTTAGGGATAAGGGTGAGGGGTGTTAGGGTGAGGGGTGTTAAGTCTTAGGGATAAGGTTGAGGGGTGTTAGGTCTTAGGGATAAGGGTGAGGGGTGTTAGGGTGAGGGGTGTTAAGGTGAGGGGTGTTAGGTCTTAGGGATAAGGGTGATGGGTGTTAGGGTGAGGGGTGTTAGGTCTTAGGGATAAGGGTGAGGGGTGTTAGGTCTTAGGGATAAGGGTGAGGGGTGTTAGGGTGAGGGTTGTTATGGTGAGGGGTGTTAGGTCTTAGGGATAAGGGTGAGGGGTGTTAGGTCTTAGGGATAAGGGTGAGGGGTGTTAGGGTGAGGGGTGTTGGGTGAGGGGTGTTAGGGTTGGGTGCTAAGGTGAGGGGAGGGTGATGATAAGGGGGGAAAGAGACACAGGGGTGTCCTTGCAGCAGAGATCAAAAGAGTCCTTCAGGACTGGATTGCACACTGTGTACAGTAGCCTAGCTATGGTTTTCCCTATTGATGCAGTATCACCTACACTCAGCCTCCTCTCAGTAAGACTGCAAGTTAGTTATGATTCCAAAATGGCTGCTGTCCATGAGTTAGAAGGCTCTGGAATGGAGTGTATGCTGCTGATTGGCTGGAATGTGTCTGCTGACTGTGAGATGCAGGGTCAAAGTTTGCTCAATGATAAAGTATTGGGGGCGGGTCGAATCTCGCATATGTTCGCTGTTCGCCGCAAACGCGAACATGCTATGTTCGCCGGGAACAGTCCGCCGGCGAACTATTCGCGACATCTCTTATCACAAATAATATTAATATAGTATCAAATGTTGAACTAGGGCAACCTTTGGGAAACAGTGATCACAACACAGTCTCATTTGAGACTGAATTAAAAAAACAGAACTGTAAGGGGCCAACAAAAACTCTCAATTTTAAAAGGGTAGATTTTAATTGTCTAAGGGCAGCAATACAAAGTATAGACTGGGACAAAGAACTGTAAAAATACAACAATGGCCAACGTTCAAATCCTTACTAAATATACATACTTATCACCATATACCATGTGAAAATAAAAGTAGAAGGAGTAAATCACACCCCATGTGGCTTAACAATGGCTTAAAGATGAAGATGAGGAGTAAATAAAGGCATTTAAATTATACAAAAAAGAGGGGACAGAGACTGCTTTAGGGGAGTACAAGGAAATCACCAAGGCAGCAAAAGCGCTATTAGACTGGCTTACATAAAAAATGAAAAATTAGTTGTAAAGGAGAGTAAGACTAACCCTAAAATATTTTTTTTATATATTAATGGGAAGAAGCCCAAGTAAGAAAGCTATAGGAGCATTACAATGTGAGACAGGCCATCTGATAATTAGTGACCAGGAAAAGGCAGATGAGCTAAATAGGTTATTTTCTTCAGTATATACAAGGGATGTACCAGTGGTTGGGACACTGCAACATAATGGGGCTACACTACCTTCACCAAATAACTGGTGAACGCAGGAAGAAATCCAAAAGAGGTTGAAAAAAATAAATGTTTGTAAAGCCCCAGGTCCTGATGGAATACATCCAAGGGTACTAAGGGAACTGGGTTCTGTAATAGCCAAACCATTATATATAATTTTTCAAGATTCACTCAACACTGGGTCTCTACAAGATGACTGGAGAAAAGAAGAGGGGATACCTATATTTAAGAAGAAAGCAAGAGCAAATCCAGGGAATTATAGACCTGTAAGTCTCACTTATGTAGTGGGAAAGCTTTAAAAAGGGTTAATAAGAGATAGCATACGATAATATGTCTGTTTAAAGAAGATTAAAAGTAGGAGTAAACACAGGTTTGTCAAGCAAACTGAATTAGCTTCTATGAGGAGATTAGTAAGAACTTGGATCAAGGCAACTCAGTGGATGTAGTCATTTTGGATTTTGCAAAGGCTTTTCATACAATGCCACATGGAAAATTATTTTGTAAGCTAAGGGATAAAGGAATTGCAGTAAATATCTGCTCATGGATTGAGAGCTAAAAGACAGGAAGCCAAGGGTAGTTGTAAATGGAATACACTTAGGTTGGACTAATGTGGTGAGTGGGGTTCCTCAGGGTTCAGTATTAGGTGCTCTCATTTTTAACATATTTATTAATGACTTAGAAGTAGGACTGGAACGTAGTGTCTCCATTTTTGCTGATGACACTAAGTTGTGCAAGGTAATTAAATAAGATAATGATGTACTTTCCCTCCAAGGGATTTGCATAAATTAGAGAAATGGGAGACTAAATGGCATACAGTTACAACTACAATATGTAATTATATGGTAGTAAAACAGCTATTAACTTTTAACATGTAATAATTTTAATAAGCAGTAATTTTGTTATATTGTACTATATTTACATTAATCAAATGTATTTTAATATGGGATGGGTTAAACTCTAGTCAACACTTTAAGCAGATTTAAGAAAGAATATATTTCAAACAGAAGGTATATAATAGTCTAGTTATTTTAATTAGAACCTCTTTTTAAATTATCCTGCTTTTGTTAGAACACTGTCAACTTTGTCTTTGTTTCTTCTCAATGTTGTATTGAAGTTTTTCTTTATGTCTGTAATATTCTTGAAAATATATCTTGTCTTACCAATTATATCTTGTAATTATTTGCATTGCTCTTTTAATATTGATTCCTTAGTTCTTCTTCCTATTATCTGGAATTCTAAATTTAATTAAACATATTTTCCCATATCACTGTTGCCTTTTGATCTTTCCTTTGCTATTTCAGAAGCCTCAGCAGATAACCATTTTGCTTTAGAATCTTCTTTTTGTTTTGGGATGTTTTTTTTTGTTGTTGTTGTCATCTCCTGCATAATTTTGCAAACATCTGTCTATAATTATACTAGGTTTCTTTGGTGTGTTGTTTTTTGTAACAAGGGACATTCTATTTGCCTTTCAAAATCATCTGCAACTAGCTATCCTTTTGACTACGTGCAAGCTTCATCATAAAACTCAGGGCTTCCTGTACTTATCTTCTTTCCTTCCCAGTAATATATTGTACACCTTCTGAAAAGAGAGGCGCATCTTCCAGTATCATTTTGGCATATTGGTTTCAATTGTCCATGAGGTTTTCTTTGCAAAACTACTGTAGTAGGTTGTCATTGACTTCTCCAGTGGACCATATTTGGTCTGATATCTCTGACATGACCTGTCTGTCTTGGGCATCTGTACAGACTATAGCTCATAACATGTTTTATTAAGATATTGAGATATACAAGCCCCTTGACAATGTTAAGGTAATGATCCAATAAGTTAACTAACATAGTACTAAACATATTTATTGCTTACCATTATTTTGTGAATTAGCCAACCCAGTTTCCAACAGTGTATGTCATATTGTATTTTGTCAGAATATGAATTTTGTCACATGAACAATTGAGATATCATATAAAAAGAGAGTTTAGAACTATACTACATTTGAGTATTGAAGCTGAGTACTTTACTGTGTACTCTAAAGCTAGCCTTATTCACCATTGACAATGATTTTTGCAATACATAAGAGGGTTGGCTAACTGAAATAAACAAAGAATGCTTTCCTTGTGGCAAATGTAAGTCCTTCTCAGAGTTCTTAGATTTTGGGAATTTGAAATTTGTGTAAATATGATATCAAGCATTACACTTCATGTTTAACAGCAGCAGTTGTATGTCAGATAAAGTTCTCATGTGGCTTAAAATATATTGGCAAGAAAGAGAGGCAACTGTGTCATAGAGTGCTAGAATATAGTAACTCTGTTCTCAATTAATAAGGTGTATGACAATCACTAGTTACAACAATTTTATTTAAGGGAAGCTGCGGCATTCCATTGTGACTATTAGATTGTTACATCTGTGTGATAGTAACATGCTTTTCCTGTGAGATATAGTTTGTTGGTATTGTAATCCACTAGTATTAATGGAAGATCAGATAATTTGTCTATTTATTAATTCTGACAGTAGCGGCAAGTTGTGCCGTGAGGTATTACTTATTGGATTGCATAAAGTTTCCGTTATATGGTACCAGTAGCTTGGATATAAGTCATATAGTTTTTAGTAGACTTAGACATTGTGTGAGTAGTCTATGTAGCTAAAGGTCTTTAAATATGTTAACGAACAGCTAATTAGCTGAGGCTAAACTGAGCTGTGTTTTACACTGCCTGACCACACTCACAATATATTTGAATACCAAACAACATATATATCTTAAAAAACACACTAACAGATAATGTTCATCTCTCAGAAGAGTTAGTTGAATTCCAGCACTAAGTTTATAATCAAATAACTGTGTGGCAACTGTACACATTTATAGTTACAGTAATAGTATTGGATGTCATTTATGCAACCACAAGGTAAAGACTAACACAGTTTCTTTTACAAAATTATGACTTAGTTTATGCACTATTTCTTATAGTGCAATATTTGGGATAATAAAAGATTGCGTCAGTGCTATTACATTTCTTGTGTGGAATTTACTACAGTGCCCAATCATGGGCAAATGATTATATCAATTAGATCATTACCTTCACATTGTCAAGGGGCATTTATATCTCAATGATGTTATGAGCCTCTAGTCTGCACAGATGCCCAAGACAGACAGGTCATGTCAGAGATATCAGACCAAATATGGTCCACTGGAGAAGTCAATGACAACCTACTCCTGTAGTTTTGCAAAGAAAACCTCATGGTATTGATTTGTATCATTTGTACTATCTCATCATCATATTTCCTCTTAGCAGTTCCACATTGTGAAGGCATACAGGTAGTTAAACTAAATCATTACATTTGGGTCTCTACTCACCTGATAATTTTAGAAAGTGGGTTATATATTTCTGAATATGGATGCATGAGAATAGCATGTGCCATTAGGCTGCCTGTGGCCTACTATTACAAATCCATTCATTTCATTTATCAAAAATATTCAACAAATTGAAACAGAGCATTTCGATTTTAAGCCTTCCTGCAAAACTTACAATTGACATTTATGTAAAACCTATTGACACACGGTTATCTTTTGGGAATTTTTATCTCCTAAACAAAGAGATATTTGGGCTTACTTACTTTTGATAAATGTCCAAAACATCCAGTAATATTCTCAAACAAAAGAAATTAAAACATAAGAGATGTTTGCAGTAAGAAAATAAATGAAGTGTGAAACAGGCGAGTTATATTCCCCTATTTGGGTTGTTCACAATGTGGTGGGTAATAGGGCGAAGCACCCTTACACATATCCCTTTTCACTGCCTGGAAAGGATATGAGATGAAGAAACAATATAAAATATCATAGTAACAGTAACTGAGGTTGAAAAAAGACTTTTAGACCGCCAAAGTTAACTTTTGAATTTGTCTAACTTACATTACTGTGAAGAACCCCTTTCGCTCTTTAAAATTAAATTTCTTTACTTCTAAAGTAAAGAAATCTCAAGGATAGCCCTGTTTATCAGCTGGAAATCTCTTCTCAAAATAAGATTATCTGACAAGTCATTATATTGGCCTTAGATATATTATTATTATTTATTATTATCTTTATTTATATTGTGCCAACTTATTCCGTAGCGCTGTACAGGGGTTTAGTACATGGCAAAAAACAAACTTAACACCTTATAAAGAATGGAGGGCCCTGTTTTTGAGCTTATAATCAAATGTACATAGTGCTTGTTTCCAAGACACGGACACACGATTGAAAACTTGCAAACTTAAAATCTAAGGGCCTCATTCTATTATCGGCCGTAAATCGGCCGTAAGGCTGCGATTCCTTGCGAGGGTTCAGTTAACTCGCGATTCTATTATACGGCCCCGCAAGGATCTCATCTTACGGCCGGCCGCATATCTTGGAACCGGCCGTAAACTGTGAAATATAAAAACTGAAAAATAAATTCAAGCCTGCACTGTACAGCTCTGTAAATGCTAGGGATCATATTGGGGGACATGAGGATTAAAAGGAACCCACTCTCAAGCTTGCACATCTGCCCAAACCCGAGTTCAAATTAACTGTTTATTTGCCGGCTGCGGCGTGGGTGTGTCTGAAGTGCTCCAAGCACTCTGGACTTTTTACATGGATATTTTACGGATATTAAAAATAAAATATTTTACGGATTTGAGGACAGGATAATTATGTGCTATTTTTTCTAACACCTAAAATCCCTTTATAGTCTTCTCAAAGTGCAGGATGGCTTTATTTGAGCTATTTTATGTGCTTAATTGGTGCTAGCGAGACCTTTTTCCTGCAAGTAACTGCGGCTCGCTTTTAGCCTTGCAGAGAGGTTTCCCGGAGCAATTGAATTGCAAATCTCTTGCGGCCGTTTTAGATCAAAGGCTTTCCTCCGGCGCGAGCGGCCGCAAGAGATAGCAAGGCACCGGCCGCAAGCCTGCCGGAATCCCCGGCCGTAAGGGAATAGAATAGCAGAATAGCTTGCGGCCGGTCCTTGCGGCCCCGCAACGGCTGCGGCCGATAATAGAATGAGGCCCTAAGGGTTTAGGTGTGATACAAGAGGGTGACAAATACAAAATGGCAACGTGAATGCAATTTGTTTAGTCCATTGGAGGGGTCTGTGAGTTGTACTGTAGATTGTGGGTGGGAGTGATATTAAGCTGTGGAGTGTGCAGTTGTAATTATAAAGGCTGAAGGTGATAAGATTTTTTAAACTGTGTGTTTTTAGTAATTTTTTAAAGCTTTTGAGGCAGGAAGATAATCTAATGATAATATTAATATAAGGTAATCAGATACCCATCAAGGGGAGAAAATACGTTCCTCTTCATTCCTCTTCATCATTTTATTGCACTTGTCTTTAAATTTCCTGGCACTACAATGTCCTTTTGTTAAAGTGGTGCCCAAAATTGTTCTCCATATTCCAAAGTAGGGCATACTATGGCCCTCATTCAATTGCAATTTGGCCAATTGAATAGGGGTCTAAATAAGCACATAACATATTTTTTGAAAGAAGTTTTTAGTTAGTAAACATCTATCCAAAAGCAAGGTTTTCACTAACTAAAAACTTATTTTAAAAAAATATGTTATGTGCTTATTTAGAGCCCTATTCAATTGGCCAAATCGCAATTGAATGAGGGCCTATGTATTTAAAAAGTGGCATAATAAGATTTGCTTCCCTTGGTTTGCAGATGTTTCTTGACATTGGTCAAAATTACATAGGCGGTTGTCCACAAGCCTCCTAAATTTCTATCTCTGATATCGCTGGATTTGTTCCATTTAGATTATAAATGGCATGCATATTTTTTCATATTAAATACACAAGTCAATACGGATAGGGAATCAGTGTTTTAAATTCTCAACCTCAAGGAAACTGTTTTTGTAAGCAATGCTTACAAAAACAATTCAACAACTGTGAAAAAAAATACATTTTTGAACATACAAAGAGGAAAAGGGAGTGTTCTTCTAGAAAATGTTCAGCATTTCATATCAAATTGGTAGAAAGAGGTAGAGCAAGTTCAAGAAAAAAAAATTAGCATAAGGAGTATGTGTATGCCTTCTGTAGGGCATAATCACAATTTAATTTGGGGATTGGTACAAGTGGTCTAATGAAATTCAAGAACAAAACTTAAATCACACCAGGCATAAATCATGATTGGGTACAATTTAAAACAGTGTGGAATACTTCGGTAAGTCCAAGAAAACTGCCAACTCCTTGTTCACACAGCAAGGAAGATCCACATGATTTCAAACTGTAGTCAAATTCTTGACCATCTGCAAAAAAAGTTATATTTTAACAGTCAATATAACTTTATAAAATTATATAAATATACTGTAGATAAACATTACTTTATGTACCACAATGTTGAATTACAGCAAGATTGACAATTATTACCTTGACCTCTGAGTTTCCCAATATATTCTCTGCAATTATTCTGAGACCCTCTGCACTCTCTCTCTTTGGTGCTAATACATTCTTCCAAACCAAATTGAAAGCACGATGGACAAACTATTCCATTGGGTTCATCGCTGTCAGCAGGAGGCTCTAGTATACAATAGTAAATAAACAGATTACTGTGCAACTAATAATACTGTACATATAGATGTTAATCTGAAAAATATACATATATCTTTTTTTAAAAGCAAAGTACTAAGATTTTTCCTTATAAGACATTTGTAAAATAATATTTTAATAAGGCTTGTTGTTGTTTTTTTAAAAGCTGGCTGTAAGTGCGTATTATTATGCTGAATAAAAATTAGACCTTCGGTCAGGCTCCGCTTCTTGTACTGACAGTAGTTCCCTCTGTTACTTATGTTTATCATAAATAAATATATGTATTTTTGATAAAAAGAAGTAAATGAGAGACAGATAGTTGTGAATGTTTAATGCACAGAGAGGATTTTTAAAACAGCTGACACTATTGTTCCATGTTTCACTAAAAGAAGAATAAATGTTAGTACTCAAGCCTTACATGATATACTTATTCATATAGTATGATATAGTCTTCCAACAGATCTACAAATTACAAAGACAATTCTTATGTTGTCACATTGTACAGGGAATTGGTTATTATATTTACAAATTATAAACTTTTTTACTGTCCTGTACACAATATACTCTAACCTTATTTTTAACATTATTTATAATATTATTCTCAAAACAAAAAGCACATTTACCTATTGTGCAGAGCATGTCACAACTGGCATTAGTTTGATCATTTAAGGTCAAAATTAGATCACAGTTGGGTCACACAAGTCACAGCGGACACTTTGACATAATATTACATTTTAACTGTGAATTTATGTGCAATGAAAATTTAAATAAAATGATATATTTACTTAATATCACGTACATAAGAGATTTCTTATCTGTAAATAACATCCCTTACCGGAAAAATGTCCTGTATTGCAGCAATTGCCTGAGCAGCATTTGTAGCTCTGAGCAAAAGATGCCTTCTCAGCAGTACCATAAGACAATGCGTCACAGGATAAGTTGCCAGCACATCCCTTATACAATGATCGAAAAGTGATTCCATCTGTGGTAGAAAATTGTAATAGAAAGATATCAGTGCAAACACAACAGCTCTTTAATATTAACTAACATGGAAAAAACTTTAAATGTCAATCACAAAATATGCCGTATATACTCGAGTATAAGCTGACCCGAATATAAGCCGAGGCACCTATTCTAACACAAAACACTGGTAAAACTTAGTGACTCGAGTATAAGCCGAGGGTGGGAAATGTGCTGCCCCCTGTGTCCCTCTTGTGCCCTCTGTATACCCCTCTTGTGTGCCCTCTGTGCCCCTTTCTTGTGTACCCCCTCTCCCTCCCCTGTGTCTCTTCCCCTCCTATCCCTCCCCTGTGTCTCTTCCCCTCCTCTCCCTCCCCTTTGTCTCTTCCCCCTCTCCCTTCCCTGTGTCTCTTCCCCTCCCCCTCCCTTCCCTGTGTCTCTTTCCCTCCTCCTCCTCAAACTCCCTCCTCAACCCCCCTCCTTAACCCCCTCCTCATCCTCCCTCCTCAACCACCCTCCTCAACCCTCCTCCTCAACCCCCCTCCTCAGCCTGCCTCCTCAACCCCCCTCCTCAACACCCCTCCTCAACCTCTACAGTCATTTGATTAAGGTTTGGCTGTTTTGCTGCTTTATGTAATTACAAGGAAACACCATCAAGAAATTGAAGTACATAAACATGTAGAATTGCTGTCATAAATAAATGGAAAAACACACAGCTTATTTGTGTAGTCACAACATCTCACATTCTGAAGATACACAATAATAAGGATCAGTATTGCTATAATGACATCTTGTTTGTTTTACACATCATCCTTAGCCAGTGTATAAATATCTGCAGCATAGACTCAGGAAGCCATCTGTGCACATTACTGAGGACTAAGACTCAATTTAATTCATGAAACTTTATTTCCATCAACATGAAGCTTTTCATTTTCTGCTTGTGCTCACTTGGTTTTCAAAACATGGGTAAGTTGATTTTTTTCTGGTAACTACTGGGAAATACAGAATTGCATTTTCTATAATATGTCATTATTTCCATTACAAAGACGTTACAAAGAAGTTAACCTGCTAAATTCTTGCTTTTCTGCATATTTTGTATTATGAAACATAGACTTTTGTACTTTAGAACTTAGGGATCCCATGGAAGTAGGAAATAAGCCCAAACGTTGCTATTGTTTGCCTGTAAGCTTGCATCTTAAAATGAGTAGAAGTTACTGGAAATGTCTCTTATTGGACAATCTAAAGATTTTCTGGATCATTATTATCATTATTCAAGGGCTTGATTCCATTCCTCAAAATTTCTGATTTAAGAGTCAAGTTGACTAAATCACTACCAACCTATCCCAAACCACAAAAAACTAGCCCTACAAGAAGTGTAAGTGTAGCCCTACTAAATCGTGTAAAAAGTCCAAAAATCACAATCCACGTGTAGCTGTCCCATTAAAATTTTCCACATTTTTCACATTCTAAAATCTTAGTGATGCATGTTAAGTCCTCAGTTTGTCGAAAAATCCTCTGTGTACGCTGACCTATCTATAGAGGCATAAACAAATTCCTCTGAGAAGGAAACAAGAATCAGGTCTGGCACAAAAATCAGTCTAGCATTTTAACTGAGTTGGATATGAGGCTTGATTTCTCATATTCAGCACGATTGAGGAGTTAACAATGCCCCCCATTATATTCCCCTACACCTCCTAAATAAAATTCCTCTGGGGTGCCCCTGGATTACCTCAATACCCTCAACCATAGGGACCTTGAAACCACCAAGATTTCCCCCAATACCCACTCTAATCTTTGGGTATCCCGGGGATTGCCTATTTCCATGTGTTCATGGGGACCATGGGGATCCCATGTTCCCATGCACTGTGAGCAGGGAACCGTAGTAATTTCCCCTTCCCATGCGCTGTCGTTAAGAATTCCCCATCTATTTATACCATGTGGGTCCCTGGGGGGGGGGGGGGGGAAACTTCTAGGGTACCCTCTTCCTCCACCCAGCCACCAAGGGTCCCCTAAAGGTGACAACAAACCCCCTGAGACGCCTGCTGTGTTTGGTCTTCCACCTCCTCAAAGCCACCTTCCTCCTCTGACTCCTCTTCTTCAGACTCCTCTCACTGCGTTGCCTCTCTCTGCATTATTATAAGGTGTGTTAAGTAGTACTACTCTTATCAGTTTAATACCTGTTACAGCACCTATCAGGGGGCGTGTATAAGGCCTGGATTTTTGGAACGGGAGATGGAAAAAGATGCTTGGTTGGTCGTATCACTTCAATTTTGGGGCACGGCACGTGCAATCAAAGGTGCCACCAGATAGGAGTGGCGTGATTGTAAGTACTACTCTTATCAGTTTAATACTTGTTATGTCACCTAACAGGGGCGTGTATAAGGCCAGGATTTTTGGAACGGGGAGATGGAAAAAGATACTTGGTTGGTCGTATCACTTCAAATTTGGGGCACTTTGTGACATTAGCTTCTTACGCTCAAACATGTCCTTTACAGGCACCTGACTATGTGCAGATGAGCAGGAACTGCTCAAGGTGAGAGACGGAGTGGCGGATGGTTGAGAGGGGGCAAGGAGGAGAGCAGTGGTTGATGTGGCTGATGATGCTGGACCAGGAGGAGGATGGCGGCTTTGAGTTTGTGTGCTGCTTGTACTCATGTGTTGGTCTGGAGTCACCCAAACATTAGGTCTCAACCTGTAGAGGATAAGGGAACCAGGCTACTCTAGACCTCATTCATCATTACAGGTTTTGACGGATTGGTACTATGCGTGCAAGCTACTGTGACAACAGATATGAGTGGCAATGTGCACTTGCAGAAGTTATATCAACCTCATCATCCTCCCCTGTATCTCTCTAACCCCTCCCTCATCATCCTCCCCTGTATCTCTTTACCCCCTCCCTCATCATCCTCCCCTGTGTCTCTTCCCCCCCTTCCCTCATCATCCTCCCCTGTGTCTCTTTCCCCCTTCCTCATCACCCTCCCCTGTGTCTCATCCCCCTCCCTCATCATCCTCCCACCTCCCTCATCATCCTCCCCTGTATCTCTTTAACCCCTCCCTCATCATCCTCCCCTGTATCTCTTTACCCCCTCCCTCATCATCCTCCCCTGTGTCTCTTCCCCCCCTTCCCTCATCATCCTCCCCTGTGTCTCTTTCCCCCTTCCTCATCACCCTCCCCTGTGTCTCATCCCCCTCCCTCATCATCCTCCCACCTCCCTCATCATCCTCCCCTGTATCTCTTTACCCCCTTTCTCATCATCCTCCCCTGTGTCTCTTGCCCCCTTCATCATCATCCTCCCCTGTGTCTCTTTCCCCCCTCCCTCATCATCCTCCCCTGTGTCTCTTTCCCCCCTCCCTCATCATCCTCCCCTGTATCTCTTTACCCCCTCCCTCATCATCCTCCCCTGTTTCTCTTTACCCCCTCCCTCATCATCCTCCCCTGTGTCTCTTCCCCCCCTCCCTCATCATCCTCCCCTGTGTCTCTTTCCCCCCTTCCTCATCACCCTCCCCTGTGTCTCAACCCCCTCCCTCATCATCCTCCCACCTCCCTCATCATCCTCCCCTGTATCTCTTTACCTCCTCCCTCATCATCCTCCCCTGTGTCTCTTGACCCCTCCATCATCATCCTCCCCTGTGTCTCTTTCCCCTCTCCCTCATCATCCTCCCCTGTATCTCTTTACCCCCTCCCTCATCATCCTCCCCTGTATCTCTTTACCCCCTCCCTCATCATCCTCCCCTGTGTCTCTTCTCCCCCTCCCTCATCATCCTCCCCTGTGTCTCTTTCCCCCCTTCCTCATCACCCTCCCCTGTGTCTCATCCCCCTCCCTCATCATCCTCCCACCTCCCTCATCATCCTCCCCTGTATCTCTTACCCCCTCCCTCATCATCCTCCCCTGTGTCTCTTACCCCCTCCATCATCATCCTCCCCTGTGTCTCTTTCCCCCCTCCCTCATCATCCTCCCCTGTGTCTCTTTCCCCCCCTCCCTCATCGTCCTCCCCTGTGTCTCTTTTCCCCCTCCCTCATCATCTTCCCCTTTGTCTCTTCCCCCCTTCCCTAATCATCCTCCCCTGTGTCTCTTTTCCCCCTCCCTTATCATCTTCCCCTGTGTCTGTTTTCCCCCTTCCTCATCACCCTCCCCTGTGTCTTTGCCCCCTTCCTCGTCACCCTCCCCTGTGTCTCATCCCCCCTCCCTCATCATCCTCCCACCTCCCACATCATCCTCCCCTGTATCTCTTTACCCCCTCCCTCATCATCCTCCCCTGTGTCTGTTTTCCCCTTCCCTCATCATCCTCCCCTGTATCTCTTCCCCCCTTCCTCATCATCCTCCCCCCTCCCTTGATGATAAGGGGGGGAAGAGACACAGGGATAAGTGTGAGGGGTGTTAGGTTAAGAGGTGTTAGGGATAAGGGTGAGGGGGTTAGGTGTTAGGTTGATGGGTGTTAGGGATAAGTGTGAGGGGTGTTAGGGTTAGGGTGAGGGGTGTTAGGGATAAGTGTGAGGGTGAGGGGTGTTAGGGTGAGGGGTGTTAGGTCTTAGGGATAAGGGTGAGGGGTGTTAGGGTGAGGGGTGTTAGGTCTTAGGGATAAGGGTGAGGGGTGTTAGGTCTTAGGGATAAGGGTGAGGGGTGTTAGGGTGAGGGGTGTTAGGGTGAGGGGTGTTAGGGTGAGGGGTGTTAGGTCTTAGGGATAAGGGTGAGGGGTGTTAGGTCTTAGGGATAAGGGTGAGGGGTGTTAGGTTGAGGGGTGTTAGGTCTTAGGGATAAGGGTGAGGGGTGTTAGGTCTTAGGGATAAGGGTGAGGGGTGTTAGGGTGAGGGGTGTTTGGTCTTAGGGATAAGGGTGAGGGGTGTTAGGTCTTAGGGATAAGGGTGAGGGGTGTTAGGGTGAGGGGTGTTAGGTCTTAGGGATAAGGGTGATGGGTGTCAGGGTGAGGGGTGTTAGGGTGAGGGGTGTTAGGTCTTAGGGATAAGGGTGAGGGGTGTTAGGTCTTAGGGATAAGGGTGAGGGGTGTTAGGGTGAGGGGTGTTATGGTGAGGGGTGTTAGGTCTTAGGGATAAGGGTGAGGGGTGTTAGGGTGAGGGGTGTTAGGTCTTAGGGATAAGGTTGAGGGGTGTTAGGTCTTAGGGATAAGGGTGAGGGGTGTTAGGGTGAGGGGTGTTAGGGTGAGGGGAGTTAGGGTGAGGGGTGTTAGGTCTTAGGGATAAGGGTGATGGGTGTTAGGGTGAGGGGTGTTAGGGTGAGGGGTGTTAGGTCTTAGGGATTAGGGTGAGGGGTGTTAGGTCTTAGGGATAAGGGTGAGGGGTGTTAGGGTGAGGGGTGTTATGGTGAGGGGTGTTTGGTCTTAGGGATAAGGGTGAGGTGTGTTAGGTCTTAGGGATAAGGGTGAGGGGTGTTAGGGTGAGGGGTGTTGGGTGAGGGGTGTTAGGGTTGGGTGCTAAGGTGAGGGGAGGGTGATGATAAGGGGGGAAAGAGACACAGGGATGTCCTTGCAGCAGAGATCAAAAGAGTCCTTCAGGACTGGATTGCACACTGTGTACAGTAGCCTAGCTATGGTTTTCCCTATTGATGCAGTATCACCTACACTCAGCCTCCTCTCAGTAAGACTGCAAGTTAGTTATGATTCCAAAATGGCTGCTGTCCATGAGTTAGAAGGCTCTGGAATGGAGTGTATGCTGCTGATTGGCTGGAATGTGTCTGCTGACTGTGACATGCAGGGTCAAAGTTTGCTCAATGATAAAGTATTGGGGGCGGGTCGAATCTCGCATATGTTCGCTGTTCGCCGCAAACGCGAACATGCTATGTTCGCCGGGAACAGTCCGCCGGCGAACTATTCGCGACATCTCTTATCACAAATAATATTAATATAGTATCAAATGTTGAACTAGGGCAACCTTTGGGAAACAGTGATCACAACACAGTCTCATTTGAGACTGAATTAAAAAAACAGAACTGTAAGGGGCCAACAAAATCTCTAAATTTTAAAAGGGTAGATTTTATTGTCTAAGGGCAGCAATACAAAGTATAGACTGGGACAAAGAACTGTAAAAATACAACAATGGCCAACGTTCAAATCCTTACTAAATATACATACTTATCACCATATACCATGTGAAAATAAAAGTAGAAGGAGTAAATCACACCCCATGTGGCTTAACAATGGCTTAAAGATGAAGATGAGGAGTAAATAAAGGCATTTAAATTATACAAAAAAGAGGGGACAGAGACTGCTTTAGGGGAGTACAAGGAAATCACCAAGGCAGCAAAAGCGCTATTAGACTGGCTAACATAAAAAATGAAAAATTAGTTGTAAAGGAGAGTAAGACTAACCCTAAAATATTTTTTTTATATATTAATGGGAAGAAGCCCAAGTAAGAAAGCTATAGGAGCATTACAATGTGAGACAGGCCATCTGATAATTAGTGACCAGGAAAAGGCAGATGAGCTAAATAGGTTATTTTCTTCAGTATATACAAGGGATGTACCAGTGGGATGGAGGAGGCAGGGAACCAGAGCATGTTGGGTGACGTTGATACTCAGTTGGGTGTGCACACTGTGGTTCTACACCAAATGGAGCAGCCTCCTCACCTCCCTATGGAGCCTCCTCTGGTTGCATCCGCCAAGGCCTGTTGGGAGGAGACGCTGGCCTGGAGACCCTGCAAAGCATCTCTCTGCTCCCGCATCAGGAACAACATCTCCACTATGGTGGCCGCTGATGGGGGCCTTGTGATGGAGGTCTTTGAAGGCTGGTCATGGCTGTGGGAGGAGATTTATAGGATTACGGGATGCCGTAATCCAGTCCCTTCACTTCTACTGATGAGTGCTTGGTTTACAGATGTGGACTGAGTGTTGTAATATTACGAGTGAAATGCTTTGAATAGACGTTTAACATAAGGAAAACAACTCCTGCGCCCTATGGTATAACACAAATTACACTACTTGAATAGAATAGGGCTCATAGTTTGCAGCATATTTTATTGCAATGTTTGTACAATTTTCTCTGTTAAACTGTTCTTTGACCAGTCTTCTGCTGACCAATATTTCAGGTTGTTTCAGGTTTTGTGACTGTCTTAATGCAAGAATGGGAGTCTTGTGGAATACATCTTTTAATCCTGAGTCCTCTGATAGTAGGGGCTGTAAATCCTTAAATGGTTTGCATATATATGCAGGAGCTGGATGGTATGTGGTCACCAAAGGTGAACATGAAATAGTTTAGTTAGGTGTTTACTGTAGCAGGTGTTCACAGGGTTTTTAATGTTTTTATTTTTTTTATTTTCTATGTAAGGACACAGGCCTTGTAACTCTTCTGCCTGAAAGATTCAGAGAGTATTTTTAAATATTTGTCATAGTCCCCAGCATTTGAGCATTTGTGGTAGTATCTAAAGGCTGGCTGTGAATGATCACTTGCTTAGTGTGGGAAGGATGAAAACTGGAGCTGTGAAGGCACTGCATCTGTAGGTGTCCTATATAAAGATGAGTGCGCCATTTGAAATGGATGTGGCTGTGTGCAGAAAGTTCACCTGTTCTGCAAAGTAATCCATTTTAAGTTTAATAGATGGGTGGAAGATATGGAAAGACTATGATTGTTGTCTGCTTCTCTCCATATGATGAACAGATCATCAATGTAGTGGTAGTATCTGTATGGTTTGTGGACATATGTGTATAGGAATCTCTGTTCTAAATCAGCCACAAATAGATGTGTGTATTGTTCTGCCATTTTGGTACCCATTGCGGTTATACCTGTTATTTTTAGGTAAACATAATGATTTTTTATGCTGGAACTAGCAAAATATTGAATGCTTGTGGGTAGAGTTAAAAAGCGCAGGAGCAAATTCTAAAAAAATATTAGTTGGAGTATACTATGAACTCCAAATATAATTAAAAGTGAGGAAATGCAATTATTGTTACAGATTGGAAATGTAGCTAAGCATGGGCAAGTTCTAATAATGGGATATTTTAACTACTGTGAAATAAACTGGATAAATGAGACCAGCAGTTCAGCGAAGGGGAGCAGGTTCTTGAGTACACTCAGGGATCATAATCTGGCCCGGGCTATACAAGAACCTACTAGAAATTAGGCTATCTTGGATTTAGTCATCACAAATAGTGATGTCGCGAACATAAAATTTAAAACCGCCATAGACTTCAATGGGCAGGCGGATTTTATAACCCACAGGGACTCTTTCTGGCCACAATAGTGATGGGAAAGTTGTTTCAAGGGGACTAACACCTGGACTGTGGCATGCCGGAGGGGGATACATGGCAAAACTCCCACGGAAAATTACATAGTTGATGCAGAGTCTGGTTTTAAGCCATAAAGGGCATAAATCACCTAACATTCCTAAATTGTTTGGAAAAACATGCTTTAAAACATCAGGTATGATGTTGTATCGATCAGGTAGTGTAAGGGTTACACCCGCTTCACAGTAACAGACCAATCTCCCCGTTTAATGCACCGCAAACAACCGCAAACAGTCCATTTGCACAACCGCAAACTCCCCATTTGCACAAGGTTGGATACCAAGCTAGCCATGTCCCGTTCCTTGTCCTCACTGATGTCATTGAAGGTCTCTTCCTCCACCCAGCCACCAAGGGTCCCCTAAAGGTGACAACAAACCCCCTGAGACGCCTGCTGTGTTTGGTCTTCCACCTCCTCAAAGCCACCTTCCTCCTCTGACTCCTCTTCTTCAGACTCCTCTCACTGCGTTGCCTCTCTCTGCATTATTATAAGGTGTGTTAAGTAGTACTACTCTTATCAGTTTAATACCTGTTACAGCACCTATCAGGGGGCGTGTATAAGGCCTGGATTTTTGGAACGGGAGATGGAAAAAGATGCTTGGTTGGTCGTATCACTTCAATTTTGGGGCACGGCTCGTGCAATCAAAGGTGCCACCAGATAGGAGTGGCGTGATTGTAAGTACTACTCTTATCAGTTTAATACTTGTTATGTCACCTAACAGGGGCGTGTATAAGGCCAGGATTTTTGGAACGGGGAGATGGAAAAAGATACTTGGTTGGTCGTATCACTTCAAATTTGGGGCACTTTGTGACATTAGCTTCTTACGCTCAAACATGTCCTTTACAGGCACCTGACTATGTGCAGATGAGCAGGAACTGCTCAAGGTGAGAGACGGAGTGGCGGATGGTTGAGAGGGGGCAAGGAGGAGAGCAGTGGTTGATGTGGCTGATGATGCTGGACCAGGAGGAGGATGGCGGCTTTGAGTTTGTGTGCTGCTTGTACTCATGTGTTGGTCTGGAGTCACCCAAACATTAGGTCTCAACCTGTAGAGGATAAGGGAACCAGGCTACTCTAGACGTCATTCATCATTACAGGTTTTGACGGATTGGTACTATGCGTGCAAGCTACTGTGACAACAGATATGAGTGGCAATGTGCACTTGCAGAAGTTATATCAACCTCATCATCCTCCCCTGTATCTCTCTAACCCCTCCCTCATCATCCTCCCCTGTATCTCTTTACCCCCTCCCTCATCATCCTCCCCTGTGTCTCTTCCCCCCCTTCCCTCATCATCCTCCCCTGTGTCTCTTTCCCCCTTCCTCATCACCCTCCCCTGTGTCTCATCCCCCTCCCTCATCATCCTCCCACCTCCCTCATCATCCTCCCCTGTATCTCTTTAACCCCTCCCTCATCATCCTCCCCTGTATCTCTTTACCCCCTCCCTCATCATCCTCCCCTGTGTCTCTTCCCCCCCTTCCCTCATCATCCTCCCCTGTGTCTCTTTCCCCCTTCCTCATCACCCTCCCCTGTGTCTCATCCCCCTCCCTCATCATCCTCCCACCTCCCTCATCATCCTCCCCTGTATCTCTTTACCCCCTTTCTCATCATCCTCCCCTGTGTCTCTTGCCACCTTCATCATAATCCTCCCCTGTGTCTCTTTCCCCCCTCCCTCATCATCCTCCCCTGTGTCTCTTTCCCCCCTCCCTCATCATCCTCCCCTGTATCTCTTTACCCCCTCCCTCATCATCCTCCCCTGTTTCTCTTTACCCCCTCCCTCATCATCCTCCCCTGTGTCTCTTCCCCCCCTCCCTCATCATCCTCCCCTGTGTCTCTTTCCCCCCTTCCTCATCACCCTCCCCTGTGTCTCAACCCCCTCTCTCATCATCCTCCCACCTCCCTCATCATCCTCCCCTGTATCTCTTTACCTCCTCCCTCATCATCCTCCCCTGTGTCTCTTGCCCCCTCCATCATCATCCTCCCCTGTGTCTCTTTCCCCTCTCCCTCATCATCCTCCCCTGTATCTCTTTACCCCCTCCCTCATCATCCTCCCCTGTATCTCTTTACCCCCTCCCTCATCATCCTCCCCTGTGTCTCTTCTCCCCCTCCCTCATCATCCTCCCCTGTGTCTCTTTCCCCCCTTCCTCATCACCCTCCCCTGTGTCTCTTTCCCCCCTTCCTCATCACCCTCCCCTGTGTCTCAACCCCCTCCCTCATCATCCTCCCACCTCCCTCATCATCCTCCCCTGTATCTCTTTACCCCCTCCCTCATCATCCTCCCCTGTATCTCTTTACCCCCCTCCCTCATCATCCTCCCCTGTGTCTCTTCTCCCCCTCACTCATCATCCTCCCCTGTGTCTCTTTCCCCCCTTCCTCATCACCCTCCCCTGTGTCTCATCCCCCTCCCTCATCATCCTCCCACCTCCCTCATCATCCTCCCCTGTATCTCTTACCCCCTCCCTCATCATCCTCCCCTGTGTCTCTTCTCCCCCTCCCTCATCATCCTCCCCTGTGTCTCTTTCCCCCCTTCCTCATCACCCTCCCCTGTGTCTCATCCCCCTCCCTCATCATCCTCCCACCTCCCTCATCATCCTCCCCTGTATCTCTTACCCCCTCCCTCATCATCCTCCCCTGTGTCTCTTACCCCCTCCATCATCATCCTCCCCTGTGTCTCTTTCCCCCCTCCCTCATCATCCTCCCCTGTGTCTCTTTCCCCCCTCCCTCATCATCCTCCCCTGTGTCTCTTTTCCCCCTCCCTCATCATCTTCCCCTTTGTCTCTTCCCCCCTTCCCTAATCATCCTCCCCTGTGTCTCTTTTCCCCCTCCCTTATCATCTTCCCCTGTGTCTGTTTTCCCCCTTCCTCATCACCCTCCCCTGTGTCTCTTTGCCCCCTTCCTCGTCACCCTCCCCTGTGTCTCATCCCCCCTCCCTCATCATCCTCCCACCTCCCACATCATCCTCCCCTGTATCTCTTTACCCCCTCCCTCATCATCCTCCCCTGTATCTCTTACCCCCTCCCTCATCATCCTCCCCTGTGTCTCTTCTCCCCCTCCCTCATCATCCTCCCCTGTGTCTCTTTCCCCCCTTCCTCATCACCCTCCCCTGTGTCTCATCCCCCTCCCTCATCATCCTCCCACCTCCCTCATCATCCTCCCCTTTATCTCTTACCCCCTCCCTCATCATCCTCCCCTGTGTCTCTTACCCCCCTCCATCATCATCCTCCCCTGTGTCTCTTTCCCCCCTCCCTCATCATCCTCCCCTGTGTCTCTTTCCCCCCCTCCCTCATCATCCTCCCCTGTGTCTCTTTTCCCCCTCCCTCATCATCTTCCCCTTTGTCTCTTCCCCCCTTCCCTAATCATCCTCCCCTGTGTCTCTTTTCCCCCTCCCTTATCATCTTCCCCTGTGTCTGTTTTCCCCCTTCCTCATCACCCTCCCCTGTGTCTCTTTGCCCCCTTCCTCGTCACCCTCCCCTGTGTCTCATCCCCCCTCCCTCATCATCCTCCCACCTCCCACATCATCCTCCCCTGTATCTCTTTACCCCCTCCCTCATCATCCTCCCCTGTGTCTGTTTTCCCCTTCCCTCATCATCCTCCCCTGTATCTCTTCCCCCCTTCCTCATCATCCTCCCCCCTCCCTTGATGATAAGGGGGGGAAGAGACACAGGGATAAGTGTGAGGGGTGTTAGGTTAAGAGGTGTTAGGGATAAGGGTGAGGGGGTTAGGTGTTAGGGTGAGGGGTGTTAGGGCTAAGTGTGAGGGGTGTTAGGGTGAGGCATGTTAGGAATAAGTGTGAGGGGTGTTAGGTCTTAGGGATAAGTGTGAGAATGTTAGGGTTAGGTGTTAGGTTGATGGGTGTTAGGGATAAGTGTGAGGGGTGTTAGGGTTAGGGTGAGGGGTGTTAGGGATAAGTGTGAGGGTGAGGGGTGTTAGGGTGAGGGGTGTTAGGTCTTAGGGATAAGGGTGAGGGGTGTTAGGGTGAGGGGTGTTAGGTCTTTGGGATAAGGGTGAGGGGTGTTAGGTCTTAGGGATAAGGGTGAGGGGTGTTAGGGTGAGGGGTGTTAGGGTGAGGGGTGTTAGGGTGAGGGGTGTTAGGTCTTAGGGATAAGGGTGAGGGGTGTTAGGGTGAGGGGTGTTAGGGATAAGTGTGAGGGTGAGGGGTGTTAGGTTGAGGGGTGTTAGGTCTTAGGGATAAGGGTGAGGGGTGTTAGGTCTTAGGGATAAGGGTGAGGGGTGTTAGGGTGAGGGGTGTTTGGTCTTAGGGATAAGGGTGAGGGGTGTTAGGTCTTAGGGATAAGGGTGAGGGGTGTTAGGGTGAGGGGTGTTAGGGTGAGGGGTGTTAGGTCTTAGGGATAAGGGTGATGGGTGTCAGGGTGAGGGGTGTTAGGGTGAGGGGTGTTATGTCTTAGGGATAAGGGGAGGGGTGTTAGGTCTTAGGGATAAGGGTGAGGGGTGTTAGGGTGAGGGGTGTTATGGTGAGGGGTGTTAGGTCTTAGGGATAAGGGTGAGGGGTGTTAGGGTGAGGGGTGTTAGGTCTTAGGGATAAGGTTGAGGGGTGTTAGGTCTTAGGGATAAGGGTGAGGGGTGTTAGGGTGAGGGGTGTTAGGGTGAGGGGAGTTAGGGTGAGGGGTGTTAGGTCTTAGGGATAAGGGTGATGGGTGTTAGGGTGAGGGGTGTTAGGGTGAGGGGTGTTAGGTCTTAGGGATAAGGGTGAGGGGTGTTAGGTCTTAGGGATAAGGGTGAGGGGTGTTAGGGTGAGGGGTGTTATGGTGAGGGGTGTTAGGTCTTAGGGATAAGGGTGAGGGGTGTTAGGTCTTAGGGATAAGGGTGAGGGGTGTTAGGGTGAGGGGTGTTGGGTGAGGGGTGTTAGGGTTGGGTGCTAAGGTGAGGGGAGGGTGATGATAAGGGGGGAAAGAGACACAGGGGTGTCCTTGCAGCAGAGATCAAAAGAGTCCTTCAGGACTGGATTGCACACTGTGTACAGTAGCCTAGCTATGGTTTTCCCTATTGATGCAGTATCACCTACACTCAGCCTCCTCTCAGTAAGACTGCAAGTTAGTTATGATTCCAAAATGGCTGCTGTCCATGAGTTAGAAGGCTCTGGAATGGAGTGTATGCTGCTGATTGGCTGGAATGTGTCTGCTGACTGTGACATGCAGGGTCAAAGTTTGCTCAATGATAAAGTATTGGGGGCGGGTCGAATCTCGCATATGTTCGCTGTTCGCCGCAAACGCGAACATGCTATGTTCGCCGGGAACAGTCTGCCGGCGAACTATTCGCGACATCTCTTATCACAAATGATATTAATATAGTATCAAATGTTGAACTAGGGCAACCTTTGGGAAACAGTGATCACAACACAGTCTCATTTGAGACTGAATTAAAAAAACAGAACTGTAAGGGGCCAACAAAAACTCTCAATTTTAAAAGGGTAGATTTTAATTGTCTAAGGGCAGCAATACAAAGTATAGACTGGGACAAAGAACTGTAAAAATACAACAATGGCCAACGTTCAAATCCTTACTAAATATACATACTTATCACCATATACCATGTGAAAATAAAAGTAGAAGGAGTAAATCACACCCCATGTGGCTTAACAATGGCTTAAAGATGAAGATGAGGAGTAAATAAAGGCATTTAAATTATACAAAAAAGAGGGGACAGAGACTGCTTTAGGGGAGTACAAGGAAATCACCAAGGCAGCAAAAGCGCTATTAGACTGGCTAACATAAAAAATGAAAAATTAGTTGTAAAGGAGAGTAAGACTAACCCTAAAATATTTTTTTTATATATTAATGGGAAGAAGCCCAAGTAAGAAAGCTATAGGAGCATTACAATGTGAGACAGGCCATCTGATAATTAGTGACCAGGAAAAGGCAGATGAGCTAAATAGGTTATTTTCTTCAGTATATACAAGGGATGTACCAGTGGGATGGAGGAGGCAGGGAACCAGAGCATGTTGGGTGACGTTGATACTCAGTTGGGTGTGCACACTGTGGTTCTACACCAAATGGAGCAGCCTCCTCACCTCCCTATGGAGCCTCCTCTGGTTGCATCCGCCAAGGCCTGTTGGGAGGAGACGCTGGCCTGGAGACCCTGCAAAGCATCTCTCTGCTCCCGCATCAGGAACAACATCTCCACTATGGTGGCCGCTGATGGGGGCCTTGTGATGGAGGTCTTTGAAGGCTGGTCATGGCTGTGGGAGGAGATTTATAGGATTACGGGATGCCGTAATCCAGTCCCTTCACTTCTACTGATGAGTGCTTGGTTTACAGATGTGGACTGAGTGTTGTAATATTACGAGTGAAATGCTTTGAATAGACGTTTAACATAAGGAAAACAACTCCTGCGCCCTATGGTATAACACAAATTACACTACTTGAATAGAATAGGGCTCATAGTTTGCAGCATATTTTATTGCAATGTTTGTACAATTTTCTCTGTTAAACTGTTCTTTGACCAGTCTTCTGCTGACCAATATTTCAGGTTGTTTCAGGTTTTGTGACTGTCTTAATGCAAGAATGGGAGTCTTGTGGAATACATCTTTTAATCCTGAGTCCTCTGATAGTAGGGGCTGTAAATCCTTAAATGGTTTGCATATATATGCAGGAGCTGGATGGTATGTGGTCACCAAAGGTGAACATGAAATAGTTTAGTTAGGTGTTTACTGTAGCAGGTGTTCACAGGGTTTTTAATGTTTTTATTTTTTTTATTTTCTATGTAAGGACACAGGCCTTGTAACTCTTCTGCCTGAAAGATTCAGAGAGTATTTTTAAATATTTGTCATAGTCCCCAGCATTTGAGCATTTGTGGTAGTATCTAAAGGCTGGCTGTGAATGATCACTTGCTTAGTGTGGGAAGGATGAAAACTGGAGCTGTGAAGGCACTGCATCTGTAGGTGTCCTATATAAAGATGAGTGCGCCATTTGAAATGGATGTGGCTGTGTGCAGAAAGTTCACCTGTTCTGCAAAGTAATCCATTTTAAGTTTAATAGATGGGTGGAAGATATGGAAAGACTATGATTGTTGTCTGCTTCTCTCCATATGATGAACAGATCATCAATGTAGTGGTAGTATCTGTATGGTTTGTGGACATATGTGTATAGGAATCTCTGTTCTAAATCAGCCACAAATAGATGTGTGTATTGTTCTGCCATTTTGGTACCCATTGCGGTTATACCTGTTATTTTTAGGTAAACATAATGATTTTTTATGCTGGAACTAGCAAAATATTGAATGCTTGTGGGTAGAGTTAAAAAGCGCAGGAGCAAATTCTAAAAAAATATTAGTTGGAGTATACTATGAACTCCAAATATAATTAAAAGTGAGGAAATGCAATTATTGTTACAGATTGGAAATGTAGCTAAGCATGGGCAAGTTCTAATAATGGGATATTTTAACTACTGTGAAATAAACTGGATAAATGAGACCAGCAGTTCAGAGAAGGGGAGCAGGTTCTTGAGTACACTCAGGGATCATAATCTGGCCCGGGCTATACAAGAACCTACTAGAAATGAGGCTATCTTGGATTTAGTCATCACAAATAGTGATGTCGCGAACATAAAATTTAAAACCGCCATAGACTTCAATGGGCAGGGGGATTTTATAACCCACAGGGACTCTTTCTGGCCACAATAGTGATGGGAAAGTTGTTTCAAGGGGACTAACACCTGGACTGTGGCATGCCGGAGGGGGATACATGGCAAAACTCCCACGGAAAATTACATAGTTGATGCAGAGTCTGGTTTTAAGCCATAAAGGGCATAAATCACCTAACATTCCTAAATTGTTTGGAAAAACATGCTTTAAAACATCAGGTATGATGTTGTATCGATCAGTTAGTGTAAGGGTTACACCCGCTTCACAGTAACAGACCAATCTCCCCGTTTAATGCACCGCAAACAACCGCAAACAGTCCATTTGCACAACCGCAAACCCCCTATTTGCACAAGGTTGGATACCAAGCTAGCCATGTCCCGTTCCTTGTCCTCACTGATGTCATTGAAGGTCTCTTCCTCCACCCAGCCACCAAGGGTCCCCTAAAGGTGACAACAAACCCCCTGAGACGCCTGCTGTGTTTGGTCTTCCACCTCCTCAAAGCCACCTTCCTCCTCTGACTCCTCTTCTTCAGACTCCTCTCACTGTGTTGCCTCTCTCTGCATTATTATAAGGTGTGTTAAGTAGTACTACTCTTATCAGTTTAATACCTGTTACAGCACCTATCAGGGGGCGTGTATAAGGCCTGGATTTTTGGAACGGGAGATGGAAAAAGATGCTTGGTTGGTCGTATCACTTCCATTTTGGGGCACGGCACGTGCAATCAAAGGTGCCACCAGATAGGAGTGGCGTGATTGTAAGTACTACTCTTATCAGTTTAATACTTGTTATGTCACCTAACAGGGGCGTGTATAAGGCCAGGATTTTTGGAACGGGGAGATGGAAAAAGATACTTGGTTGGTCGTATCACTTCAAATTTGGGGCACTTTGTGACATTAGCTTCTTACGCTCAAACATGTCCTTTACAGGCACCTGACTATGTGCAGATGAGCAGGAACTGCTCAAGGTGAGAGACGGAGTGGCGGATGGTTGAGAGGGGGCAAGGAGGAGAGCAGTGGTTGATATGGCTGATGATGCTGGACCAGGAGGAGGATGGCCGCTTTGAGTTTGTGTGCTGCTTGTACTCATGTGTTGGTCTGGAGTCACCCAAACATTAGGTCTCAACCTGTAGAGGATAAGGGAACCAGGCTACTCTAGACCTCATTCATCATTACAGGTTTTGACAGATTGGTACTATGCGTGCAAGCTACTGTAACAACAGATATGAGTGGCAATGTGCACTTGCAGAAGTTATATCAACCTCATCATCCTCCCCTGTGTCTCTTTCCCCCCTCCCTCATCATCCTCCCCTGTGTCTCTTTCCCCCCTCCCTCATCATCCTCCCCTGTATCTCTTTACCCCCTCCCTCATCATCCTCCCCTGTTTCTCTTTACCCCCTCCCTCATCATCCTCCCCTGTGTCTCTTCCCCCCCACCCTCATCATCCTCCCCTGTGTCTCTTTCCCCCCTTCCTCATCACCCTCCCCTGTGTCTCATCCCCCTCCCTCATCATCCTCCCACCTCCCTCATCATCCTCCCCTGTATCTCTTTACCTCCTCCCTCATCATCCTCCCCTGTGTCTCTTGCCCCCTCCATCATCATCCTCCCCTGTGTCTCTTTCCCCCCTTCCTCATCATCCTCCCCTGTATCTCTTTACCCCCTCCCTCATCATCCTCCCCTGTATCTCTTTACCCCCTCCCTCATCATCCTCCCCTGTGTCTCTTCTCCCCCTCCCTCATCATCCTCCCCTGTGTCTCTTTCCCCCCTTCCTCATCACCCTCCCCTGTGTCTCATCCCCCTCCCTCATCATCCTCCCACCTCCCTCATCATCCTCCCCTGTATCTCTTACCCCCTCCCTCATCATCCTCCCCTGTGTCTCTTACCCCCTCCATCATCATCCTCCCCTGTGTCTCTTTCCCCCCTCCCTCATCATCCTCCCCTGTGTCTCTTTCCCCCCTCCCTCATCATCCTCCCCTGTGTCTCTTTTCCCCCTCCCTCATCATCTTCCCCTTTGTCTCTTCCCCCCTTCCCTCATCATCCTCTCCTGTGTCTCTTTTCCCCCTCCCTTATCATCTTCCCCTGTGTTTGTTTTCCCCCTTCCTCATCACCCTCCCCTGTGTCTCTTTGCCCCCTTCCTCGTCACCCTCCCCTGTGTCTCATCCCCCCTCCCTCATCATCCTCCCACCTCCCACATCATCCTCCCCTGTATCTCTTTACCCCCTCCCTCATCATCCTCCCCTGTGTCTGTTTTCCCCTTCCCTCATCATCCTCCCCTGTGTCTCTTCCCCCCTTCCTCATCATCCTCCCCCCTCCCTTGATGATAAGGGGGGGAAGAGACACAGGGATAAGTGTGAGGGGTGTTAGGTTAAGAGGTGTTAGGGATAAGGGTGAGGGGTTTAGGTGTTAGGGTGAGGGGTGTTAGGGCTAAGTGTAAGGGGTGTTAGGGTGAGGCATGTTAGGAATAAGTGTGAGGGGTGTTAGGTCTTAGGGATAAGTGTGAGAATGTTAGGGTTAGGTGTTAGGTTGATGGGTGTTAGGGATAAGTGTGAGGGGTGTTAGGGTTAGGGTGAGGGGTGTTAGGGATAAGTGTGAGGGTGAGGGGTGTTAGGGTGAGGGGTGTTAGGTCTTAGGGATAAGGGTGAGGGGTGTTAGGGTGAGGGGTGTTAGGTCTTAGGGATAAGGGTGAGGGGTGTTAGGTCTTAGGGATAAGGGTGAGGGGTGTTAGGGTGAGGGGTGTTAGGGTGAGGGGTGTTAGGGTGAGGGGTGTTAGGTCTTAGGGATAAGGGTGAGGGGTGTTAGGTCTTAGGGATAAGGGTGAGAGGTGTTAGGGTGAGGGGTGTTAGGGATAAGTGTGTGGGTGAGGGGTGTTAGGTTGAGGGGTGTTAGGTCTTAGGGATAAGGGTGAGGGGTGTTAGGTCTTAGGGATAAGGGTGAGGGGTGTTAGGGTGAGGGGTGTTTGGTCTTAGGGATAAGGGTGAGGGGTGTTAGGTCTTAGGGATAAGGGTGAGGGGTGTTAGGGTGAGGGGTGTTAGGGTGAGGGGTGTTAGGTCTTAGGGATAAGGGTGATGGGTGTCAGGGTGAGGGGTGTTAGGGTGAGGGGTGTTAGGTTTTAGGGATAAGGGTGAGGGGTGTTAGGTCTTAGGGATAAGGGTGAGGGGTGTTAGGGTGAGGGGTGTTATGGTGAGGGGTGTTAGGTCTTAGGGATAAGGGTGAGGGGTGTTAGGGTGAGGGGTGTTAAGTCTTAGGGATAAGGTTGAGGGGTGTTAGGTCTTAGGGATAAGGGTGAGGGGTGTTAGGGTGAGGGGTGTTAGGGTGAGGGGTGTTAGGGTGAGGGGTGTTAGGTCTTAGGGATAAGGGTGATGGGTGTTAGGGTGAGGGGTGTTAGGGTGAGGGGTGTTAGGTCTTAGGGATAAGGGTGAGGGGTGTTAGGTCTTAGGGATAAGGGTGAGGGGTGTTAGGGTGAGGGGTGTTATGGTGAGGGGTGTTAGGTCTTAGGGATAAGGGTGAGGGGTGTTAGGTCTTAGGGATAAGGGTGAGGGGTGTTAGGGTGAGGGGTGTTGGGTGAGGGGTGTTAGGGTTGGGTGCTAAGGTGAGGGGAGGGTGATGATAAGGGGGGAAAGAGACACAGGGGTGTCCTTGCAGCAGAGATCAAAAGAGTCCTTCAGGACTGGATTGCACACTGTGTACAGTAGCCTAGCTATGGTTTTCCCTATTGATGCAGTATCACCTACACTCAGCCTCCTCTCAGTAAGACTGCAAGTTAGTTATGATTCCAAAATGGCTGCTGTCCATGAGTTAGAAGGCTCTGGAATGGAGTGTATGCTGCTGATTGGCTGGAATGTGTCTGCTGACTGTGACATGCAGGGTCAAAGTTTGCTCAATGATAAAGTATTGGGGGCGGGTCGAATCTCGCATATGTTCGCTGTTCGCCGCAAATGCGAACATGCTATGTTCGCCGGGAACAGTCCGCCGGCGAACTATTCGCGACATCTCTTATCACAAATAATATTAATATAGTATCAAATGTTGAACTAGGGCAACCTTTGGGAAACAGTGATCACAACACAGTCTCATTTGAGACTGAATTAAAAAAACAGAACTGTAAGGGGCCAACAAAAACTCTCAATTTTAAAAGGGTAGATTTTAATTGTCTAAGGGCAGCAATACAAAGTATAGACTGGGACAAAGAACTGTAAAAATACAACAATGGCCAACGTTCAAATCCTTACTAAATATACATACTTATCACCATATACCATGTGAAAATAAAAGTAGAAGGAGTAAATCACACCCCATGTGGCTTAACAATGGCTTAAAGATGAAGATGAGGAGTAAATAAAGGCATTTAAATTATACAAAAAAGAGGGGACAGAGACTGCTTTAGGGGAGTACAAGGAAATCACCAAGGCAGCAAAAGCGCTATTAGACTGGCTAACATAAAAAATGAAAAATTAGTTGTAAAGGAGAGTAAGACTAACCCTAAAATATTTTTTTTATATATTAATGGGAAGAAGCCCAAGTAAGAAAGCTATAGGAGCATTACAATGTGAGACAGGCCATCTGATAATTAGTGACCAGGAAAAGGCAGATGAGCTAAATAGGTTATTTTCTTCAGTATATACAAGGGATGTACCAGTGGTTGGGACACTGCAACATAATGGGGCTACACTACCTTCACCAAATAACTGGTGAACGCAGGAAGAAATCCAAAAGAGGTTGAAAAAAATAAATGTTTGTAAAGCCCCAGGTCCTGATGGAATACATCCAAGGGTACTAAGGGAACTGGGTTCTGTAATAGCCAAACCATTATATATAATTTTTCAAGATTCACTCAACACTGGGTCTCTACAAGATGACTGGAGAAAAGAAGAGGGGATACCTATATTTAAGAAGAAAGCAAGAGCAAATCCAGGGAATTATAGACCTGTAAGTCTCACTTATGTAGTGGGAAAGCTTTAAAAAGGGTTAATAAGAGATAGCATACGATAATATGTCTGTTTAAAGAAGATTAAAAGTAGGAGTAAACACAGGTTTGTCAAGCAAACTGAATTAGCTTCTATGAGGAGATTAGTAAGAACTTGGATCAAGGCAACTCAGTGGATGTAGTCATTTTGGATTTTGCAAAGGCTTTTCATACAATGCCACATGGAAAATTATTTTGTAAGCTAAGGGATAAAGGAATTGCCGTAAATATCTGCTCATGGATTGAGAGCTAAAAGACAGGAAGCCAAGGGTAGTTGTAAATGGAATACACTTAGATTGGACTAATGTGGTGAGTGGGGTTCCTCAGGGTTTAGTATTAGGTGCTCTCATTTTTAACATATTTATTAATGACTTAGAAGTAGGACTGGAACGTAGTGTCTCCATTTTTGCTGATGACACTAAGTTGTGCAAGGTAATTAAATAAGATAATGATGTACTTTCCCTCCAAAGGGATTTGCATAAATTAGAGAAATGGGAGACTAAATGGCATACAGTTACAACTACAATATGTAATTATATGGTAGTAAAACAGCTATTAACTTTTAACATGTAATAATTTTAATAAGCAGTAATTTTGTTATATTGTACTATATTTACATTAATCAAATGTATTTTAATATGGGATGGGTGAAACTCTAGTCAACACTTTAAGCAGATTTAAGAAAGAATATATTTCAAACAGAAGGTATATAATAGTCTAGTTATTTTAATTAGAACCTCTTTTTAAATTATTCTGCTTTTGTTAGAACACTGTCAACTTTGTCTTTGTTTCTTCTCAATGTTGTATTGAAGTTTTTCTTTATGTCTGTAATATTCTTGAAAATATATCTTGTCTTACCAATTATATCTTGTAATTATTTGCATTGCTCTTTTAATATTGATTCCTTAGTTCTTCTTCCTATTATCTGGAATTCTAAATTTAATTAAACATATTTTCCCATATCACTGTTGCCTTTTGATCTTTCCTTTGCTATTTCAGAAGCCTCAGCAGATAACCATTTTGCTTTAGAATCTTCTTTTTGTTTTGGGATGTTTTTTTTGTTGTTGTTGTCATCTCCTGCATAATTTTGCAAACATCTGTCTATAATTATACTAGGTTTCTTTGGTGTGTTGTTTTTTGTAACAAGGGACATTCTATTCAAAATCATCTGCAACTAACTATCCTTTTGACTACGTGCAAGCTTCATCATAAAACTCAGGGCTTCCTGTACTTATCTTCTTTCCTTCCCAGTAATATATTGTACACCTTCTGATAAGAGAGGCGCATCTTCCAGTATCATTTTGGCATATTGGTTTCAATTGTCCATGAGGTTTTCTTTGCAAAACTACTGTAGTAGGTTGTCATTGACTTCTCCAGTGGACCATATTTGGTCTGATATCTCTGACATGACCTGTCTGTCTTGGGCATCTGTACAGACTATAGCTCATAACATGTTTTATTAAGATATTGAGATATACAAGCCCCTTGACAATGTTAAGGTAATGATCCAATAAGTTAACTAACATAGTACTAAACATATTTATTGCTTACCATTATTTTGTGAATTAGCCAACCCAGTTTCCAACAGTGTATGTCATATTGTATTTTGTCAGAATATGAATTTTGTCACATGAACAATTGAGATATCATATAAAAAGAGAGTTTAGAACTATACTACATTTGAGTATTGAAGCTGAGTACTTTACTGTGTACTCTAAAGCTAGCCTTATTCACCATTGACAATGATTTTTGCAATACATAAGAGGGTTGGCTAACTGAAATAAACAAAGAATGCTTTCCTTGTGGCAAATGTAAGTCCTTCTCAGAGTTCTTAGATTTTGGGAATTTGAAATTTGTGTAAATATGATATCAAGCATTACACTTCATGTTTAACAGCAGCAGTTGTATGTCAGATAAAGTTCTCATGTGGCTTAAAATATATTGGCAAGAAAGAGAGGCAACTGTGTCATAGAGTGCTAGAATATAGTAACTCTGTTCTCAATTAATAAGGTGTATGACAATCACTAGTTACAACCATTTTATTTAAGGGAAGCTGCGGCATTCCATTGTGACTATTAGATTGTTACATCTGTGTGATAGTAACATGCTTTTCCTGTGAGATATAGTTTGTTGGTATTGTAATCCACTAGTATTAATGGAAGATCAGATAATTTGTCTATTTATTAATTCTGACAGTAGCGGCAAGTTGTGCCGTGAGGTATTACTTATTGGATTGCATAAAGTTTCCGTTATATGGTACCAGTAGCTTGGATATAAGTCATATAGTTTTTAGTAGACTTAGACATTGTGTGAGTAGTCTATGTAGCTAAAGGTCTTTAAATATGTTAACGAACAGCTAATTAGCTGAGGCTAAACTGAGCTGTGTTTTACACTGCCTGACCACACGCACAATATATTTGAATACCAAACAACATATATCTCTTAAAAAACACACTAACAGATAATGTTCATCTCTCAGAAGAGTTAGTTGAATTCCAGCACTAAGTTTATAATCAAATAACTGTGTGGCAACTGTACACATTTATAGTTACAGTAATAGTATTGGATGTCATTTATGCAACCACAAGGTAAAGACTAACACAGTTTCTTTTACAAAATTATGACTTAGTTTATGCACTATTTCTTATAGTGCAATATTTGGGATAATAAAAGATTGCGTCAGTGCTATTACATTTCTTGTGTGGAATTTACTACAGTGCCCAATCATGGGCAAATGATTATATCAATTAGATCATTACCTTCACATTGTCAAGGGGCATTTATATCTCAATGATGTTATGAGCCTCTAGTCTGCACAGATGCCCAAGACAGACAGGTCATGTCAGAGATATCAGACCAAATATGGTCCACTGGAGAAGTCAATGACAACCTACTCCTGTAGTTTTGCAAAGAAAACCTCATGGTATTGATTTGTATCATTTGTACTATCTCATCATCATATTTCCTCTTAGCAGTTCCACATTGTGAAGGCATACAGGTAGTTAAACTAAATCATTACATTTGGGTCTCTACTCACCTGATAATTTTAGAAAGTGGGTTATATATTTCTGAATATGGATGCATGAGAATAGCATGTGCCATTAGGCTGCCTGTGGCCTACTATTACAAATCCATTCATTTCATTTATCAAAAATATTCAACAAATTGAAACAGAGCATTTCGATTTTAAGCCTTCCCGTAAAACTAACAATTGACATTTATGTAAAACCTATTGACACACGGTTATCTTTTGGGAATTTTTATCTCCTAAACAAAGAGATATTTGGGCTTACTTACTTTTGATAAATGTCCAAAACATCCAGTAATATTCTCAAACAAAAGAAATTAAAACATAAGAGATGTTTGCAGTAAGAAAATAAATGAAGTGTGAAACAGGCGAGTTATATTCCCCTATTTGGGTTGTTCACAATGTGGTGGGTAATAGGGCGAAGCACCCTTACACATATCCCTTTTCACTGCCTGGAAAGGATATGAGATGAAGAAACAATATAAAATATCATAGTAACAGTAACTGAGGTTGAAAAAAGACTTTTAGACCGCCAAAGTTAACTTTTGAATTTGTCTAACTTACATTACTGTGAAGAACCCCTTTCGCTCTTTAAAATTAGATTTCTTTACTTCTAAAGTAAAGAAATCTCAAGGATAGCCCTGTTTATCAGCTGGAAATCTCTTCTCAAAATAAGATTATCTGACAAGTCATTATATTGGCCTTAGATATATTATTATTATTTATTATTATCTTTATTTATATTGTGCCAACTTATTCCGTAGCGCTGTACAGGGGTTTAGTACATGGCAAAAAACAAACTTAACACCTTATAAAGAATGGAGGGCCCTGTTTTTGAGCTTATAATCAAATGTACATAGTGCTTGTTTCCAAGACACGGACACACGATTGAAAACTTGCAAACTTAAAATCTAAGGGTTTAGGTGTGATACAAGAGGGTGACAAATACAAAATGGCAACGTGAATGCAATTTGTTTAGTCCATTGGAGGGGTCTGTGAGTTGTACTGTAGATTGTGGGTGGGAGTGATATTAAGCTGTGGAGTGTGCAGTTGTAATTATAAAGGCTGAAGGTGATAAGATTTTTTAAACTGTGTGTTTTTAGTAATTTTTTAAAGCTTTTGAGGCAGGAAGATAATCTAATGATAATATTAATATAAGGTAATCAGATACCCATCAAGGGGAAAAAATACGTTCCTCTTCATTCCTCTTCATCATTTTATTGCACTTGTCTTTAAATTTCCTGGCTCTACAATGTCCTTTTGTTAAAGTGGTGCCCAAAATTGTTCTCCATATTCCAAAGTAGGGCATACTATGGCCCTCATTCAATTGCAATTTGGCCAATTGAATAGGGGTCTAAATAAGCACATAACATATTTTTTGAAAGAAGTTTTTAGTTAGTAAACATCTATCCAAAAGCAAGGTTTTCACTAACTAAAAACTTATTTTAAAAAAATATGTTATGTGCTTATTTAGAGCCCTATTCAATTGGCCAAATCGCAATTGAATGAGGGCCTATGTATTTAAAAGTGGCATAATAAAATTTGCTTACCTTGGTTTGCAGTTGTTTCTTGACATTGGTCAAAATTACATAGGCGGTTGTCCACAAGCCTCCTAAATTTCTATCTCTGATATCGCTGGATTTGTTCCATTTAGATTATAAATGGCATGCATATTTTTTCATATTAAATACACAAGTCAATACGGATAGGGAATCAGTGTTTTAAATTCTCAACCTCAAGGAAACTGTTTTTGTAAGCAATGCTTACAAAAACAATTCAACAACTGTGAAAAAAAATACATTTTTGAACATACAAAGAGGAAAAGGGAGTGTTCTTCTAGAAAATGTTCAGCATTTCATATCAAATTGGTAGAAAGAGGTAGAGCAAGTTCAAGAAAAAAAAATTAGCATAAGGAGTATGTGTATGCCTTCTGTAGGGCATAATCACAATTTAATTTGGGGATTGGTACAAGTGGTCTAATTAAATTCAAGAACAAAACTTTAATCACACCAGGCATAAATCATGATTGGGTACAATTTAAAACAGTGTGGAATACTTCGGTAAGTCCAAGAAAACTGCCAACTCCTTGTTCACACAGCAAGGAAGATCCACATGATTTTAAACTGTAGTCAAATTCTTGACCATCTGCAAAAAAAGTTGTATTTTAGCAGTCAATATAACTTTATAAAATTATATAAATATACTGTAGATAAACATTACTTTATGTACCACAATGCTGAATTACAGCAAGACTGACATTTATTACCTTGATCTCTGAGTTTCCCAATATATTCTCTGCAATTATTCTGAGACCCTCTGCACTCCCTTTCTTTGGTGCTAATACATTCTTCCAAACCAAATTGAAAGCACGATGGACATACTATTCCATTGGGTTCATCGCTGTCAGCAGGAGGCTCTAGTATACAATAGTAAATAAACAGATTACTGTGCAACTAATAATACTGTACATATAGCTGTTAATCTGAAAAATATACATATATCTTTTTTTAAAAGCAAAGTACTAAGATTTTTCCTTATAAGACATTTGTAAAACAATATTTTAATAAGGTTTGTTGTTGTTTTTTTAAAAGCTGCCTGTAAGTGCGTATTATTATGCTGAATAAAAATTAGACCTTCGGTCAGGGTCCGCTTCTTGTACTGACAGTAGTGTTCTCTGTTACTTATGTTTATCATAAATAAATATATTTATTTATGATAAAAAAGAAGTAAATGAGAGACAGATAGTTTTGAATGTTTAATGCACAGAGAGGATTTTTAAAACAACTGACACTATTGTTCCAAGTTTCACTAAAAGAAGAATAAATGTTAGTACTCAAGCCTCACGTGATATACTAATTCATATAGTATGATATAGTCTTCCAACAGATCTACAAATTACAAAGGCAATTATTATGTTGTCACATTGTACAGGGAATTGGTTATTATATTTACAAATTATAAACTTTTTTACTGTCCTGTACACAATATACTCTAACATTATTTTTAACATCATTTATAATATTATTCTCAAAACAAAAAGCACATTTACCTATTGTGCAGAGCATGTCAAAACTGGCATTAGTTTGATCATTTAAAGTCAAAATTAGATCACAGTTGGGTCACACAAGTCACAGCGGACACTTTGACATAATATTACAATTTAACTGTGAATTTATGTGCAATGAAAATTTAAATAAAATGATATATTTACTTAATATCACGTACATAAGAGATTTCTTATCTGTAAATAACATCCCTTACCGGAAAAATGTCCCGTATTGCAGCAATTGCCTGAGCAGCATTTGTAGCTCTGAGCAAAAGACGCCTTCTCAGCAGTACCATAAGACAATGCGTCACAGGATAAGTTGCCAGCACATCCCTTATACAATGATCGAAAAGTGATTCCATCTGTGGTAGAAAATTGTAATACAAAGATATCAGTGCAAACACAACAGCTCTTTAATATTAACTAACATGGAAAAAACTTTAAATGTTAATCACAAAATATAATGTTAAAACCTGGAAGTGTGTGAAGCACTGCTAGATATAGACACACAAATATACTTTCATGCAGAAAAAAACACACACGAGTAAACTGCCTCATGAAATTGTGTAAATGTTATTGGCCAATTTCTGTTTACTTTGGGATTCTGACACAGACCAAGAAATACCATCCAGCCATATGTCTCACATCCTATTCTGCTGACCTACTTTCTGTACAAGGAGTTTGTATCCCAAGAAAGGCATGGCGCCACAACCAACATAGGTCTCCATTCCATATCTCTTGTAGGCAAAATGACAAGCGCATTTTCTCATTAACCATTTACCAGCAATCACTTCACACACCTTAAAAAAAACCTATATAAAATACTGTCTTAATGTTTGTGAAGTACCTAAAAGGATGCTTAAAAAAGTACTCTATATGCAACATTCTAACAGGACTCTCTTTTCATTTAATCTGTCCTGATATTGTTTTTATCTTCTGTTCACCCTGGCACCTTATAAATATTAGATAATAATAATAATAATTCTTTATTCTTTATTTTTGATACTATTTTTTGTGTAACATTTAGTGTAGGGACTACGGGCATACTTATGGACCCCCATTGGTTATGTTAATTGAGGGTCCAATATACAGTCCTGTGGTGGTGGTTGGAAGGGTTCCATGGCAGTAGGTTAAGGACCCGCAAAGTAGGGGTTATAGTTAGGTGGTGCCATGGGAGTCCATGATGTCCCCAATCGAAGAAAGGAGGAAATTCCAGAAGCAGAGAGCATCCTACTTCAAATTCAGTGTATCAAACATTTTAGTATTAAAATGATATTGAGGAGAATAAGACTAAGTAACCTAGTTAAAACATATATTATAATATATAAAACTCGTTTTTGCCTGAAGCTTCCATATTTCTAAAAAAGCTAATGAATAAAAGCTGAGTGGTGTCATTTTTTGCTATACCTCCCTCACTATATAAACTTCCATCCATTTTCACAAATGTTTTGGAAAATTAATTTTGTAGGAATTGACTATAACTGGTTTATATTGGGCAAACATTGTTTTAAGTATACAAAATAATGACTTGGGCTTAAGAAAAATAACAAATATAGCTGCACACAAATATGTATACCATTTCTTTCTGAATGAAATTATATAGACTTGAAAGTAAGTCTTTTCAAATGTTCTTCAGTGTAATTTTCCATTTGTTTACCATGTTGAACATACGATTAATGAGAATGTTATATATATATATATATATATATTTATTTATTTATACTTAGTAAAACTCAGTATCATGAAACAAGGGATTAAAGGAAAGACAAACACTTCAGACTTTTTTTACCTTAAGAATTATACATTATAGTCTACTCCTTTTCTATTTCAAATTTGAGATATATAAATGTATAGACTGATATTGCAAAAAACGTTTTTTTTAAATCCACTCTTCTATTGTCTGCTTCTGTGATGTTCATAGAATAAATACAATTTCAAATGTTTTTGAAACAGAGTGTAGCAAAGATCAGTGTAAGTAAGGAATCTGGGAAGATCACAGGAGAGACTAGTAATACAGTAATGGTGTTGTCACTTACCTAGATATATAACTTCAGAAATTGTAATACACCTGGAATCCTTAGGGCAGTAAATCTTTTTCTCTTTGCATTTGTCACTGCCTCGTTGGTAGCAGCTTAGGCAAAATGTACCATGCGCTAGGAAGAGAACAGTTTCACATTTGTTGACAAATGATAAATATTAGAATGAATATTTTTAGAAGAATCACTTACAGCTTAAAGTTTCATCCATAACTAGATACAACAGTAGTTTGTCAAATCTATCAATGCAATTAGGAACATACAGTGAAACAGTTTTTATTAAAAACATATATACTGCAACTATATCTCATTACTTTTCTGAAATATAATGAACCCAACTGTATCAGAGTTCATTTATTATTAATCACTTATTTTGTAGGTATTTACCATGGAAAAAACAATATTATCAGTATGGGGTTAGTCTCATAATTACAGCCAAAGGAAATACAGGATTTTATATTGCAAATACTAAGAGTAAAAATATTAGATTAATATTGATGGTTACATAGTTACATAGGGCCTCATTCAATTGCGATTTAGCCAATTGAATAGGGCTCTATATAAGCACAGAGCATATTTTTTTACAGAAGTTTTTAGTTGGTGAAGACCTTGCTGTTGGATAGAAGTTCACTAACTAAAAACTTCTGTAAAAAAAACATGCTATGTGCTTATATAGAGCCCTATTGGACTGGCCAAATTGCAATTGAATGAGGCCCATAGTAATTAAGGTTGAAAATAGATTTTCATTCATCAATTCAGTCAAGTTCAATCTTTTTAGATCTCCTCTAATCTGCAATATGTTGATTTATTGTTAATTGATCCAGAGGAAGGCAAACAGAAAGAAAAAACAAGTGGAAGATAGCCAATTGTCTCAAAAAGGGAAACAAATAACAATTCTTTCCTGACCCCAGATACTGGTGACTCCCCCTGGATTAATATTCCCTTTCTAATTATCCAGCATAACCCATAATGCACTTTTTACTCAAAAAATATATCAATCCTCTTTATAAAGTTAACTCAAATCTGCTGTCACCACCTTCATTGGCAGATAATTCCACAGTCTTAACCACCTTTATCGTGAGAAATCCTTTTCTTTATTTAAGGTCAGATCTTTTTACTTCTAACCTCAAGGCATTTACTCTTTGGCACAAAAAGTTCACTTGTCAAAGCATTATATCCCCTCTTAGATTACTTTTTTTCTAGAGAAAATATAAGTGTAATTTGGTTAGTCTTTTCTCATAACTTAGCCCCTGCATTTCCCTTATTAGTTGTGTTGCCCTCTGTAATTTTTCCAGCTATAAAATGCCCTTTTTATGAAGTGGTGCCCAAAATTGTACTCCATATTCCAAATGAGGGCGTACTAGAGATTTATATAGTGGCAGAATTATATTTGCTTCCCTGGCTTCTATACCCTTCTTAATACATGCTAATATTTTATTTGCCTTTGCAGCTGCTGCTTGGCTTTGAGCGCTGTTACCTAGGTGGTTGTCCACAAGCACTCCCAAATCCCTTTCAATATCTGATACCCCTAGATTTGCTCCATTAAGAACATAAATTGCATGTCTATTTTTCCTTCCCAGATGCATCACTTTACATTTATTTGAATTAAATCTCATCTTCCATTTAGATGCCCATTTCTCTAATGTATGCAAATCCCTTTGGAGGAAAAGTACATCATTCTCTGATTTAATTACCTTGCACAACTTAGTATCATCAGCAAAAATACTTTCCAATCTAAGTCATTCATCAATCTATTAAAAAGGAGAGGACCTAATACTGAACCCTGAGGAATCCCACTTACCAGATTAGTCCAATTGGAGTATGTTTAATTTACAATGACCCTTTGCTTTCTGTCTTTTAGCCAGCTCTCAGTCCATGAGCAGATATTTACTGCAATTCCTGTTTCCCTTAAATTGCACAATAGTCTCCCATGTGGCACTGTATCAAAAGCCTTTGCAAAATCCAAAAAGACTACATCCACTGAGTTGCCTTGATCCAAGTTCCTACTAACCTCCTCATAGAAACTAATAGGATTTGTTTGACATGACCTATCCCTCATAAATCATTGTTGATTCCTACCTTTTAAAAGCTTTCCCACTACAGAAGTGATTCTCACTGGTCTATATTTTCATGGATTTGCTCTTGCTCCCTTCTTAAATATAGGTATCACATCTGATTTTCTCCAGTCATCTGGTAGCGACCCAGTGTTGGCTATTACAGAACCCAGCTCCCTCAGTACCTGGGTGTATTCCATCAGGAATTATTAACATTTTTTTTTTCAACCTCTTTTGGATTTCTTTCTGCGTTAACCAATTATTTGGTGAAGGTAGTGTAGCCCCATTATGTTGCGATGTTCCAACCACTGGTACCTCCCTTGTGTATACCGAAGGAAATATCATATTTAGCTCATCTGACTTTTCTTGTTTACATTGTAATGTTCCTATAGCTTCCCCCTGGTCTTCTTCCAATTAAAATGTTTAAAAAATATACTTTAGGGTTAGTCTTACTTTGCAACAAACTTTTCATTTTCTATTTTAGCCAGTCTAATAGCCCTGTTGTCACCTTGGTGATTTCCTTGTATTTACATAAAGCAGTCTCTGTCCCCTCTTTTTTGTATAATTTAAATGCCTGTTTTTTTACTCCGTATCTTGATCTTTAAATCATTGTTAAGCCATATGGGATGTGATTTACTCCTTTTACTTTTATTCCCATGGTAATAAGTATATATATTTAGTAATTAATTGGACATTATCCATTTATGGTCAGTATTTTTACCTGTCAGTTATTAGTCCCAGTCTATACGTTGTATTTCTGCCCTTAAACCGTTAAAGCCTGCCCTTTCAAAATTGAGAGTTTTTGTTGACCCCTGACAGTCTTGACCTGTATATTATAGATAACACAAAAACATATATGTCACTGCAGATAAGAGCCCCAAAGATGTGTCTAATGTAATCGTCTATCTAAATGTTTTGCTTAATTAACCCTCATGCTTATCCTTATGTTTATATCAGTCCTAATTAAATCCCTTAATTGTGTTTGGCCCTATCACTTCCACCACTTAGTCCATTACCCTTTCTTGTTCTTGCATTCACCTTTCAACTTAATTTAAAACTAAAATATATTGGTATATTTATATTATATCACTCTCTCCCTTCTGGCCTCTACACTATATTTCCTTAGGAGCAAACAGTATGTCAAGATTTTTTTAAATGGGGATTGGTTTTAAAAACAGCTCAATAAAAACACTATAGCAATAAGCATATCATTTTCTGAAATCTAATGAATATGAAAGTTCAGGGAAGCATAAAGTGTGGAGATTTTTGCTAGAAGAACTAAAAAACACACTCATGTCTTAGATATGTATACATTATTTCCTTTTGGTATTTTTTTTTGTAAGTACAATATTATATTTACACTAGCGACTTGCCCGTCAAAAATGACGGCATGATAGAGTTTTATAAATTGTGTCTCCCCCCCCCCCCGCTCCCGCCATCAGTGTTTCTTCCCTCCCTCTCCCTTCCCTGTGACTCTTCCCCCTACCCTGTGTCTCTTCCCCCTCTCCCTCCCTTGTGTTTCTCCGCCCTCCCATCACTTTCCCCACTCTCCCTCCCCTGTGTCTTTCCACCCCCTCTCCCTCCCCTGTATCTCCTTCCACCCTCCCCTGTGTCTCCTTCCCCCCTCTCCCTCTACTGTGTAACCTTTCCCCCTCTCCTTTGCCTCCTTTCCCCCTCTCCTTTCCCCCTCTCCCTCCCCTGTGTATCTTCCCCCCTCCCCTGTGTATCTTTCCCCATCTCTCTCCCCTGTTTCTCTTCCCCCTCTCCCTCCCCTGTTTATGTTCCCTCCTCTCCCTCCCCTGTGTCTCTTCCCCTCCCTCCCTCCCCTGTATGTCTTCCTCCCCCTCCCTTCCCCTGTGTCTCCCTCCTCCTCTCCCTAAGTGTCTCTTCTCCATCCCCTGTGTCTCTTCCCCCCCTCTCCCTCCCATGTGTCTCTTCCCCCTGTTTGGGAAAAATCATACCCACAGACCACATTTTACTCCGAAACCCAAGCATGATACCAAAAAACAGAGTCCTCTGATAATTTTCTTATTATTAGATATTATTTAGACAAAAACTTACTGAAATACATATTTGTTTAGGCTAAGAGTTGTATATGGCAACTACTGAAACTGCTATATCATGGGTCATGCAGATTTAACTGTAACATACCGTATGTTCTACAATAGAAAAAAAATACTGGTTCTGAGCTAAAATTCACAAGTGCTACAAAAAGTAAGTGATACATGCTATATATATATATATATATATATATATATATATATATATATAAATACACAAAAAAATGTAAGGATATTTGTATTTTCCACAACACCCCCCTCTCCCTCCCCTCTTTCTCTCCCCCCTCTCCCATCCCTGTGTTCTTCCCCCTCTCCCTCCCCTGTGTCTCCTTCCCCCCTCCCCTGTGTCTCCTTCCCCCCTCTCCCTCCCAAGTTTCTCCTTTTCCCCTCTCCCTCTCTTATGCCTTCTTTCCATTTCTCCCTCTCCTTTCCCCCTCTCCCTCCCCTGTGTCTCCCCCCTTCCTTCACTGTGTCTCTTCCCCCCTTCTCCCTCCCCTGTGTCTCTCCCCCCTCTCCCTCCCCAGTGTCTCTTCCCCCTCTCCCTGCCTTTTGTTTCTTCTCCCTCCCTTGTTTCTCGTTTCCCCCTCTCATGTGTCTTTTCCCCCTCTCTACTTCTTTGGTGTTTCTTCCCCCCTCCATGTGTCTCTTCCCCCCCTCTCCTTCCCTTGTGTATCTTTCCACCTCCCTCCCCTGTGTCTCTTCCCCCTCTCTCTTCTGTGTATCTTTTCACCCCTCTCCCTCCCATGTTTCTCTTCCCCCCTCTCTCCCTTACCCTGTGACACTCCTCCCCTCCCTCCCCTGTGTCTCCTTCCCCCCTCTCCCAGCGCAATGCGCATGCCGCACATTCCGCAAGCGCAAGCCACAAGGGGTATTTACGAGTTTGTCTTTCACGCTATTTTTAACATAGCGCGACATCAACTCTCTATTACAACTATTATATGTGATTAACAATAGCACATTGGTCATATTGCAAATAAACACAACCATATTATTCATCACAGCAGGTATCAGTTTTCTTTTAAAAGAAAGCTGATTCTTTCTGTTGTTTTCCCGGGAGGGTGTGTCCTAATAAACTAATATGTTTTCCCTGCTGAGAAGCTATGGCAGTTCCAGGTGTCACATTCCCACTGTGTAGCTAGTAAAGTATAATTTCAATGTAATCAAAGTTTCCTGCCACATCTGAAAGCTGATCTGCTAGATCCAAAATGGTAGACCCCACAGCAGCATAATTGCAACTAAAATGTAATGTATTATAGACTAGTTTATTTTCTATTCTAAAACAAAAAGTGTGTTTTCAAGTGCTTTTTTTAAAAATAGCGTAAGTATGACCACAGTGGTCCTTTAAGCACAATGATTATTTAGCAATCTACCTTGGTGATTAGTGCTGACATTTTCCTAGTCAACAGTGGTTAACTATTAAAACTTTATCCAGGTTTTTTTGGAGCTCCATTCTACTCTGACATGTAGAAGCAAGAAATGTCTCCTTTGTAACAGTGGAAGCTTTTTTATGGTTACTAGCGATCCATTTCATTTCTGCTCTCCTAAAACTACTCTTCAAATTAGTTGACACACGTCTGAGTCTGAAGTTCAGTGGTCTCCATAACAATGCTAGCTCTAACTTCTTCCCTTTCCCCTATATACAGTATGTATACACACTACTTGCAGTGGTAGGGAAGTGGTAAACTATTAATCAAAATGAAGGGAGGGGTTTTATGACCCCTGCTACCCCTTATGATCCCAGGATTCCCAGAGATTTCCTCTTTGCACATGCTGAAGGAAACCCCAGGATTCCTTCTTTGCACTCACTGAAGGAAACTCTGGTTATTCCCTCTTCCCACGTGTTGAGGGTACCCTGGGGATTTCCTCTTCCCACGCAACATCCCCAGGGACCCACATGGTATAAATAGATGGGGAATTCTTAACAACAGCGCATGGGAAGGGGAAATTACTACGGTTCCCTGCTCACAGTGCATGGGAACATGGGATCCCCATGGTCCCCAAGAACACATGGAAATAGGCAATCCCCGGGATACCCAAAGTTTAGAGTGGGTATTGGGGGAAATCTTGGTGATTTCAAGGTCCCTATGGTTGAGGGTATTGAGGGGATCCAGGGGCACCCCAGAGGAATTTTATTTAGGAGGTGTAGGGGAGTATAATGGGGGGCATTGTTAACTCCTCAATTGTGCTGAATATGAGAAATAAAGCCTCATATCCAACTCAGTTAAGGTGCTAGACTGATTTGTGTGCCAGACCTGATTCTTGTTTCCTTCTCAGAGGAATTTGTTTATGCCTTTATAGATAGATCAGCGTACACAGAGGATTTTTGGACAAACTGAGGACTTAACATGCATCACTAAGATTTTAGTATGTGAAAAATGTGGAACATTTTAATGGGACAGCTACACGTGGATTGTGATTTTTGGACTTTTTACACTATTTAGTAAGGCTACACTTACACTTCTTGTGGGGCTAATTTTTTGTGGTTTGGAATAGGTTGGTAGTGATTTAGTCAACTTGACTCTTAAATCAGAAACTTTGAGGAATGGCATCAAGCCCTTGAATAATGATAATAATGATCCAGAAAATCTTTAGATTGTCCAATAAGAGACATTTCCAGTAACTTCTACTCATTTTAAGATGCAAGCTTACAGGCAAACAATAGCAACGTTTGGGCTTATTTCCTACTTCCATGGGATCCCTAAGTTCTAAAGTACAAAAGACTATGTTTCATAATACAAAATATGCCGAAAAGCAAGAATTTAGCAGGTTAACTGTCTTTGTAATGGAAATAATGACATATTATAGAAAATGCAATTCTGTATTTCCCAGTAGTTACCAGAAAAAAATCAACTTACCCATGTTTTGAAAACCAAGTGAGCACAAGCAGAAAATGAGAAGCTTCATGTTGATGGAAATAAAGTTTCATGAATTAAATTGAGTCTTAGTCCTCAGTAATGTGCACATATGGAGTCCTGAGTCTATGCTGCAGATATTTATACACTGGATAAGGATGATGTGTAAAACAAACAACATGTCATTATAGCAATGCTGATCCTTATTATTGTGTATCTTCAGAATGTGAGATGTTGTGACTACACAAATAAGCTGTGTGTTTTTCCATTTATTTATGACAGCAATTCTACATGTTTATGTACTTCAATTTCTTGATGGTGTTTCCTTGTAATTACATAAAGCAGCAAAACAGCCACACCTTAATCAAATGACTGTAGATCAGCAAGGCACTTTAACATTTTGTTGGGAAATGTAACTTTTAATCATTTTAAATGTGGAATACGTTTTCTGATATACAAATTACTATATTACATAGTTACATAGTTACATAGGCCCTCATTCAATTGCAATTTGGCCAATTGAATAGGGCCCTAAATAAGCACATAACATATATTTTTTAAAGAAGTTTTTAGTTAGTAAGCAACTATCCAAAAGCAAGATTTTCACTAACTAAACACTTCTTTAAAAAAAATATGCTATGTGCTTATATAGAGCCCTATTCAATTGGCCAAATCGCAATTGAATGAGGGCCATAGTATTTAAGGTTGAAAAAAGACTTTCAGTCCATCAAGTTCAACCTTTTAAGATCTCCTCTGATCTGCAATATGCCGATTAACTATTAATTCATTAGTTGTTAATTAATTATTAATCAATTATTTAATGTTTTTTTTATTTTTTTATTATTATTATTAATTAGTCCAGAGGAAGGCAAATAGAAAAAAAAAATAAAACAAGCGAGACTTAGCCAATTGTCTCAAGGGGAAATGTAAAAAAATTGGATCATTACTGTCTCTCTAATTATCCATGATAACCCTGAATACCCTTTTTAATTAGAAATAAATCTAGTCCCCTTTTAAAGTTATCTATCGAATCTGCTGACACCACCTCCTCTGGTAGAGAATTCCACAGATTAACCACCCTTACTGTGAAGAACCCTTTTCTTTCTTTGAGGTGGAATCTTTTTACTTCTAACCTCAAGGGATGTCCTCTTGTCAGTTGAAAACCTCTTGGCACAAAAAGCTCCCCCGACAAATCTTTATACTGACCCTGGATGTATTTATATAAGGTAATCATATCTCCTCTTAGACGCCTTTTTTTCTAGAGAAAATAAGTTTAATTTGGTTAGTCTTTCTTCATAACTTAGCCCCTCCATTCCCCTTATTAGTTTTGTTGCCCTTCTCTGTAACTTTTCCAGCTCTAAAATGTCCTTTTTATGAAGTGGTGCCCAAAATTGTATTCCATATTCCAAATGAGGGCGTACTAGAGATTTGAATAGTGGCAGAATTATATTTGCTTCCCTGGCTTCTATACCCTTCTTAATAGTCTCCCATGTGGCACTGTATCAAAAGCCTTTGCAAAATCCAAAAAGACTACATCCACTGAGTTGCCTTGATCCAGGTTCCTACTAACCTCCTCATAGAAACTAATTAGATTTGTTTGACATGACCTATCCCTCATAAACCCATGTTGACTCCTACTTATAATCCTGTTCAGATAGACATATTCTTGTATATTATCCCTTATTAACCCTTCTAAAAGCTTCCCCACCACAGAAGTGAGGCTCACTGGTCTATAATTCCCCGGATTTGCTCTTGCTCCCTTTTTAAATATAGGTATCACATCAGCTTTTCTCCAGTCATCAGGTAGAGACCCTGTGTTGAGTGAATCTTGAAAAATTAAATATAATGGTTTGGCTATTACAGAACCCAGTTCCCTTAGTACCCTTGGATGTATTCCATCAGGACCCAGGGCTTTATTAACATTTATTTTTTCCAACCTCTTTTGGATTACTTCCTGTGTTAACCAATTATTTGGCAAAGGTATTGCAGCCCCATTATGTTGCAGTGTCCCAACCACTGGTACCTCCCTTGTGTATACTGAAAAAAAGAACCTATTTAGCTCATCTGCCTTTTCCTGGTCATTAATTTTCAGACTGTGTCACATTGTAATGTTCCTATAGCTTCCTTCCTCGCCTTCTTCCCATTAATATACTTAAAAAATATTTTAGGGTTAGTCTTACTCTCTTTTGCAATTAATTTTTCATTTTCTATTTTAGCCAGTCTAATCGGGCTTTTGCAAGCCTTGTTGATTTCCTTGTATGCCCGTAAAGCAGTCTCTGTCCCCTCTTGTTTGTATAATTTAAATGCCTGATTTTTACTCTGTATCTTGATCTTTAAATCATTGTTAAGCTACATGGGTTGTGATTTACTCCTTTTACTTTTATTCCCACACGGTATATACCGATGTGTATGTATATTTAGTAAGGATTTAAATGTTGTACACTTGTGGTCAGTATTTTTACCCATCAGTTCTCTGTCCCATTCTATACTTTGTATTGCTGCCCTTAGACCGTTAAAAACTGCCCTTTTAAAATTAAGAGTTTTTGTTGGCCCCTTAAAATGTTGTTTTTTTAATTCAATCTCAAATGAGACTGTGTTGTGATCACTGTTTCCCAAAGGTGCCCTATTTCAACATTTGATACAATATCAATATTATTTGTAATGAGTAAATCTAAGATAGCTTCATTTCTAGTAGGCTCTTGTATAACCTGGGCCAGATAATTATCCCTAAATGTACTCAAGAACCTGCTCCCCTTAGCTGAACTGCTGGTCTCATTTATCCAGTTTATTTCAGGGTAATTAAAATCTCCCATTATTAGAACTTGCCCGTGCTTAGCTGCATTTCCAATCTGTAACAATAATTGTATTTCCTCACTTTCAGCTATATTTGGGGGTTTATAGCATACTCCTACTAATATTCTTTTGGAATTTGCTGCTCCGCTATTTAACTCTACCCACAAACATTCAACTTTATCACTAGGTCCACCATAAATATCTTCTCTGACTATAGCCTTAAATTCAGGCTTAACATACAGACAAATCCCTCCTCCTCGTTTACCATTGCCTCTATCTTTCCTAAATAGGTTATAACCATCCAGATTAATAGTCCAGTCATGAGATTCATCCCACCATGTTTCGGTAATGCCTATTAAATCCTATTTTTCATTAATTGCTAATAATTCTAACTCTCCCATTTTTCCCGGCAAGCTTCTGGCAATAGCAAGCATACACCTTATGTTATGAGTCTGTAGTTCTGAAGTGCCTGCCACTGAACTTGAATTACTTAGTACTACCTCCCTATTGACTATACTACCCCTCCCCCATCTCCTCCCCTATGAGTTGTTAATTCATCCCTTATACCCTCTACACTTTCTACCCCATTACTTATATCTAGTCCCTCCCCCCCACCTACTAGTTTAAAAACTCCTCCAGCCTTTCTACCATCCTATCCCCTAGTACAAAAGCTCCCTCATCATTTAGGTGCAATCCATCCCTACTGTAGAGATTGTACCGAAGTGAGAAGTCAGCCCAGTGCTCTAAAAAGCCAAACCCCTCCTTAGTGCACCACATCTTTAGCCACGCATTAACCTCCCTAATCTCCTTCTGCCTCCCTAGGCTAGCACGTGGCACTGGTAGTATCTCAGAAAATACTACCTTGGAGGTCCTTGCCTTCAGCTTATTACCTAGTTCTCTAAAAAAAATCATTCTTTAGGACACTCCATCTTCCACTAACTTTGTCATTGGTACCAATATGTACCAAGACAGCCGGTTCATTTCCAGCCCCTCCCAATAATTTAGAAATATATATATTTTAGAAATAAATTAATATTGCTATTACAAATTATTAAAGTGTATGGCCCTCATTCAATTGCGATTTGGCCAATTGAATAGGGCTCTAAATAAGTACATACCATATTTTTTTCAAGAAGTTTTATAGTTAGTGAAAACCTTGCTTTTGGATAGATGTTTACTAACGAAAATCTTCTTTAAAAAAAATATGTTATGTGCTTATTTAGACCCATATTCAATTGGCCAAATTGCAATTGAATGAGGGCCTATGTGTTTAAATAATAATCAAGGCATACTATTTGAGTAACCAATTTAAAACATTGTTCTAAACGTTAATGCTAATACCACAAATCTAATACTTTGTCTATTTGTAGAGAGTATAATGTTGAATGAGATTACTTAAGTAATACTTGTGTACCATTTTAATTAGATTTTTAAATTGGCTGGCTCATTAAGGGTTCAGACTCGTTACTCTCACTTATTATGACAACCTTTCCAGAGATAACTTCTCTTTCAGTACTGTCCCAGACTTGATAAAGAGAGGTTATCTCTCAAAAGATTGTCATAATAAACAAACATATTTGTCCAATAAAAAAGCTAATACTGTATACTGTGATAATCTGATTAATCATATATATATACATTTGTAACAAATATTTAGTTTGGATAAATTTAAATAAATAAAAAAATAATAATATGGTTTCCTTGACGCATTTATCGGTGCTTGTTCTCCTTTGTTATAATAATCATAATGTTCTCATTTTCTATCGGTTCCTAGAGCCGTATCTCATCTGTAATCTCTTCTGGACAAGACAGGATTTACGGGCTGTGTGCTGTAATATTGGGAGTGAAGTGATTAGAATGAATGTGTAACCTAGGGGGAAAAAGTTAATTTTACGTTATCATGCACATAACGCTGCTAAATTGCAATAGGGCTGCATATTTGTAATACATGTGTTTAACATTCTAGTTTAAATGAATGTAATAATTAATTTCCACTTTAGGAGGTAAAACTCCTATTTAGTGAAGACCATGTATTACTTGCAAAGTCAAAATGTCCACTAGGCAAGTAGGTCCAATATTCAACTGTCTAAGGGTGCTGCTCTTGTGGGTACAAAATTACATAAAAACGTCTTATAATACTTGTGGCACTGTAGCCTCTTCAGTTTAATTTATTCATGAAATGTCTTGGAGAGAGAATAATACATGTTCCATCCATCCTGGTTGTATATACTTTGAGCCACATTCAATTTCAATCCCGCAACTCAATCGCAGACCACCGTATGTCTGTGGGTGAGTTGCGGGCTCTCGTTGGTCTCCCATTACGATACTATTCAATTGCTTAAGCCTCCAAGTTACTGGGCCAAAGCTGAAACCGTAAACCATGCACTGGTTCATAGCAGTTCAGGGCAGGAACATGATCAATTAAGCAAGCCTGTAAACTCCCATTTCAAATCAGCCAATAGAAAACAAGACATTGTTTTGTCATTATTATGTCTGTAAAACATGGAGGTTACATGTCAATCAATTAGGTTCAGGGATCCGATCAGACTCGCAAAAACACAAAATAAAGAATTATGAAAATGAATGCCAATACTGTTCTAGTCCATATGAGTGGCCTGATATGTATTCCCAAGATTGATTTATCCCCGAAATGAAACATAAAAATTAATTTAATTTCCCTCCGATATTGTCTATCATCACTTTCTCCGTTATTTACAGTGCAGTAGTGATTTTTTATTTGCTTTTACAGTGCTACGAGTAGGTGTTTAACCCCCTTGTTGCCTTTAACAGCAGTGAAAACATTTGCAGGATTGGGGAAACTGAGCAATTAAATAGCGATTTTCGATATGAGCCATGCGAAAGTGAAAGATCAAAGGCTTCAGGAGGCTGTAAGTTACGGGTTTAACCATCACAATCTTTTCAAGGCCGTAACTCGTAACCCATTTTTAGCCCGCAAAAAAACTCCAATTGAATGGCAAATTAACTTGCAACCTCATTTACGGGCTACAGTAACTCGTGAAAGTGCAATTGAATGGGGGCAATAGTGTGTGACAAAGTGAGACTTTTCAGAGCTCCCTTTTCCCAGGAGTTCTGAAAGAGTTATCTTCCCTAAGCAGTTGATTAGATCCACCTGAACAGACCTGACTTAAAGGATCATTTAAGTTTAAGTGCTCTTTGTGTTATGAAAGAACACAAGATTATATGTTAAAATTATCTAATTGTTTTTATTACAATAATATCAGCTAAGGAAATCTAAAGTTTTAAGTTTCTGATTACATACATGTCTATCTTGCCTACTTGCTGTTACATGAGTAATAACAGCCAAGTCCAGTGTGGATGGGAAGCCAGTGATTGATAGCAGCTTTTCCCTGCACTCGGTTTACACTGCACTGACCAGTTAACCCATAGTTGTTTTAGTCAAGTCCAGCATAGCCTATCTGCACAGATAGATTTGTTAAAGGTTTAAAGGTTCATTTTTCTTACTATACAGAGATTCAGGAGCACAGAGCATTGGTCTGCATTGCTCAAATTCCAGAGAGGCAAAAAAAAATATCTTAATTTTCTGCCTTAAGAGGAAAATAAGCAAGGTCTGTTCCCTTCATCCTAGAAATATAAGCAAGCATAGCATTGACACACTCCTGAAACCCGATTGACTGTAGAAATGAAAAAGCATGTGGGCAGTCAATTATAAATGTAAACACAGTGTTTATTTGATTTGATTTCTCACTGACAGTTTTTTCAAACATGTGAAAAGTATTTCAACATGCTTTTAGAAGATCTTTTCTGTTATGCTGTCCACATTGTGCTGAATTAAGTGGCTTCTCCTGATAGCAATCTCTGTGAGACTGTGTTTAGGGCTTGCAGCCTATGAGGCTGTTAAAAGACTGTGCACATTTTGTTTGAAGCTGAAGATAGACTCATGCAGAGAGGAGTTTGTACAGAGTTTGAGTTGAAGAAAGAGAGAAACACAGAGAGTTGTTTTGTCTGAAGCTGGGAAAAGACACAGACATAGATACAGCAGCTTGGAGCTGTTGAGCTTTCTGCAACAAAGTGAAGACCTGGGCCCCGATTCAATTGAGCAATTGTAAGTTTTGGTGCCCATAATGGACCCTGTAAGCAAATTTGCTATTCATTTGGTGTCTTTTTGCAGGCTCCAAAAGGGGTTACAGGTTACTGCTTTGAAAAAACAGCGGTTGTTTAACCTGTAAGTTAACAAGCTTTTGATCTCTCATGGCCGCAAGAGTTCCAATCGCTAAAATCGCAAATCAATATTCAATTGCTACAATTCCTCAAGCCTACGAGTACTAGAGATGACTCTACACATGGACATCACCAGATGAACAATATAGAAATAAGATTGACAATATACTTTGCAGCCAAAGATGGAGGAGCTCTATACAGTCAGCAAAAACAAGAGCTGGATCTGACTGCGGCTCAGACCATGAGCTTCTTATTGCAAAGTTGAAAATTACACTGAATAAAAGAGGGAAAACCAACAGACCAAGTACATATGAAATAATATCCCTTGTGAATATGCAGTGGAAGTAAAGAATAGATTTAAGGAGCTAGACATAGAAGATAGAATGCCGGAAGAACTTTGGACCGTGGTTTGCAACATTATGCAGGAAACAGCAACAAAGAATATCCCTAAAAGAAAGAAAAGTAAGAAGTCAACCTGGCTATCTGATAAGGATTTGAAAGTAGCCCAAGAAAGAAGGAAAGCAAAAGGTAGTGGAGATATGAAAATATTTGTCCAACTGAATGCAGAATTCCAAAGGATAGCAAGAAGAGACAAGGAGACATTCTACAATGAGCTATGTAAAGAGATCGAAGAAGATAACTGAATGGGTAAATCAAGAGACCTATTCAAGAAAATTGGTAATCTAAAAGGCACCTAAGGGTCTTTAAAAAAAACAACAGATAAATAAGAGGTGGCAGGAATACACTGAAGATAGATACAGGAAGGATCTTAACAGCAGTGATGACCTCAGTCATTTGTCCAATGAGCTGGAGCCAGACATCTTGGAGAGCAAAGTGAGATGGGGCCTAGGATGTCTTGCTGATAATAAGGTTGCAGGAGGTGATGGAATCCCAATTGAGCTATTCAAAATTCTACTGGATGATGCTGTGAAAGTGTTACTTGCCTTATGCCAACACATTTGGAAAACTCAACAGTGGTCAATAGACTGAAAATGGTCAGTCTACATCCTAATCCCAAAAAAAGGCAGTGCCAAAAAGTGCTCCAATTATCGAGCAATTGCACTAATTTCACATGCCAGCAAGGTAATGCTTAAGATTTTACAAGTTCAACTTCAACAATATATGGACCAAGAACTACCAAATGCGCAAGCTGGGTCCCACAGAGGAAGAGTCCCAAGAAATCATATTGCCAATGTCCGTTGGATAATAGAGAAAGCAAGAGAGTTAAAAAAAAACATTTACTTCTGCTTCATAGACTATTCCAAAGCCTTTAACTGTGTGGGTCACAACAAAATGTGGCATGTCCTTAAAAAGATGGGAGTACCAAATCATCTCATCCTCCTCCTAAAGAATCTGTATATCCACCAAGAAGCCACAGTCAGAACCGAACTTGGGACAACAGAATGGTTCAAGATCGGAAAAGGAGTGCGACCAGGTGTATATTGTAACCTTATTTTTTCAACTTACAGTATATGCAGAGTACATCATGCGTAAAGTTGGACTGGATGAATCCAAAGTCGAAATCAATATTGCTCGAAGGAATATCAACAACCTTGGATACAACGATGATACCACTTTGATGGCTGAAAGTGAGGAGGAACTTAAGGACTTATTGATGAGGGTAAAAGAAGAGAGTGCAAAAGTTGGCCTGCTGCTCAATGTTAAAAAGATGAAGATCATGGCAATCAACAATCTCACTTCCTGGCAAAAAGACGGGGAAGAAGTGGAGGCAGTGACAGATTTTATTTACCTTGGATCCAAGATCTCTGCAGATGGTGACTGTAGTCATGAAATTAAAAGATGTTTGCTTCTGGAGAGGAAAGCTATGGCAAGCTTGTAAAAAGTAAAGATATTAAACTATCAACAAAGGTCTGTATAGTTTGAACTATGGTATTCCCAGTAGTAACATACGCATATGAGAGCTGGACTATAAAGAAGTTTGAGCGCAGTAAAATGTACTCCTTTGAATTGTGGTGTTGGAGAAGACTGGTTAGCGTCCCTTGGACTGCAAGAAGATCCAATAAATCAATACTTCAGGAAATCAAGACAAACTGTTGACTAAAAGGTAAGAATCTGAAGCTCAAATATTTTGGCCATATCAGGAGACACTACTATATCCATCATAAATGGCACTCTCCACTCATCTGTGTATAGGAAACCCACAGACAGATGTAATAACCTACACAGCTCCAGTTTCCATCCCTCCCACACCAAACAAGCCATCATCCTTTGTCAAGCTATTAGATATCATCGGGTTTGCTCAAACACTGGAGACCGTGATAAAAATTTTAAAACAGTGTCTGAATCTTTTCAAACAAAAGGGTTACAAATCCTGTATTATTGCCCAAATAATAACCACTGCCATCAAAATACCCCGTGAACACCTTTTATAGTATAAAATAAAATTAACTATTTCACGTTTACCTCTAGTGACCACATACCATCCAAATTTACAGAAAATTTGGAAAAAAATCAAAGATTTACAACCATTACTAATTGAAGATACTGAATTAAAATATATATTCCCAAAACCTCCCATCCTTGCATTTAAACAACCACCAAACCTGAAACAAAAACTTGTCAGCAGAAAATTGGCCAATGAACAACTGAATACAAAACATGGAACTAAACCTTGTAACAAATGTACCTGTAAATGATGTCACCACATTTGTAATGATGATACAGCCACACATAACAACAAGACCTAAACCATCAAAGGATCATATTCATGCACATCGTACAATGTGGTTTATATAATACAATGTACTTTATGTGACACAGGCTGTTACATTGGAGAGACCGGCCACAAAATGCATTTAAGGATGAATTTACACAGGCATTCAATAAGAAAGCATAATGAAGACAGTTATTGTAGCCCAGTGGGACACCATTTTAGCCAGAATGATCACTCCATCCAAAACTTAAAAGTCAAAATTTTAAAAACATCCAAGAGAGAAAAGCATTTGAAATCAAGATGATCACATTCTTCAACACTAAAAATACAGGACTTAATATGGACTTGGGTTTTCTAACACATTATCAGAAATTCATGTGATTTTGTCCTCTTATACCATAACAGACTTAGCACTCTTAGTGAGGGGTTTGTCCAACAGGAAAGATATCACTGTGGACTATAGCGCTCTGCTTTTTCATGTATATATTGATGTATATTTGTATACTAGCGACTTGCCCGTCAAAAATGACGGGGCAATAAAATTGTAAGGCAGGTAATGCTGTTTGCCACAGACATACATTTTTTTTGGTGGTCTGAGATCATTCGTCACTCATTGCGGGCCACGTGCTGAGCGCCTTTGCCGCTCATCGCATTGTTCGTAATGAGCGCCTTTGGAGCTCATTGCGAGCCTGTTGGTTGTTGTATTTATTTTTTATCAGAGGTGCTTTTTCTTTCATTGTAAGATCTGCGCTGATCTGCTTTTTGCGCTTATTGCAAGGCTGTCCCCTGGTATCGTTTGTGTGCTATGAGGAGTGTTGGCTCTCATTGTGAGGGGCGCAGTGAATGGCTTTTGCGTTTATTGCGATAGTGTTTTTTTTTTTTGTGTGTTTATGTATTTTTTTTATGCTAATTAAATAAGTAATAAATTAAAAAATTAATATACTTTACCTATTTGTAAGTAATATATGCAGGAAGCATTGTGCTGAAGAGCTGACAATCTGTTTTGATGTTCCTGCAGCATACAATGTAGGTTTTCACTGTTGTGGAGCTGAGGTATAAGTGTCAGCAATGTGTGCAGTGTGTAGTGTAAATAGGCTGCGTGAGCGAGGGGAAGCCGTTAGTCTAGCTGGGTACTTCCGCATTCTGTAAGTTAGTGTTGTAAAATGGTGGCAAATGTGTATGTGGTAGGTGGGTTTGTATGATGAAGCATCCTTGCTAACGGTGTATGTTGTGGGTCGTACAAGTTTTTGAAAAAGCCTTATTTGCCTTGTGGTATTTAGAGGCTTTAGGGGTCGTGTAGCCTCGTATTCGTTTTTTTTCGGTGGCCATTTTGTCTCTCGCTTAGGGGATTTTCGAGTGTCTAAACTTTGTAAATATTACATAATTCGAGGTTTAGGCAGTGTTGCAGAGGTCCTGGGTGTCCCCCCTTGGTGTGGGTAAGGTTTTTATCTTATTTTTGTGTTTTTTAATGTTTGCCGCTGTGCACGCGTTGTCCGTTAATGTGGTATTTTTGCAAGTCCGTAATGGATTTTTTCTATGTCCCGCGTGTCGTAGTTGTTTTTGTGTAAGTCCGCAATTTATTTTTCTAAGTCCAGTGGCTCGTATTTTTTTTTGTAAGTCCATAGTTAGTCATTGCATGTTTTTTTTTTTTAATGTCCCGCTTGTGTGCTCGTTTGTAAGGGGTTGTGAGGCACCGTAGAGTCTCCACCTCCGCAAATGCGGCCCCTCGCTTTGCGGCCTGTAATGAGCCTGCGACTCATTGCAGCCAACGTGGGAGCCTCCACCTCCGCAAATGCGGCCCGTCGCTTTGCGAGGGTCATCATTTGGTGTCTTTTTGCAGGCTCCAAAAGGGGTTACAGGTTACTGCTTTGAAAAAACAGCGGTTGTTTAACCTGTAAGTTAACAAGCTTTTGATCTCTCATGGCCGCAAGAGTTCCAATCGCTAAAATCGCAAATCAATATTCAATTGCTACAATTCCTCAAGCCTACGAGTACTAGAGATGACTCTACACATGGACATCACCAGATGAACAATATAGAAATAAGATTGACGATATACTTTGCAGCCAAAGATGGAGGAGCTCTATACAGTCAGCAAAAACAAGAGCTGGATCTGACTGCGGCTCAGACCATGAGCTTCTTATTGCAAAGTTGAAAATTACACTGAATAAAAGAGGGAAAACCAACAGACCAAGTACATATGAAATAATATCCCTTGTGAATATGCAGTGGAAGTAAAGAATAGATTTAAGGAGCTAGACATAGAAGATAGAATGCCGGAAGAACTTTGGACCGTGGTTTGCAACATTATCCAGGAAACAGCAACAAAGAATATCCCTAAAAGAAAGAAAAGTAAGAAGTCAACCTGGCTATCTGATAAGGATTTGAAAGTAGCCCAAGAAAGAAGGAAAGCAAAAGGTAGTGGAGATATGAAAATATTTGTCCAACTGAATGCAGAATTCCAAAGGATAGCAAGAAGAGACAAGGAGACATTCTACAATGAGCTATGTAAAGAGATCGAAGAAGATAACTGAATGGGTAAATCAAGAGATCTATTCAAGAAAATTGGTAATCTAAAAGGCATAGGAAACCCACAGACAGATGTAATAACCTACACAGCTCCAGTTACCACCCCTCCCACACCAAACAAGCCATCATCCTTTGTCAAGCTATTAGATATCATCGGATTTGCTCAAACACTGGAGACCGTGATAAAAATTTTAAAACAGTGTCTGAATCTTTTCAAACAAAAGGGTTACAAATCCTGTATTATTGCCCAAATAATAACCACTGCCATCAAAATACCCCGTGAACACCTTTTATAGTATAAAATAAAATAAACTATTTCACGTTTACCTCTAGTGACCACATACCATCCAAATTTACAGAAAATTTGGAAAAAAATCAAAGATTTACAACCATTACTAATTGAAGATACTGAATTAAAATATATATTCCCAAAACCTCCCATCCTTGCATTTAAACAACCACCAAACCTGAAACAAAAACTTGTCAGCAGAAAATGGGCCAATGAACAACTGAATACAAAACATGGAACTAAACCTTGTAACAAATGTACCTGTAAATGATGTCACCACATTTGTAATGATGATACAGCCACACATAACAACAAGACCTAAACCATCAAAGGATCATATTCATGCACATCGTACAATGTGGTTTATATAATACAATGTACTTTATGTGACACAGGCTGTTACATTGGAGAGACCGGCCACAAAATGCATTTAAGGATGAATTTACACAGGCATTCAATAAGAAAGCATAATGAAGACAGTTATTGTAGCCCAGTGGGACACCATTTTAGCCAGAATGATCACTCCATCCAAAACTTAAAAGTCAAAATTTTAAAAACATCCAAGAGAGAAAAGCATTTGAAATCAAGATGATCACATTCTTCAACACTAAAAATACAGGACTTAATATGGACTTGGGTTTTCTAACACATTATCAGAAATTCATGTGATTTTGTCCTCTTATACCATAACAGACTTAGCACTCTTAGTGAGGGGTTTGTCCAACAGGAAAGATATCACTGTGGACTATAGCGCTCTGCTTTTTCATGTATATATTGATGTATATTTGTATACTAGCGACTTGCCCGTCAAAAATGACGGGGCAATAAAATTGTAAGGCAGGTAATGCTGTTTGCCACAGACATACTTTTTTTTGGTAGTCTGAGATCATTCGTCACTCATTGCGGGCCACGTGCTGAGCGCCTTTGCCGCTCATCGCATGGTTCGTAATGAGCGCCTTTGGAGCTCATTGCGAGCCTGTTGGTTGTTGTATTTATTTTTTATCAGAGGTGCTTTTGCTTTCATTGTAAGATCTGCGCTGATCTGCTTTTTGCGCTTATTGCAAGGCTGTCCCCTGGTATCGTTTGTGTGCTATGAGGAGTGTTGGCTCTCGTTGTGAGGGGCGCAGTGAATGGCTTTTGCGTTTATTGCGATAGTATTGTTTTTTTTTGTGTGTTTATGTATTTTTTTTATGCTAATTAAATAAGTAATAAATTAAAAAATTAATATACTTTACCTATTTGTAAGTAATATATGCAGGAAGCATTGTGCTGAAGAGCTGACAATCTGTTTTGATGTTCCTGCAGCATACAATGTAGGTTTTCACTGTTGTGGAGCTGAGGTGTAAGTGTCAGCAATGTGTGCAGTGTGTAGTGTAAATAGGCTGCGTGAGCGAGGGGAAGCCGTTAGTCTAGCTGGGTACTTCCGCATTCTGTAAGTTAGTGTTGTAAAATGGTGGCAAATGTGTATGTGGTAGGTGGGTTTGTATGATGAAGCATCCTTGCTAACGGTGTATGTTGTGGGTCGTACAAGTTTTTGAAAAAGCCTTATTTGCCTTGTGGTATTTAGAGGCTTTAGGGGTCGTGTAGCCTCGTATTCGTTTTTTTCGGTGGCCATTTTGTCTCTCGCTTAGGGGATTTTCGAGTGTCTAAACTTTGTAAATATTACATAATTCGAGGTTTAGGCAGTGTTGCAGAGGTCCTGGGTGTCCCCCCTTGGTGTGGGTAAGGTTTTTATCTTATTTTTGTGTTTTTTAATGTTTGCCGCTGTGCACGCGTTGTCCGTTAATGTGGTATTTTTGCAAGTCCGTAATGGATTTTTTCTATGTCCCGCGTGTCGTAGTTGTTTTTGTGTAAGTCCACAATTTATTTTTCTAAGTCCAGTGGCTCGTATTTTTTTTTGTAAGTCCATAGTTAGTCATTGCATGTTTTTTTTTTTAATGTCCCGCTTATGTGCTCGTTTGTAAGGGGTTGTGAGGCACCGTAGAGTCTCCACCTCCGCAAATGCGGCCCCTCGCTTTGCGGCCTGTAATGAGCCTGCGACTCATTGCAGCCAACGTGGGAGCCTCCACCTCCGCAAATGCGGCCCGTCGCTTTGCGAGGGTCATCATTTACGGTCCGAAAGTCGTAGGGGGTCGTAGGGATGAGCAACTACAGCGCTCATCTCCACCAGCGCAAGGAGCTTTGCGAGGGCGGCAGTTGCGAGCCCGCAAGCGTTAGCAACAACCCGTATTGCTGGCAACTATATATGTGATAATATGTGCATATATGTTTCATATATGCTGTTATTATTAAAACTGAGGGTTCCATCTCATCTTAGTATTGCTTGAGACTTGATAAAGAGAGGTTGAGCCTCTCGAAAGCTTGTCATTATAAATTAGACGTTTGTCCAATAGAAAAGGTATTAAATTATATTGCAAAACTCATTATTAATCTATATATATATATATATATATATATATATATATATATATATATAGATTAATAATTACTAAATTACTAGATTACTAGATTACTGGACATTCATGGCTGCTTCACTCTTCAATATATATATATATATATATATATATATATATATATATTGAGATATACACATACACACACACACCCACAGTATCTCCCCCAAAAGTAAGTATACCCTCTCCTTAAAAATACATATGGACATAGAGAGAGACTAAGACACAGGACTCTTCTGGATTGCTACCTTGTCATAGTGAAGGGGCTTGTTACCTCAATGAAGCTGTGAGCTATATCATGAAGGGTCACCCAAGATGGGCAGGTCATTTTGTAGAGGTCAGACAAAATGCAGGTCACTGAAGTAGGTACTGGCAACCCACTCCAGGATCTTTGCCATGAAAACCATATGGATAAGCACAACCAGAAACACAAACAGAGGTACCTGGTGTGCTGCATACATGTGGTCACTGAGAGTCAGACACGACTGAAGGACAGAACAACAAGACACAGAGAGGGATATGGACTCACCTGAGTTCTGCAGCTGCTTCTGTCTGGTTTAGGCCAGGGCGGTGACAGACAGGTAACAAGCTTGGTGTGTGGAGCAGGGTAGTCAGAATCAATAAAACCACCAGAGTATTGAGAAAACTGAAGCTTTACATGCAGCTCCCTCTATCTGCATGCACAGTGAGCTGGGAGATGTTGTTTTTTTTTTAATAAACTTTATTGAGATTGCACCAATGTATTTACTTCTAGGGGGACTGTGAGAGCAGTAGTCCCTGTATGATATGGGACTTTTTCCCTCCCGGCCATTCTGATTGGGTGATGCTGCGTTTGACAGACAGGCTCAGCTCTATCTGTTAGAGCACAGTTTGGTCATAGATAGCATTGTGACTGTTTTTTTATTCTCACATGTACCCTGTATTACTAGGCAAGTCACCAGCGGGGGGCTAGATGTGATAATTCAGTGTGTTTAACTGCAGCACCAAGGGTTTTAAAATGTAAAGTGACAGCAGCAGCTATTAGAAAAACAGAATATTGAACATGATAAAACATTTTTTTTATTATATAAATTCAACAATTAAGTAAGTAATGGCGGGATTAAGTCAGTGCATTAATTTTGGGAGGGTGGTTGCCCATTTGCCCCCATGCACCAGCCGCCACTGCCACTGATTCACTGATCCATTCACTGATCAATTTCAGATTTTGGAAAGTTATATTTTGGGGGGAAAATGGTGTCCAGCCTCAGCGAGTTATTACTAATTCAGTCCTGGAGCTCTTTCTGACATATGTTTATAGCAAAGGTTGGATGTTCTGCCTCCTTCATGAATCTTTGAGCAGCAATGCAATCTGTTGGCTCTGTTTCAGTTATACAGTGATTGAAGAGGAATCCGATCCTTGCATATGTCTTATATACTTTTTTAACACTTATATATATTTTTTTATACATGCAGATCATTAACATAAACAAATAATAATATATAAATATATAAACAGTAAAATATAATATAAATATAATATAAATATGATATAAAATATAACAGTACAAAATAGATAGATGTTAATTTGCATTATATTTACTTATAAAGTCATACCTCAATCTTTATATCTTATTTTTAACCTTATTTAAAAGGGGAAAATTATTATCAAAATGCTGTTATATCAAAATTATTATATTCTGACCATGGTTTCCATATACTGTAAAATTGGTCTACCTTGTCAAACTTTTATTTGTAGTCAGTACATTCTTGGTGTTTGCTTTTGCAGCCAGTGAGCCACTATAACAGCTTTAGTCGTGATTAATATACTTATAGTTACATATTTACACAGTAATTAAGGTTGAAAAAGCTTTAATCCATCACATTCTGCATTTTTAGATCTCCTCTAATCTGCAATAGATGGATTAGTTATTGATCCAGAGGAAGGCAAACTAATTCACTTTTGTCCATCTCTCCCTATACCTTTCAAAGGTCCATTTGGTAGCATTATCACTTGGTCTAGCTTTAATTCATAACATTTTGTACCATTCTCTGTAGTTCAGTCACAGATGGACATCAAATCTTAAAGCCACACTGAATGATTGATACGAGAATGCTTTCTATTGGTGGACCACCACAGTATTCTTAAATTATCATCTCATATTAAGCTTCTAAAATGTTTAATTAAGCTCTCAGTTACATGTTGTTCTTTTTTTTGGTTCCCTTCGGTTAGCTACTGTAGGTACCTGCCATGAGACCCTATGTGAGGTAATACAGTCCGCACTGATAAATTCAGCTAATTTACACAATGTTTGAGAAAGCACAATGGTTTATATTGTCTTAAATAAGTAACACGTTCCCCTAGATGTTTCCACATTCTGTACTGTTACAAACTGGAATTAAAATTGATTGAATTGTAATTTGCATGATTTATTGTAAACAACATACTTAGGGCCTCATTAAATTAGCCCTCATAGTTCCCTCGGTACTCGCAAAAGACAGTTTTTTGCTGTTTGCTAGGAGCAATTCCTCAATACGTCCCACGCAGCCTGCTTTGCGAGATGACACCCGAAAAACACCCGAGAATAGGCTCCAAGATAGCTACGTACTAACACGCAGCTATAAATCTATGAGGTGAACCTTGCACCTCGGAAGAATCCCTACGGGCACCTAACATTAACCCCCTCAATGCTGGAGGTCCCCATCGGGATGCTCAAAGTCTCCCCAATATTAACCCCTTGCTGTAGGGGTCCATAGAGAGGGGGGTCCCCAATCAGCATAGATCAGGCCCCCGCTGAATTTACAAATTTTAAATTTCCAGGCGTGGGTCCTTAAATGGCCAGTTGCACAGTATTAACCAATCCAGGACACGGCACCGAAAATTAACCCCCCTCAGTGCTGGGGGTCACCATCAGGCCCCCAAAGTGTCCATGGGGACCCCCGCAGCCTCCCCACATTACCCCTTGCAGTGGCACCAATCGTGACCCCGCTGCATTTACAAATTCAAGTTTCCCTCCTCGCAGGTCCTCCAAGGACCCAAGATATAAAATTCTAACCCCTTCTGCGGCAACAGAACAGAGCCCCATGAGCACTTAAATTAACCCTAAAACTCATGAGGCTCTATCCAGAGCCCCATGAGCACTTAAATTAACCCTATAATTCATGGGCCTCTGTACAGAGCCGCATAAGCCCTTAATTAACCCTGTCACTCGTGGGGGTCAATACAGACCCCCATAAGCCCTTAATTAACCCTGCCACTCATGGGGGTCAATACAGACCCCCATAAGCCCTTAATTAACCCTGTCACTCATGGGGGTCAATACAGACCCCCATAAGCCTTTAATGAATCCTATAACCCATGGGGGCTCTATACAGAGCCCCATGAGCACTTAATTAACTCTGTAACTCATGGGGCCCTATACAGAGCCCCATGAGACTATAATTACCCCCTCAGTTCAATAGGGGTCTATATAGACCCCTATAGACACTATTAACTCCTAGGTTAACCCTACAAGTGCCATGAGTATCCTACAGGACCCTCATGACAAAGTCTATGCACTACACTTCACTATTAACCATAACTATACCCCATTAACCCATACTAAACCATATCAAACCCTAACTGGGCCTTTCTGACCCATACTGGGTCAATCTAACCCTAATTGGGCCTATTTAAACCTATCTGGACCTAGTAACCCTAACTGGGCCTATTTAACCCCATCAAGCCCTATTTAATCCCATCACTTATGAGGGTATCAATTTATAATGTTGATTTGTTATTCATTTGTTGTGTTTGATGCGTTATACTAATGGTATGTATCTTTTTTCCAGGGGCCAAGCCGGATAAAAGAAGAAGATGGACGGTGGACATACTGGAAAGGTAAGTTTAATACTGTATTTGTACTATTTATTTATTCTATATAATGTTTAATTTTTTAATAATCTGATGTTTCTTTTTTCCTAGGGCGTGCGATCAGAAGGGACATCTGCAAAGGTAAGTGTTTTATTTGTTCTATTTTAGGTTAGATTTAGGGGGTATTGTATAGATAGGGGGTAATGTTTAGATTGGGGGTAATGTTTAGATTGGGGGTTAGGTATAGATAGGGGGTGATGTCTAGATAGGGGGTTAGGTATAGATAGGGGGCAATGTAGTTAGGTGTATATTTATAATGTATTTATTACTGTATTGTTATGGATATTTGTGTATGCCTTTTTCTTTGCAGGTGTGTATTATTTCTTTATTTTATGTAGTGGCGGGGGGGTTTGTAATGTTTTACTTTTTTGTAGTGAGGAGGGGTTTGTAATGTCCTTTTTTGTTTAGTGTACCTTAGGTTTTTTTATTTTATGTACCTTAGTTTTTTTTTATTTTGTGTACCTTAGCTTTTTTAATTTTGTGTAATTAGTAGGGTGGGTGGTTTAATAGGGGGTTAGGTAGATAGTGTTAGGTTGGTATGGGTTAATAGATAGGGTAGAGGGGGGCTAGTTTTGATTTAGTGGTTTATTGGGGGGGAATAGTATAGTTTAGTGTTGTACTTAGTGTCATGACGCTCCTGGAGGACCCTCATGGCACTTATGGGGTTAATAATAGGCTCCTAATTGTCCTATGAGGGTCTTCATGCACCCTTATGGGACTGATTGGGTTAACTAGAGGCTTATGGGGGTCTGTACAGACCCCCTATAAGAGATGGGGTTAGATGGAGGCTTATGGGGGTCTTTATAGACCCTCATAAGTGATGGGATTAAATAGGGCTAGATGGGGATAAAAAGGCCCATTTATGGTTATTAGGTCCAGTTAGGTGTAAATAGGCCCAATTAGTACAGATCCCCATGAGTTATAGGGTTAATTTAAGTGCTCATGGGGCTCTGTTTAGAGCCCCATGAGTCATAGGGTTAATTAAGGGATTATGGGGGGTCTGTATTGACCCCCATGATTGACAGGGTTAATTAAGGTCTTATGGGGGTCTGTATTGACCCCCATGAGTGACAGGGTTAATTAAGTGCTCATGGGTCTCTTTATAGAGCCCCATGAGTTATAGGGTTAATTTAAGTGCTCATGGGGCTCTGTATAGAGCCCCATGAGTTATAGGGTAAATGAAGGGATTATGGGGGTCTGTATTGACCCCCATGAGTGACAGGGTTAATTATGGGGCTTATGGAGGTCTGTATTGACCCCCATAAGAGATGGGGTTAGATGGAGGCTTATGGGGATCTTTATAAACCCTCATAAGTGATGGCATTAAATAGGGCTAAATGGGGTTGACCCCAATGAGTGACAAGGTTAATTAAGGGCTTATGAGGGTTTGTATTGACCCCCATGAGTGATAGGGTTAATAAAGGGCTAATGGGGGTTTGTATTGACCCCCATGAGTGATAGGGTTAATTAAGGGCTTATGGGGGTCTGTATTGACCCCCATGAGTGATAGGGTTAATTAAGGGCTTATGGGGGTCTGTATTGACCCCCATGAGTGACAGGGTTAATGAAGATATTATGGGAGTCTGTATTGACCCCCATGAGTGACAGGGTTAATTAAAGGCTTATGGGAGTCTGTATTGACCCCCATGAGTGACAGGGTTAATTAAAGGCTTATGGGGTTCTGTATTGACCCCCATAAGAGATGGGGTTAGATGGAGGCTTATGGTGGTCTTTATAGACCCTCATAAGTGATGGGATTAAATAGGGCTAGATGGGGTTAAAAAGGCCAAATTAGGGTTAGTAGGTCCAGATAATTTTAAAAAGGCCTAATTAGTATAGAGCCCCATAAGTTATAGGAGTAATTTAAGTGCTCATGGGCCTCTGTTTAGAGCCCCATGTGTTATAGGGTTAATTTAAGGGCTCATGAGGGTCTGTATAGAGCCCCATGAGTTAAAGGGTTAATTAGGAAACTATAGGGGTCTGTATTGACCCCCATCAGTAACAGGGTTAATTACGGGCTTATGGGAGTCAGTATTGACCCCCATGAGTGACAGGGTTAATTAAGGGCTTATGGGGGTCTGCTTTGACCCCCATGAGTGACAAGGTTAATTAAGGGCTTATGGGGGTCTGTACAGAGCCCCATTAGTTATAGGGTTAATTTAAGTGCTCATTGGGCTCTGTTTAGAGCCCCATGAGTGATGGGGTTAATTTTAGTTTCCTGGGGTCCTTTAAGGACACACAAGGCGGGAAATTTGAATTTGTAAATGCAATCGGTGCTGTTCGGGGACCCCCGCTTCAAGGGGTTAATGTGGGGGGGCTGCGGGGGTCCCTATGGACCCCTGCAGCAAGAGGTTAATGTGGATAGACTCCCATCATAGAGGCAGGTTAATTTTAGGTGCCGTGGCCAGGATTGGCTAAGAGTGTGCCCTGGGCACTTTAAGGAGCAGCGCCAGGGAATTTAAATCTTTTAAATGCAGGGGGTCGGATCGGGGTCCCCCGCTGCAAGGGGGTTAATGTGGGGGGGCTGCAGGGCTCCTTATGGACCCTTGCAGCCAGTGGTTAATGTGGGGTCACTTTGGGGTATCCGATGGGGACCCCCAACACAGAGTAGGGTTAATTTTAGGTACTGGGGGGGTGGAACTTGGAGTACCACGGCAGTGCTTATATGTTGGACTGCTGCAGAGGTTCCGTTCAGGACCCCCGCTGCAATTGATGAGGTGGGGGAGCCTGCAAGATCATCTCGCAGGCTGTCACTCTTCATGCACAGTTTCTCTGTGTTGACACGGATGCCCGTGCTGTGTAGCTCACACGTTGGTCGCAGCAGGGCTAATTTAATAGCGTTGTAACTTTTCAGAATTTGAAGCACGTAGGACTTAAGTTCTGACCTTGTATCTATGAGGCTGGGATTTAATAAGGTTGTTTTGAATGTGCACAATATTTTATTATAACAGGCATGTGTTGGTGGCATAAGAATTCACTCCCCTGAGTCATCACTTGGTAGAACCACATTTGGCTGCAATTACAGTTTTGCACTTATGGATCCTTTAACTTCAATTATTCTTGGCAAAATTTTTCAACCTCAGTTATGTTTTGACATTACTTAGGCCCCAATTCAATTAAGCAAATTGTAACTACTGGAGCCCGTACATGTTTTTGCTATTCAATTGGCCTCTTCTAGCTACCTGCAATCAATTTGCGGAATACAGGCTCAAAATCACTGCAGTAATAAAAACTCCTTTCTATCTCCTCCTTTGATGTTTTAAGCCCCCAATGTTAGCAGTGCTAATCCATATTTAATTGCAATAATTCAGCAGGCCCTCAATTGCCTTTAAAACCAATAAATGGCACATTTTGCTCCAAACCGGTTGGATACAGACATTCGACCCATTGCATGGTCTGACCATGACATAACCAGTATTTCTTTAAGTGACCTCTTACCTCAGGGCCGTGCTCCCTCTTGGGAACTAAACCCTGTCCTTCTTAATGATGTAGAAGCAAGGGACAAAATACATAGCACTCTGGTGGAATATTTTGATTTGAATTGTAGTGGGGGGGTGGACCATGCGAGAGTGTGGACCGCACACAAGACAGTGGTAAGAGGCAAAAGTATCCAAATTGGCTCCCTCTCTAAAAAACTGGAATTATCTCAAATCAGTACATTAAATAGTAAGATATCAGCCCTTCAAGCCATTCCTACTTCTCTAAGACAGCCTGGGACCTTAGTGAGAATGTATAAACTCAAACAGAAATTGCATGAAATTCTCAAAAGTAATATGATGAATGTGTTATAAAGAAGTCAATCTCAGGACTTCACATAATCGAACAAGCCAGACAAATGCTAGCCTAAAATCTTAACCAGCAAAGGGCAAACTCATCTATGACAAGACCATCTATAGGGCAAATAACATTACAGAGGCATTTGAAAAATGTTATGCAGATTTATATTTAGCACCTTCTAGTTCAGGCTCAATGGTTCATATAAATCAAATTGATAACTTTTTGTCCTCCATTTACCTGCCGAAACGTGATATGGAACGATCTGATTTGCTAGATGTCCCAATATCACTAATTGAAGTAAAACAGGCAATAAAAGAGACTAAATCACATGAAGTCCCTGACTCAGACAGGTTCACCAATTTTTATTACAAACAATTTATAGATACATCATCACCCCATCTACAATCTTTGTTTGATGGTTTCTTGTCAGGTAAATCTATGAGATCAGAATTCCTGGAGGCAAAGGACCCATCCTAATTTTGGAGTTATAGGCCTATTTTTCTGAACTATTGTGATGTCAAACTATGCTCTAAAATGATAGCTAATAGGCTCTCTCAAGTATTGCCTAGTTTAATACATCCGGACCAGGTAGGATTCATCCAAGGTCATGAAGCTCCAGATAATACCAGGTGTATCTTAAATTTGCTTGATGTGGCATCTGTAAAAAAAACACAATTGATGCGCCTATTGTATTGAACGCCTGGCTTTTGCTATTATAGAAAACCCAAACATAAAGGGAATACAAGTGGTAAAGACAGAACACAAATTTAGCCTATTTACAGACAATGTCATGCTTATGATTACCGAACCATTGACCAGTCTTGCTAACCTATTTCATGCTCTTGAGCATTTTGGCAGCATTTCTGGCTTTAAAATTAATCCAAGCAAAAGTGAAGAGCTGAATGTTTCTTTACCAATTGGAATCTCAATTTCCAGGGAACTTTTCCTTTAAATGGGTCCAACACCACCTTAAATACTTAGTAGTTTTCAACCCTAGACAATCTGGCCTAACGTATTCAGCCAATTTTCGAGCTCTTATAAAAAAGCTACTAAATGTCATCCTTGTAAGGATACATTACATACAAATGAATTTACTACCTAGGCTGCTGTATCTCTTCTATACTATCCCAACAGCTGTCCACACTAAGGACATTTTGGTTCTTCAGAGGGCAATCTTTCACTTTATCTGGGAACGCAAAAAGCAGAGGATTAGTAAGTCAGCCATGATAGTGCCCAAACACAAGGGAGGGCTTGCCCTTCTGGATTTACTAAAGTACTGGAAAGTTACCAGATTAGCCCAAAATAACCAAATGGTTCAGTAAAGGGCAGTTGCCAGTATGGGTGTTTGAAAAAGTATGCTTGGGGATCAGGACCTTTGCATTAGCCAGGTGTTATGGCTCAGCCTACACAATAAATTAAGCAACTCTTCCATTCCCACTTGTGTGGTTCAATCATTGGCCGTCTTGACTCAAACACACAAAAGAATACCACTTGTAGAATCAGGCTCACGGCTCACCTCACATTTGGTTATATCAGAAGTCTTCACCAGTTAATAGACTTTCCCAATTTAAATGGTGGATAGAAAATAATTTAACTATAACTGATGATCTTTTAAGGGGAAATCGGCATTGGTCCCCCATGACTTTTAGAGACCAACATCATCTACCTTTAAAGGAATGGCTCAACCTAACTCAGGTACATGTTATTGTTAACAAAGTACTCAAACATAATGCCTCTGCTAGGACCACTCCCTTCAAAAAATGCTGTATAGATTACCCTATTGGAAATAGCAATATATCCACCATATACAATTATATATTAGACCAGACCACACTGTCTAAACTTCACTGACAGCATTCCTAGGAATCAGAAATTACCTCAACCTTAATCGATGCACAGTGGAACAAAATTCATAAGCAGGCTACAGGTTCCTCCCTAAACATAATACAAAGGGAAAATGTGCATAAGACCATCATGAGGTGGTACTTGACATCTGCCAGAATGAAACTTTCCAATCCCTCCATAAATGACAACGGCTTCAGAGGTTGTAACGACTTAAACATGTCCTTTGGGACTGCCCTAAGATTGCCAATATGTGGCTGGAGACCTATTATATCTTGGAGAGATTGTGGAGTCGCAAGATTCCCCCAAAACCAGAAGAAGCTCTGTTGGGCCTTCCCATAGAGGGTATTTGTAAAGAGGCTCAACTTCTGTCAAGCCAATTGTTTTTGCCAGTTAGGATTACATTAACCAAATCCTGAAAGTCGACAATCCCTACATATAGTGCAATTTTGACAAAACTTAAATTTATTTATTCCATGAGCATTATTTCAGCCACCCTGGATCATTCATATAGGAAGTGGGCTTCATTTTTGGAAACCTGGACCCTCCGAGCTAGGTGGTAATAATACAGGTTTAGTATAATATATAGGGTATAAATCCTCAGAGCAGACATGGCTATATACTTCACTCCTCCTTCCCCTATTTCCCCTATTTAATTTTTTTTCTTTTTTTAGCAATGTTTTCAAACATACGTAAACATGTAAAAGGCTATAAGCGTAAATCATGATGGAAATAACTAAAAAGAAACAAGATTAAAACATTTTTTATTGTAGGTCTTCACTTCTCAAGTGTTGTGTTTATGTTGTTTATGTTTTGCTTGGGATACTCTTGTGTTGTTGTGTTAACCCTGGTTCCTCAATAAAAAGTATTTAATTTTTTTTTTAAATGTAATCAAATATTTCCAAGAGTAGTAGAGAGGACTCGGGATGGGGTTAAATACCTGTCTGTAGCACTGTAAAAGCAAAAATAAACACACTACTATAAAATACCGGGAAAGTAATGAAAGACATTAAAATTAATATCTACAACAGTCCCAAGCTCCCAAATCTGCAATAATTTTTTTTTTTAATGTTTTATTTCCATGTTATATCAATCCTGGGAATCAAGGAGTTAATACATATCAGGCCACCCACATGGTTTCTTCGTTAATTTTTATTGATCTCTACTTGATTGATTGCGAGTATGATCGCATATCAGACTTCTAAACACAAATTGATTGTAGTTTAAACTCCATGTTTTACTGACACCATAATGATCTCATTTACTACTGGCTCTGTCTAAATTGTACAGCCTTATTAAATTGTGATTCGGCCAATTGAAAAGAGCTCTATATAAGCACATAGCATATTTTCTTTACAGACGTTTTTAGTTAGTGAACTTCTATCCAAAAGCAAGGTCTTCACTAACTAAAAACTTCTGTAAAAAATATGCTATCTGCTTATATAGAGCCCTTTTCAATTGGCTGAATAGCTTTAGGCTTTAGCCCTGTAATTTCAGGCTTGCAATTGAATGGAGGCCTTAGTATTTTAGCTTTCTATTTTCCACTATGGGTGCATCCATTGTATCATTAGAAGTCCTTCTTTTCTTCCCGTACCCCCAGAGCTTAACCAAGCTGATATAGTCTTTGTCCCAAAAGAGGTTCGGGATCCTCTTGAAGTAAAGAACTATAAGCCAATCTCTAAACTAAATGGGGACATAAAGATCATTGCAAAACTCATGGCCAACAAAGTGGCTCAATTCTTTCCTAGATTTATCCACAAGGACAAGGTGGGGTTCATTCCGCACAAACAGATGAGAGACAACGTACGCCGGGTACTGAAAGTTGTTCACTTTGTCAACTTGCATAAAATTCCTATCTCCGGGCAGTACTATGGAAATTTGGCCTCCCTGATCAGTTCATCAATCTGATTAACTCCTATTACAGCTCCCCAAAGCCCTACTGAAACTACAAGGTGACTCTAGAGCGTATATCAACATTCAAAAAGGTACCAGGCAGGGTTTTCCACTTTCCCCCCTACTGTTCACTCTGGCAATTGAGCCTCTGGTTCAACTGATACGGTGCAAGTCTGATATTAGGGGTTCGCAGGTGATTTCTTGTGCTCTCTTACAGAACCGACTGTCTCCATACCTGCTTTACTCCATGTCATGAATAGCTTTGGGGAATTTGCAGGCCTAAAGATAAATGTAAACAAATTAGAAGCTCTGAGTGTCCTGGTGTGCCAGCGGGATATTGAGACTATCGTCAGGAATATAACTTTTCATGGCCCAAGTCCCATATCAGATATTTGGGAGTTAACATTATAAGTAAAGAAGCAGATCTCTATTGGGTGAACTATCCTAATCTCTATATAGAATTGAGCCTGGACTTGCAAAGATGGTGGCCAGTTATCACAAAATGAACATACTACCTTGCCTTCTTTATCTATTTTGTACTTTACCTATAAAAATTTACCACAAAGAATTATAAAGATTCCAAAGGCTAGTTTTTAATTTTATTTGGGGAAATTACTTACTTCTCTCACCCTGGTCACTTTCTTTGAATTCTAAAGACTGGTGGAGGGTAAAGGGGCTATTGAGATGTGGATTAGAGACAAGACAGTGCTACATTATGAGGGCCTGAGGGACAACGTTAACCTCCCTTTGGGGGAACATTTTACATATTAGGGCTACACTACCTTTGCCAAATAATTGGTTCACATAGGAAGTAATCCAAAAGAGGTTGGAAAAAATAAATGTTAATAAAGCCCCGGGTCCTGATAGAATACATCCACGGGTAATGAGGGAACTGGGTTCTGTAATAGCCAAACCATTATATTGAATTTTTCAAGATTCACTCAACACATGGTCTCTACCAGATGACTGGAGAAAAGCAGATGTGATACCTATATTTAAAAAGGAAGCAAGAGCAAATCTGGGGAATTATAGACCAGTGAGCCTGACTTCTGTAGTGGGGAAGCTTTTAGAAGGGTTAATAAGGGATAATATACAAGAATATGTCTATTTGTACAGGATTATAAGTAGGAGTCATCATTGATTTATTTAGTTTCTATGAGGAGTTTAGTAGAAACCTGGATCAAGGCAACTCAGTGGATGTAGTCTTTTTGGATTTTGCAAAGGCTTTTGATACAGTGCCACATGGGAGACTAATGTGCAAACTAAGAGATACAGGAGTTGCAGTAAATATCTGCTCATGGATTGAGAGCTGGCTAAAAGACAGGAAGCAAAGGGTTGTTGTAAATGGAACATACTCTGATTGGACTAATGTGGTAAGTGGGGTTCCTCAGGGTTCAGTATTATATCATCTCCTTTTTAACCTATTTATTAAAGACTTAGAGGTAGGATTGGAGTGTGGTGTCTCCATTTTCGCTGATAACACGAAGTTGTGCAAGGTAATTAAATCAGATAATGAGGTGCTTTCCCTCCAAAGGGATTTACATAAAATTGAGGAATGGGCATCTAAATGGCAGATGAGATATAATACGAATAAATGTAAAGTTATGCATCTGGGAAGGAAAAATACCCATGGAATTTATAATCTTAATGGAGCAAATCAAAGTTTATCAGATATTGAAAGGGATTTGGCAGTGCTTGTGGACAACCACCTAGGTAACAGTGCTCAATACCAAGCTGCAGCTGCAAAGGCAAATTAAATATTAGCATGTATTAAGAAGGGTATAGAAGCAAGGGAAGCAAATATAATTCTGCCAGTATACAAATCTCTAGTACGCCCTCATTTGGAATATGAAGTACAATTTTGGGCACCACTTCATAAAAAGGACATTTTAGAGCTGGAAATGGTACAGAGGAGGTCAACAAAACTAATTAGGGGAATAGAGGGGCTAAGTTATGAAGAAAGACTAACCAAATTAAACTTATTTTCTCTAGAAAAAAGGCATCTAAGAGGAGATATGATTACCTTATATAAATACATGCAGGGTCAGTATAAAGATTTGTCAAGGGAGCTTTTTGTGCCAAGAGGTTTTCAACTGACAAGAGGACATCCCTTGAGGTTAGAAGTAAAAAGATTCCACCTTAAAGAAAGAAAAGGGTTCTTCACAGTAAGGGTGGTTAATCTGTGGAATTCTCTACCAGAGGAGGCGTTGACAGCGGATTCAATTGATAACTTTAAAAGGGGACTGGATTTATTTCTAATTAAAAAGGGAATTCAGGGTTATCATGGATAATTAGAGAGACAGTATTGATCCAGGGAGAAATCTGATCGCCAGTATCTGGGGTCAGGAAGGAATTAATTATTTTTTTCACTTTGAGACGATTGGCTAAGTCTCACGTGGGTTTTTGTTTTTGTTTGCCTTACTCTGGATTAATTAATAATTAAAAATAAAAAATAAATAATTAAATAATTGATTAATAATAATTAACAACTAATTAATTAATATTTAATGTGCATATTGCAGATCAGATAAGATCTTAAAAGGTTGAACTTGATGGACTGAAAGTTTTTTTTCAACCTTAATTATGATGTAACAATGTAACTATATTGCAGAATGACGCTTATATATACCTGGGGAGGCTTAAAGGTTAATTGGTTTACCAAGTTGTGGGAATCTCTTGCTTTATCCAAAAAGCCTACAATATGAAACTTTACAAACCTATCTAACCAAAAATGTATCTATATTATTCTCACACACAGGAGAGGCAGGGAGCTGGTGAGTGAGGTTGCAAGCTAATTTGAGGCTTAATTGGCATTTCTCTGAGATAGAAAATTAGCTAAGTGAGAACAAAAATGGTGGCCGAAAAGACGTAAATGTTTTGAAAAAGTCTCAAAACGAGGCCGAAGCCCGTAACACTTAGCTGATCAAGGCTTGCAACACTTTGAAAAAAAGAACCAATGGCGATCATCACGAGTCACGCAAGGCTTTAGCAGAGAGAGAGCAGAAAGACACAGGGGAGGGAGAGGGGGGAGATGGTGGAAAGAGACAAAGGGGTGAGAGAGGGGGGAAAAGAGACACAGGGGACAGAGAGTAGGAGGGAGGCTCGCAATGAGCACCTTTGGCTTTACAAAAGTGGCGGGTTTGATGACGTCTGCAATGAGCGCTCATTGTGGGGCTCGCGATGAGTGCTGAAGGTGCTCATTGCGAGGCCTGGAAAGTAGAGGGGGGAGAGGCTTGCAATGAGCTCCAAAAGTGTGAGGCCTGTAAAGTAGATGGTGGGAGAGGCTTGCAATGAGCGCCTTTGGACTTCCGAGAAATACAGTTATTACCCTGCATTCTGGGAAGCTCAGCAGGGACATGCAAATGTGCCCACAAATGCTTTGTTCTTCAATCCATAACCATTTTAAACATGGCTTCCTTTAAGCTGATGCCCGCTGCATTACACAGCTTTTTTACAAAGCCATGGTTGGAATATACACAAGCCAGGAATCCTACCCACTGACAGCTGTTTCAAGGTTACTGCCTACCATCAGCGTGTTCATATAAAGGGTCATATAACTACAGTATGTTACAGACCTCCATTAAAGTTTTGCAAATAAATAACACCTGATAAACTATTTAAATGGAAAGCCATAACAGACTCAAGCAGTTTTCGTGGTTGCCCAGATATGGGTTCATTCATACATATATGATGGTCGTGCCCTAGGGTACATCAGTTATGGAAAGAGGTTGCTTCCATTACCTTAGCTCTATTAGATTCCCAGATTGCAGCACGCTCAACTTACAGGCTGTTATAAATAAACTAACTATATATTTATTATTGAGAGGCTTTCTCATCTCCTAACTGATTCCAGTTGTTTTTTAGATTTGGAACCCATGGCTGTAATCTCCACTAAGCAGGTAGGACGCCTTGATAAGGCCCTCATATGTAGTGGAGGGGAACAAAAGGAGACCAGGATCTTGGTGTCGGTCTGAGAAACGATAATAAGAGGTAAGCGTTTATCTCTTGAAACCATATTTGGTCATATCTGCTGCTAGCATGAGAATATTGTTTTTATGGTAATTTTCCCCTCTTCCCCATACCCCAGTTATCATTCATGCTGTTGAGAATTTATACTGTAAATTTTGAGTCTAGATTCTACAACACAGATTATAAAATGAAATATTAGTGACAATGTCATTAGAGCTTCTTTACTGGCTTATATTGCTTCTTTTTTTTTTTTTTTTATGTATGTCACGGATGTACCCTGAAATATGCACAATTGCTCTATATCAAAAATCCAGCTACTGTGTATGTGTAATGTATTTTGTTGTGCATCAATCTATACCCAATAAAAAAACTGATTAAGAAAAAAAAGTCCTTCCTTGGTAGCAAGATCTCCACCTTGCTAATGCAGCAGTTGGAGATTTATCTGCATCATGAGCAAACACAAAATGTATCTTTGAACGTCAGGTGTCTATTTGATGTCCTTGGTGACCATGATATCATTGGTGAAATTGCACTAGCAAGTGCTATAATTAGGAGTATGTGTACATGGGCCTGTGATGCAGATATATCTACAGCATTTGCAAGAAAGAGATCTGGATTTCAAGAATAACAAAATGGCGGCACACATAGTGGAAATCATAACGTTTAAATCATGAGAATGCATATTATAATGAAGTATTTTAAGAGAATATGTTATCAAACAGAGCATTGTATACACCGATTTTTTTTCATTACTTTCACTCATCCTAAAGTCATACTCTTGTGTACATGTATAAATCTATCAGCTAGCATAATCTTGTGGTTTATTACACCCCAATTTAAAAACTTGCGCATCAAGTCAAGTAAGTAAGTCAGCTCACGTACCATTAAGCCTCCATGCATTGCAGTAATTCCCGGAGCAGCATTCTATGTTCTGTGTTATTTACATCCCACTAGCAGAAGGGGAAGTTACTGGCACAACCTTTGTGCAATTAATGATGAATAGTTCCATCTGGGAAGAATCAGTAATATAGTTGTCGTCAGCCGAGTTTGTGTGTAACGTTCGCAAATTTGCATGCTACGCTGCAAAGCCGCACATTGTGAATCGTGGAAGGGGGTGGAGAGGGAGGAAGAGAGAATGAGGGAGGGAGAAGGAAGGAGGGAGGAGATAGAGAAGGAAATGGAAGGAGAGAGAAGGAGAGGGAGAGAGATAGAGAAGGAGAGGGAGGGATAAAGAAGGAGGGAAGGTGGAGAGAGTAGAGGGTTGGGGAGAGAGTGAGAAGGAAAGAGAGAGAGAAAGAGAGTGAGAAGGAGAGGGAGAGAGAGAGGGATGGGACGAGAGAGAAAGAGTGAGAGAGAGAAGGAGGGAGAGAGAGGAAGGGATGGAAGGCAGAGATAGAGAGGACACACAGAGAGAAACACAGGGTACACAGAGAGAGGGCTCACAAGAGACAGAACACACATTTTTTAATACAAGATTATACCGTCATTTTTTACGGATAAGTGACTAGTAAAGGGATGAAAACCATAAATTTAATGTCAGCGATATTAATACCTTGGTAATCTGACATCAGAGGGCTTTGCTTATAGTAGATAAATTTTTATTTGTAATGATTTTTTTATTTCCCACTCCCCCTCCCTCATGTCTCTTCCCCCCCATTTCCCTCCTTTGTGTATCTTTCCCCCTCCTCTCCCTCCCCTGTGTCTCTTCTCCCTCCTCTCACTCCCCTGTCTCTTCTCCCTCATTTAACTCCCCGTGTCTCTTTCCCTTCTCCTCTCCCTCCCCTGTGTCTCCTCTCACTCCCCTGTGTCTCTTTCCCCCTCCTCTCCCTTCCCTGTGTCTCTTTCCCCCTCCTCTCCCCAGTGTCTATTTCCACCTCCCCTGTGTCCCTCCCCTCCTTTGTCTCTTTTTCCCCCTCTCCCCATGTCTCTTTCTCCCTCTCCCCACCCCTGTGTCTCTTTCCCCCCTCTTCCCCCTGTGTCTCTTCTCCCCTGTGTTTATTTCCCCCCTCTCCCCATATGTTTCTTTCCCCCTCTCCCCATGTCTCTTTCCCCCTCTCCCCCGTGTCTCTTTCCCCCCTTTCCCCCTGCCTCTCCCCCATTCCCTCCCATGCATCTGTTTCCCCCTCCCCTGTGTCTCTTTCTCCCCCTCTCCCTCTGTGTCTCTTCCGCCCTCCCTCTGTGTTTCATTCCCCCTCTACCTCTGTGTCTCTTTCCCCCCTCTCCCTCTGTGTCTCTTCCCCATCCCTCTGTGTCTCTTTCCCCCCTCTCCCTCTGTGTCTCTTCCCCCCCCTATCCTTCTGTGTCTCTTTCCCACCTCTCCCCCTGTGTCTCCTTCCCCTCCCCTTAGGCGGCTTTCGCCACGATCTGCGCATGCGTGGCTCATTGCCTTTGTGATCGGATTGTTGTCAAACTGCGATTCGACGCAAAGCGTGACAACAAATCGCAAATTTGACAATTATAATATATGATATGTTTGCTGTCTACCAGTTTCTCTTTTTGATGCATAACTAACAGGTTATGGGCCCAGACACTAAAGGAAAACCACAAATACGTGAATGTTGCATCTATGGTCCCAGTAAATGCTGAGTGAGGAAACAAGAGCTGCATCCAATTTACTGAAAGATGACTAGTGGTTCAGATGTGACGTTTGCAATAACAAAGCTCAACAATACCAACTACCAGCTGTGCAAACGCAAGCTCGAAATGCTGTTATCCAAAGATGACTTATGGCACTGGATACAAACAGACCCTCTGACATCCCTGAAGAATGGGACAAAAAGAACAGGCAAGCAAAAGCAGTTATAAGCCTGTTAGTGGAGGATGGAGTTCAAACTTAAACAGTAAACTATATCTGCTCCGCAAACTGTAAGTCTGGGCAATGGCCAGGACATGTGCGACCATGTCAATGCTATGCTAGAGATTTTGGAACAGCTACGTGCAATAGGTGAAGACATTAAAGACAATCATGTAGTAGCATTATTACTATGCAGCCTTCCAGAGTCTTACGGTACCCTTATAAATGCTCTAGAAACTAGACCAGAGCAGGAACCAACACTGGAATATGCTAAATAAAAACGAATTTCTGAATTCAACAGAAGAATGGAAAATATGCATAATGAACAGAATAAGAGATCAGAGATAGCACTAAAGTTGCACAAAGGCAGAAGACAAAGCAAATAAACCAAGTTATGTTTTCGTTGCAAAAAGGCCGGTCACTTGAAAATGAACTGCTCAGTCTGGAAAGCTGAGCAGCGAAGGAAAGAGCCACCCATAAAAGAAAAAGTTAAAATGGTCACAAAGGAAAACTCAACCCATGGAACTCATACACAGTGACGTGTGTGGGGCAATGAAAACCCCCACACCCAGCGGGAACAGATATTTACTGACCTTCATTGACAATTATTCCAGATACACAACGACATTTCTACTGAAGCACAAAAGGGAGACATCAGACAGACTTCAAAAATTTGCAGCTATGACGAGCAACATTTCAAAGGAAACCAGGAATAATGACAATGGAAGGGTATATATATGGGAAAGGAAGTGGAATAATACCTAAAGAAACAAGGTACTATACACCAAATAACTGTAACATACACTCCTGAAAAAAATTGCGTAGAAGAAAGGAAAAACTACACTCTCACAGAAATGGCCAGATACGTGATCTTAGATGCCAATTTACCCAACAAGTACCGGGGGAAGCAATAATGACTGCAACATACCTACAGAACAGGCTACCATCAAAAGCCATTGAAATACCCCATACCAAATGTGGAATTAATCAAAACCCAGTATAAAACATATCAGAATATTCGGCTGTAAAGCATATGCTTATGTCCCAAGTGAGAAACATTCCAAGCTGGAGAACAAGGCCATAGAAGGGATTCTGATAGACTACAGCGAACAAAAGCAAAGGGTAAAGGATCCTTAACCCAAAGACCAACAAGGTTGCAATAAGTCATAGGGTTTTTATTTTAATGAAAGCGAAGCATCATAAAAATTGATCCTCGAAAGCTGTAAAGAGAATTTGCCCACTGGTTCAGCAACAGATGCTGGCCAGGGTAGGGCTGCACAAGAGTCAGAACAAGAAGTGCAATTTACAATGGACAAACCAGTAGAACCTCCCAAAGAACCAGAAATCAGACCATCCACTTGTGTGACAAAAGGAATACCACCCTCCAAGTTGTCATACACCACTGGGACATGGATTTTTCTCGATCTCGGTGGGTCTCTCAGACTGCACAAAATTGTGTTTGCCAGTCACATGGTACACAGCAGGTAGTCCTGTTTATTCTCTCCTTAAGGGCCAGGAGACAGTACAGAAATCCTCATGTTTAAGAAACTTATCAACCAATCTGTAACGTAGCATAACATCCGGAAAACATGGTGTGATTCTGGACTTTGAAGACTGATGTTGGTCAACCTTGCAATGAAGCAATGCTTCTGAAATGTTGTTATTTCATGTAGCAATAGGTAGGTCCACACTCGGGGGCATACCAGGGGTACTTCTTTGTAAGCCCAGTGAATAAGATTGATTGTGTGCATGTGTAAAGGGTCTAACCATATGTGAGTTTGTCACACTCATTATGTGATTGGTTATTCTTCTGTTGCATTTTGTTACATGCATTGTAAGCCTTGTTGATGCCACGTTGAGGATAGTTATTCACAGACTTGGGGTTGGTTTTGCTCTTAAACTGACAGCTCCCTTTTTCCTTATGCCCTCATAATTCAATACTTAGGCTGCACATACTACCTGCATGGGGTACAAAATCATGGTAAGAAATGCAATACATTCTCTTGAGTTTCAATAAATGTTTAATCAATACTTTTTCACATAATTTTCAGATTCCTCAGTGCTCTGCCAAGCCCTTATCATCTCAAATCTTTCAAGTACAGGTATCCCTTTTCTCTGTCATTCCCTATTGTTGTTTTTTTAACTAGTACAATAAAAAAAATAGAAAACTACACAACCTTCCAAGTATAACAGAAAAAATTGAAAAACTTTAAAATTCAACTATTATCCATCCTGCTCCATGCTTCCATTTGTTTCTCTGTGTTATTGACTCATTTTAAACATTGCCTGTATTACTCTTAAAGCCCAGTGTCACAACATTACTATCTATTTTAAACAAAAATGTTTTATATTTTTCTGTTCATGAAAATATGAAGTACTGTTATTATATATATACTGCGTATGTCCTGCATATACTTCAGTTTGTTTCCTATACTCATTCCTATACTCATTTGCTTCCTCAAAACATACTCTATCTTTGGTGCTGCAATCTGACAGTGGCCTGGAATAGATGTATTCCGCAGTTATAATCCAATCCCATAATTACATGGTGTGACACAGGTCTTAGAACCCAAAAAAAGTTGGGCTCACGGAAGTAGCACGCAGGTCCCAGAATTGGAGGTTGGATATAAAGAGAGAGAAAGAGTAGGTGGTATTGGAGAGCATGTTTTTATAGTTCTATCACATATAATAGTTATCAAATTACGAATCGTAGTCACGCTTTCAAGGTAAGCGATGAGCGCCGAGGCGAGCCATTAAACTTAGCGATGCAAGCCATTAAACCTGTAGCACTTAGCCCAAGGTAGGTAGTGTAGGTGTTAATAGGTTAGTGTAGAGGGTGGTTAGTTGATATTTAATGTTTTATTGGAAGGGTATAGTGCAGTGTAGCGTTTATACTTAGTGTCACGATGGTCCGTGAGGACCGTCATGGCACTTATGTGGTTAATGTTGGGTTGTAATAGGCCCATAATGGTCATAATATACCCTTATGAGACTAATGGGGTTAAATAGATACTTATCAGTCTCTGGATAGACCCCTATAAGTGACCGGGTTAAAATGGTGTAGTGCTTACACTTTGGGTCATGAGGGTCCTGGATGACCCTCATGGCACTTATAGTGTTATTACATGCGTTCATTAGTGTGTTAGAGGGGTCTATTTAGTTGTGTGACAAACAGCATTTCAACACTTTCTTTTATTGACCGTCATTTTTTGACGGCAAGTCGCTAGTTCTTTTATATTATTCTAATAACTATTTTACACTTACATTTTGATTAAACATATATACTGATTACACATAATACAAACACACATAGAGTAAATAACACATATATATACACATACTAGCGAATTGCCCGTCAAAAAATGACGGCAATGGTATTGTAAGGTAGCTAATGTTGTTTTGTGTGTACTACTGAAATATATAATACAAATGAATAAATGAATATACTTTACTTATTTTGAAGCATTGTTGAAGAGCTGCAATCTGTTTTGATGTTGCTGCAGCATTAGTGGTGTGGAGCTGCTGTGTAAGCGTGATGAATTTGTGCAGTGTAATAGTGTGCGTGCGCGAGACGAAACCATTAGCGAAGTTGTGTAGTTCCGCATTGTTCTAAAATGCCGGCTAATGTGTGGTATGCGTCTGTAGTGGAATATCCGTAGGTGTTTTGTGGTGTTTTGCGTGTTTCTTGTAGTGTTTTGCGTGTTTAGAGTGCTGTAGCCTCGTTTTCGTTTTGTTCGTCAGCCATTTTTTCTCTCGCTTAGAGAATTTTTTAGTGTCTAAACTCTTTTATTATGAGTTAAATGAAGGTGTAACTTTATTTTTTGAGGTCCTGGATGCTCCCTCTTGCTGTAGGTAAGCTTTTTATGTATGTGTTATGTGTATTTATTGTGTTTTTCATTTTTTCATGTCCGCGGGTTGCGGCCGATTTTTGCGAGTCCGTAATGTGTGTTAACGTGTCTCGTATGTTGTTTGCGTTGCGCCGTAAAGTTTGCGAGGGTTGCAGTTGCTTCGCGAGGGCCGCAGTTGATACACACACAATATACACACACATTATATATACACAAACAATACACACACACAATATACACACACATTATATATATATATACACACACATTATACATACACACACACACAATATATACACACAATACACACACACATAATATCTATACACACACACACAATACACACACACATTATATACATACACATGGTGTTAATGATCAGTGTATAATTAGTTTATATGGCAGGTCTCAGTGATTGCACATGTTCCTCAGACCCCATTATCTCCCTGTCACTCACAGTCAGCTACCCAGGCCCGGCTCCTCCAGCTCTGAGGCCTGCTCCAGTCCGCGGATCCACGGTGTTTCCTGTTCCCCAGGCCGGCCCTGCGCGGGGCATTGTGGGGAGGAGGTGGCTGCTCCATCCCAACAACTGGATTGCCGGGCCCCGGGATGGTGCGGCTACTGGCAGTGGCGGCGTCGGCCCTGCGCGGGGCATTGTGGGGAGGAGGTGGCTGCTCCATCCCAACAACTGGATTGCCGGGCCCCGGGATGGTGCGGCTACTGGCAGTGGCGGCGTCTGGCGGGTTCGGCTAGTGGCAGTGGCGGCGTCTGGCTCCCCCCCCCCGGAACCCGAACCGGGGCATTGTGGGGAGGAGGTGGCTGCTACCTTCGGCGCTCCATCCCAGCAACTGAGGCCCTTGCCCGCAGCCCTCGCTACGCGAGGGCCGCGGCTCGCTACGCGAGCAATGGCCCTCACTTCGCGAGGGACGCGGGCTCGCTACGCGAGCCCGCAAGCGAGAGCAACGGCCCGTACGCTCACAATTATATATGTGATAGCCAGTGAGAAGTGGCAATGGTGAGTGTTGAAGAGTTTGTGGGTGGAGGAGAGGGGAAGGTGGGTGGTGTAAGAGAGGAGGACGTTGGTGGTGCAGGAGAGGAGGAGGTGGGAAGTAGTGGAGAGGAGGAGATAGCGAGCATGGGAGAGGAGGAATTGACTGGAGGAGGAGAGGAGGAGGCTGGTTGGCCGGCGCTCATATTGATAGGTACATTTACATCAGGGTCAGGGGGGGGTTGTTGCAGGGATGTGGGGAAGGCAAAAGGGACAGATGATGGAGGGCAGGATACCCAGGCATGGAAGGAAGTAGTGGCTGCATTAACAGCAGTGGGCACAGCAGAAAGGGATGTGAGGTCTGTAAAGCACAGATTTGATAATGTCAGGGTCAAGGTGAGGAGGAAGATGGCATAGGAGATGGATGCAGCTTCAGCCCTAAAGTGGTGGCCCCAAAGGGACTGTTAGCTCTAATGAGTGTGAGGGGGAACTCAAGGACAACTAATCCAGGTGCCCACCACATGTACATCACACACACTACACATGATGACCAACCAGGACACTGACATGTCAGCTCCATGGAATTAACAAGGGATTGATAGTTCAGTCATGCATCATTAAATCCATGAGGCTGACAAACCACAGCCTTCAGTGGGCACAACACCATTAATCAACCAATAGACAGTCCGTGGATGGGTGTGCCCACTGCAGCATATGCTGTTAAAGACAGCAGCTGGAATGAAGAGAGCATTAGGAGCCAAGAACAATCAAGATCAAGAACCCCAAAAAGATCACATCTACCAAATAATAGCTACTCAGAGTTGGACTCAAAGGGACAGTCACCTCGCTATAGATGATATTCATTGTGTGAAAGAGCACATGATTCTATGTTAAAGTGATCTATTGCTTTCTTGTAATTTAAATAAGAACAGTTAAACATATGCAGTCTAAAGTTTGTCTACAGAAACAGTGCTGATTAACAGCCTCTGCCGAAACAGACAGCTCAAGATTTATGGTTTAACTGCTTTCAGGAATGTAATCAGCTAGCTGTTAACCGCTTAAGTAAAATAGAATCTTGTGCTCTTTCAAGCCTAGATTTCAGATAGTTCGGAAGGAACAGAAACCAATGTATTATTCAGCCTAATTAACACATATCCCTTTTCATTTCTTTTTTTTCTTTTTCAGCTTTCAGGGTCCAGTGGTGAGCCAAAGGCAGGGGTGTCGGCTTCATTGGAGCAGGAGGACATGGACGAAGACCCAGCCCAGCAAGATCCGGTGCAGGGGGAGGAGGGACCACCACAAGCCCTGTGCCCCGGTGAGGAGGAGGATTTTACCTAGGCAGTGGGGGCACTTGCGGGACATTCTGCACCCTGGTGGCCTTTGACCCCACTGTCCCCCTACTCCAGCAACTGCAGCCATCACCAGGCACACATATTGGAGGGACAACAGGGGCATGCCCCCACCTTCATCTCCCCCCTACAGTATTTCAGCCTGGCTCCCACCACCAGGCCCACCCCCATCACCCCAATGGAACCAGGCACTAGCCCTAACCAAGGGGCCACCTCTGCCACCTCCACCACCATTTCTGGTCTTCCAGAAGGGACCTCCATCTCCATGTACACAAAGCCAGGCTGCTCAGGGGGAGGTGTTGGCCGTATTGCACCAGATCCTAGGGTGCTTACAAGGGATCCAGACCAGCATCTCCTGCAGAGGTAATGAGCAGCTTGACTAGGTGGAATAGGAAGGAAAGGAGATACCACCTCATGACAGAATCTTACCTTACTGGGCTACTCAGGATAGGGGCAGACCATAGTGCACGTTTATATGTTAACAAGGATGCTATGCGTTGCGCTCTGGTCCCCATCCCCGCCTTATCCATCCCAGAGGCCTCCTCCGCATACATGCAGCCTGGCCCCTCCTATCCTCCCCTCATGCCTCCACCACCACTGCATGTGCAGCTGCCTCCTGGGGGGAGGCCTTACCCCTACTCCCCCCCCCCCAGCACCTGTGAGACGGAGGCCGGCCAACGGGTTATTGGGGCCTGATGCTAGGCAGAGGAGGATGTAGGGGCTGCACATTTTTTTGTGCCATCACAACAGCACTCCTAAGTGACAATCTATTGGTCGCAATGTTAACCTAATCTTGCCTGGCTACAGAGTATTGGATCTTGGCTTATGTGATTGGTCCATGAAGGTATCTTCTGCATCTGCAAGCATTATGAAATAAATTAAGTAATTGTAAGATATCCCCAGTCCTTCTCAATTAGACATTCCTTCAATGACAGCCCCCTTAACATGTATCTCCCACAATCTTTAAGCTAGCACATATTTAGATGTCTGAGACATGATTGTTGTTAACTTAAATGTAGATGAATACCGCTATGGCGGTGGACTTTCAAAATCTCACAATGGCATGTTAATGAAAGCCAGCCTTAATCCATTCACTAGTGAAGCATGTGATTCTCTCCACAATATCAGTATGAGGACAGATCATTGTGTCTGATTTAGGTAACAGTGATTCAGGCTGCTGACCTTTGTGCCTTCGTATTAAGGGCTAATTGTCCCGTATTGCTGATTTTATGAGTATCCTTTAAAATATGTTAACACCTGTATAGTTGATGGATGTGATATCAATGTTGATGAAAAATATCATATTGCGAAGGTAATAGTACACCTGGACCACTGACGCTGGTCACAGCTAAGCATTTATTGTGAGATGACACATCATTATTATTGGTCATGGCCAATGAGATATCCTTACAACTAGCTAATGCTTAGTAATGTTTGCAGGGAGAAATCAGGTGAGTTGGAATATTGTTACAGCTTCAGTATTTAGCACTGTACATGCATCTTTTTTTTATCCTCCTCTGCCTTTTTTTTTTTTGTTAACCACTTCTTTTCAGATTTTTGTTTTTGGAACACAGAGGTATGTGTGAAACCGGATTGCATTACACAGTCCAGAGGTTTAAGCATTTGTTTCCTTGAGCCGATATAGACAAGTTGTAAGTGCTATGCATATTACTGGTTACTTCGATTAAATGGAGTGATTTCTGATGATCCTTTTTTCATAAAATTCTGGTTACAGTGGTGTAGTGACCACATGTGACCCTGGTAGGTGCTACGCATCATGCTTATTCTAAACTATGACATTTCACCCTTTAGGTATTCCCTTTTTACCAGAATAGCCTCTTGCCCTTCTGAGATCTGCCCACACCACACCCAGGATATTAATGCACAGTCTTGTACATTTCCGAGTGTGCTCTGTGTATAAAATAATGCTTTGTTATACCGTTCTCACTGTGTCAGTGTGTTTTCAATGGGTGGAGTTGTGGGACATCCACACACATCACATTTGTGTAACATTCCTCTATCAGTCAACTAATGGGCCTTAGTTACTGAGTAATAGATCAATACATATAATAATAATAATAATAATAACCATAATAATATAACAATACTAGTAGCTTGCCCATCATAAATGACCTAAGAAAATATGTCTAAATATATATCCTTATCTTTCTGAATCTCTCTCTTTCCCTCTATATTATTTGTTACTGATGGGGGTGAGCTGGCTGTTGCTCCACGTGCCTCTGCACAGCATCCATGTGTGTTTGCGGCACTTCCTGATAGGTTAGAGTAGATTAGTGTGGTGTATGTGCCCCTGGTACTTGATATATACCATGTGGTGGTGTCATTTGGCCACTATTTCTTTTCCCAATCTAGATGTGATGAGTGTGATGTATATACAAATATCGTTATATTTTAGGGTCCACATTACAGTTTCTGTGAGTGAGAAAGGGATGATATGGCAGGCATTTTCATATGTTTGTGTTGCAATGTATACTTGCAGTGTTTCTTTAATTGCTTAATGCATCTTAGAGCAACACTTTTATTATTAGCATATGCATGACCATTCCAATGTATGATTAAATAAAATCTTTTTTAAGGCCTATTTTTTATTTGGGATTATTGTGCAATGAATTCAAATGCATTTCATTGCTTTCCCTTATGTTTTAAAGTCCAGTGGTGTATATTGTCTTTTACAGGGTTAAAAACTTCTCTGTAAACCCTTTGTGGGTCCTATTTGGAGCTTATAATATTCTTGACTACATTTGCCATTTAAAGGTTTGGACACATGTGCAGCTTTGGGGAATTGTAACAATTGAATAGCAATTTGTAATTTTAGGGATCATAACATTTGTGGGCTTGAAAGATCAAAGGCTTAGCTGGGTTGGAGTTACAATTTGGGCCACCACAGTTACTTTTCAGCCTGTAGCTCGCAAATATTTTTCGGGTAGCTAAAAGGGGCTGATTTAATAGCAGTAACTTTTGCAGGTTCCTTTAGTACTTCAGTAACTACAATTTGTGGATTTAATGAGGCCATTGGAATCCTTATGACAATAAATCTCTTCTGCTTTGTATGTTCCATTGTCAGGTTGGTTACAGGATAGGCAAAAAGTACCATCAGATAAAGAAGTAGATATGGTTAAATAATAGCTGTTGGTTCCAGTTCATACATAAGCATAGAATAATTTTTTCCCAGAAAAATGATTTTACTTTTTAAATATTGTTACTCAGTTGTTGGTGCTTTTAACACTTCAATTAGAAAACATTGTGTATGCTATGCTAATGCTTTTAACACTTCAATTAGAAAACATTGTGTATGCTATTTTTACACATCAAAGTCATTAAATGTTGCAGATAAATGTTGACATGTTTTAAAATCAAAGTATCATCTAGTGCTTGGAACAATATAAAATCTATAAGGACATTTTAGAGCTGGAAAAAGGACAGAAAAGAGCAAAAAAAAAGTAATAACGGGAATGGAGGGGCTAAGTTATGAAGATATCCTAACCAAATAAAAATGTTGTTTGCTTTAAAAAATGGGGGTATGATTACCTTATATAAAAATATCCAGGGTCAATACAAGGCTTTGTCTAGTGAACATTTGTACCAAGAGGTTTCTATCTGATAAGAGGACATTCTTTGAGATTAGAATGTAAAAGACTACATCTTAAAGAAAGAACAAGGTTCTTCATTGTAAGGGTGGTTAAACTGTGGAATTATCTACTAAAGGATACTGGGACAGTGGATTTCATAGATAACTGTATAAAGGGATTGAATATATTTTTTAATAAAAAGGATATTCGGCGTTATCCTGGATAATTAGAGAGGAAGTATTGATCCAGGGAGGAGTCCACTCTCCAGTATTTGGAGTCAGAAATGAATTTACATTTTATTCCTTATGAGAAAATTGGCAAAGTTTCAGTGTTATTTTATGTTTGCTTCTCCTGGATCAATCAACAATTAATAATTAATCCACATATTACAAAGATCAAAGACATAAAACGGTTGAACTCGATGGACTAAAAGTCTTTTTTCAACATCAATTAAAATGTAACTATGTAAGAGGATATATTTATATTTAATAAAAATACATTGGAGCATTGTTTGCATTTGGTAATGTCTGGCTTCTTCTATGGTGGATATATATCACATATAATTGTTGTCAAACTACGAATCGTCGTCACGCTTTTCAAGAACAGCGTCCCTCGCGAAGTGAGGTGCCGCATTTGCGGAGGTCGAGGCTCTATGGCGCCTCACCAGCGGTTACAAACACACACACAAGCTCCAAAATACGAACCGCGGCTCTTACAACGCAAAAGTTACGGACTTAGCCAAAATAAATACGAGACGCAGGACTTAGAAGAAAAAACATTACGAACTTGCAAATTACGACCTTAATGGCCGAACCAAGCGCACCTGAAAACATTAAAAACAATAAATACACACAAAAAATACATAAAAAGCTTACCCACAGTGAGGGGGGCACCCAGGACCTCTGCAAGTGAAGTTACACCTCAATTTAAGTCCAAATTCCCGAGTTTAGACACATGAAAAAATGTCAGCCGAAAAAAAAAAACACCAAGCACAGACGGATTTAAAAAAAAGCTGTACGAGTTAAAGATACACTTTTAGCAAGGACGCTAAATCATCCACACACGCGTACCACATACACATTCGCCGCCATTTCACAACACTAACTTACACAATGCGGAAGTACACAGCTACACTAACAGCTTCCCCTCGCGCACGCAGCCTATTTACACTACACACTGCATACATTGCTGACACTTAAACCTCAGCTCCACAACACTGCAAACCTACATTATATGCTGCAGGAACAGCAAAACAGATTGTCAGCTCTTCAGCACAATGCTTCCTGCATATATTACTTAGAAATAGGTAAAGTATATTAATTTATTCATTATTTCATTGGCATACAAAAATACATTTACACAAAAAAAAAAAAAACTATCGCAATAAACACAAAAGATATTCACAACGAGCCTCACAACAAATGCCAACACTGCTCATACCACACAAAACGCACAAGGGGACAGCCTTGCAATAAGCGCAAAGAACACATCAGCCCCGACCTTACAATGATGGGCAATTCGCTAGTAATATAATATTATTCAAGTTAAATCTTTAAAGCTTTAATAATGTTATAATCCACATAGTTTATACTTTAGATTATGAATGAGTAAACCTTCAAATCTTTTTCAGGGAAGGTGAATCAAAAATAATTAATTGCACTGGCTTAGCCTCAGAAGCCTCACTCCCTACAATATCACTGAACCAGACTTTTAATAGGTAAATATCATTTTCAAAGTTAAATAACAATTATAGAAAATGCAACAACATTACAACTAATAATGCAAGCAAGAAAAAGATAACTTACCTATAATGTTGAAACAAGAAAGTGAGCACAAACAAAAAATACACTTCATGCTCAAGAAAAAAATGTTCAATCTATTAACTTTACTCTCCTCTGATCTCAGGCTTATCCACAGACTAATTCTTACTGTGCAGATATTTATATATATTTTCTAAGCATGATGTGATAAAATCAACAAGGTTTTTGGTGCCATTAATTTACACTGACATTTTTTTTACCTGTGTTTTCATACACAATGAGATGATGTGACTGAGCAAATAGTCTGTTTCACACAATGGCTAAATCAATTAATAAAAAAGGACAGACAGTCAGTATTATATACCTGCTTCATTTCTTGGTTGTGTTCATTGTTTGGCTTTAAGTCCATAAAGCAGCCACACCCTGCTCTACTTACAGCCTCATTAAATTGGAGGCCAGTAAGTGCAACGTGAGTCCCGCAATAGCTGCAGGCTTGAAAATCTCCTGTGTTAAGGGGCTATCAAATTGGAAGGGGCTGCGTGCTACGGGCCGGAGATGCTAAATCGTCAGGACCCCCGCGGAAGTTAAACACTAAACCCCTGCCGCAGAGGTTATTTCAAGTACTTCCTGGCACCTAAAGTTAACCCCCTTATGCTGGGGGTCCCTATCAGGACCCCCACCATGTCCCCATATTACCCTTTGCAGCAGGGGTCGCAATCGGCACCCCCACTGCATTTAAAAATTCTAATTTCCTGCCTCAGGGGTCCTAAAAAGACCTTAAAGGTCCTTAAAGGACCTGTACTAACTAAAACATGAACCCCTGCTGCGGGGGTACTATGAGTACCGCCCCTGCACCTAAAATTAACCCCATCACTCATGGGCATCTATGTAGACCATCATGAGTTTTTTAACACCATCAGTCCTATAAGGGTCTATACAGACCCTTATGGGACAATACGTAACCCTCCCAATTAACAATTATACAAACAAGAGGGGACAGAGACTGCTTTACGAGAGTACAAGGAAATCAACAAGGCTTGCAAAAGCGCTATTACACGGGCTAAAATAGAAAATAAAAAATTAATTGCAAAAGAGAGTAAGACTAACCCTAAAATATTTTTTAAGTAAATTAAAGTGAAGAAGGCGAGGAAGGAATCTATAGGAACATTACAACACAGGGTCTCTACCAGATGACTGGAGAAAAGCAGATGTAATACCTATATTTATAGAGGGAGCAAGAGCAAATCCGGGGAATTATAGACCAGTGAGCCTCACTTCTGTAGTGGGAAAGCTTTAAAAGGGTTAATAAGGGATAATATAGAAGAATATGTCTATTTGAACAGGATTATAAATAGGAGTCAACATGGATTTATGAGGGATGTCAAACAAATCTAATTAGTTCCTATGAGGAGGTTAGTAGGAACTTGGATCAAGGCAACTCAGTAGATGTAGTCTATTTGGATTTTGCAAAGGCTTTTGATACAGTGCCACATGGGCGACTATTGTGCAAACTAAGGGATACAGGAATTGCAGTAAATATCTGCTCCTGGATTGAGAGCAGGCTAAAAGACAGGAAGCAAAGGGTTGTTGTAAATGGAACATACTCCGATTGGACTAATGTGGTAAGTTGGGTTCCTCAGGGTTCAGCATAAGGTCCTCTCCTTTTTAACATATTTATTAATGACTTAGAGGTGGGACTGGAAAGTAGTGTCTCCATTTTCGCTGATGACACAAAGCTTTGCAAGGAAATTAAATCAGATAATGATGTGCTTTTCCTTCCAAGGGATTTACATAAAAGTGAGGAATGGGCATCTAAATGGCAGATGAGATTTAATACGAATAAATGTAAAGTTATGCATCTGGGAAGGAAAAATACCCATGCAATTTATAATCTTAATGGAGCAAATATAGAGGTATCAGATATTGAAATGGATTTGGGAGTACTTGTGGACAACCACCTAGGTAACAGTGCTCAAAGCCAAGCAGAAGCTGCAAAGGAAAATAAATTATTAGCATGTATTAGGAAGGGTATAGAAGCAAGGGAAGCAAATATAATTCTGCCACTATACAAATCTCTAGTACGCCCTCATTTGGAATATGGAGTACAATTTTGGGCACCACTTCATAAAAAGGTCATTTTAGAGCTGTAAAAGGTATAGAGGAGGGCAACAAAACTAATAAGGGGAATGGAGGGGCTAAGTTATGAAGAAAGACTAACCAAATTAAACTTATTTTCTCTAGAAAAAAGGTGTCTAAGAGGAGATATGATTACATTATATAAATACATCCAGGGTCAGAATAAAATAATCATGGATAATTAGAGAGTGTATTGATCCAGGGAGAAATCTGATTGCCGATATCTGGGGTCAGGAAGGAATTCATTTTTTTTTTCACTTTGAGACGATTGGCTAAATTGCACTTATTTATATTTTCTGTTTGCCTTCCTCTGGTTTAATTAATAATTAAATAAAAATAATTAAATAAATACATAAATAATTGATTAATAATTAATTAACAACAAATTAATTAATTACTAATCCACATATTGCAGATCAGAGGAGATCAAGTTGAACTTGATGGACTGAAAGTCTTTTTTCAACCTTAATTACCATGTAACTATAAGTGCCACAAGGGTCCTCCAGGACCCTCATGACACAAAGTCTAAGCACTACACTATTAATTCTTTCCTACCCAATCCCATTATAATAAACCCCCCTGTACCCTGTCCTATTAACCCCCCTCTACTCTACCCTACCCTACTAACCCCTACACTGCCTACCTAACTCCTACCCTACCCTATTAACCGCTACACTACCTACCTAACCCCCTAATAAAAACCCTAGCACCCCATTAATTACATAAAATAAAAAACCCTACATTACAATGAAAAAACCCCAGCCATACTAAAAATAGAAAAGGGTAAATTAGACCACTTACTTGGCCAAAATGCCTCTCCAGCAATGCTCTGGTCTTCAGTTCTTCGTCCAAGACAGGGCCCTCCAAAACTGCCCACAGGTCCGGTCACACCTAAAAAAAAAAAAGAAACATTATAGTTAATACACAAATACATACAACATGTAATAAAAGTAATTCTGAATAGTCCACTTACCTTAAGTAGTCCACTTACATTACAAAATTTGAATTTTTAACTGCTTTCGGAGTACCGATTGGTACCCCCGCAGCAAGGGTTAATATGGGGACACAGCTGGGGGTCCTGATGGGATATGTAGTAGGTACAGGCTTGACAGATCAAAGGGTTGCGTGCTGTGATGTTCCACGTTCCACAAACAGTAGGCATTTTTCATGCCGACCTCCGTTCTAAGACGCAAGTCGGCAATGTAGAGGTTTACAAGGCTAATTTAATAGCCTTCAGCCCTACGTTATTAACTATGGGCTACTTTTTCAAACACAGCTCCAATTTAATGAGGCTGTTAATCTTTAGGGCATTGTGACCTTTTGTGATAGGGTGTACTATTTTAGGACTAAAATCTTTCGAGTACATGTATCCCTTTTCTCTTTCATTCTCTATTGTTTTTTTTATCTAGTATAATTAAAAACTAAAAAAAGCTACACAACCTTCCAAGTGTAGTAGGAAAAACTTGTGAGTTCAACTATAATCCACACAGCTACATGCTTCAATGTTTTCTTTGCTGTATTGATTAATTTTAAACATTGTTCATCATTTTTACACCATAATGGTTCTCATTTTAATATTTTTTTACATAATGATTTTTACTTCTTGCTCCACAATTTCTAAGCTCTTTGGTCTAATAATGAATGTTCTTTATTATTAATCTATACGTCTTTTTTATATGTAAATTATCTGTATCTTTAATAATTTCAATACATCTCTTTATTTTTTAGTTGTATATTGTATTTCAGCATGTAATATTCAAAACCAAATGGGGAGAGAACAGTTGAAAAAGAAAAAAAAAAGAAAAGGAGATCAGATAGTTAAAAGATTTCTTAACGAGTTGCAGTAGATATTTTATATACATAATTTATCACCTATGTATTACATAAGACATATTTGAAACAATTGTAAGGCATTAAACATGCATAAAAAATAACTATGCAATATATTTTGTAATTAAATTATCTTTTGCACATAATGTAACTGCAACACCACCTAAATACAGTTTTAGAATAAGACAGATCCACAGCCATTTTACTTTAAAAGTGACTGAACCATGGTAGCCATTTGCCTTCAAATGAGGTTATACTACATCTATCTATCTATCTCAATATTGTTCCATGTATTGGTGATGACCATATTTAAGTGGAGAACCTGTAGAGTTTTCCAAGTTTCTACTAAAGCTTGTTTAGCTACAAGGTTAATGAATACAGATAATGCCTTTTATTGCCTTGACTATTGTCCCCAATGTTGTGATAAGAATAGTGGGACAAATGCAAGGGTGAATCCAAACATGTTGTTATAAATGTATTAATAAGGCTTCAAATGGATTGGATCTTTGTGCGGGACCACCACACGTGAAGGTAGGGTTCTTCTATGGTGTATCCTTTCCAGAGTACTGGGGATCTGACTTAAAAGGTATAAAATACCAATGAAAAAGTGTTTTGTATGATTGTTTTTTTTATAATTGGAGATTGAATTATCTATTTCCCAAATGTCTTGCCATTCTTCTATATAAAGGGCAGAAATATTCCCTGCTGACTGAAGCAGTATATTGGGTTGGGATATCAAACTCCTAAGAGCACAGGGTAATTGACACAATTTTAAAATAAAATGAGTAGTTAAACCTGCTTTTTTTTTTTTATCTGCAAATCTTCAGAGTTGTCTTTGTCTAAATAAATCATGAGGTTTGAGGGCCTTTCTGATTTTTGAGGGGTCTCCTGGTTTGAGGGGAGTTCTGGTTTGAAGAGAATGGTTTGAAGGGTGTTCTGATTTGAGCAGTATCATCATTAAAGCCAGGGGGACATTATATGTTCAATAATACTGATGTTAACCGTGAGGGGTATGTTGTTAATTTATATCAAGTATGGATGAGTCTCATATAGAAAGTTTATGTATTGAAGCTGGACATTCATTTGGGGTAAATAAAGCTTCTTGAGACCTATGAAGTTTGATAACAACTTTGAAAAAACGTTAATTTTTCTAGGACAACACAATGTTTGTGGCAGAGTGGTTCAAGCGATATTGCTAACGGGAGGGTTGAAATTTGGCATTCTTGTAGAGTTCTGTTACACTTCTGAAATTTATTTTTATGGGTGTTTGGGGAAGTAGCGAAGAATGCAAATATAAGTTTTAAAGTAATAAAATGAGTTTGTGTGGAGGGCTTCATTCACTCTTAGCCCACCATATGTGAAACGATTGCTGTATTGAACTACTCTCTACAACAATGCACCACACAAACCAGGCACTCACGCCACACTGAGGATTGGCAGTAACCGGGAGACAGAGCTGTATGTGGTTAAGTGACCTGTTTTGTGAATAATCCATCCTTTGCTATGCCTAAAATTGTTAAATACAGTAAGCATATGCTTAAAAGGAGCCATTTATAAAATGGTTTGGATTGACAGAGTGAGGGTGCATTGTGGTCTCATTTGCATGCCCCTACCCAGTTTTCCCAGAGTGCAGTAGATAACCTGTATTTCTGAGCAATTTGAGCAGGAAATAAGTTTATTAACTTATTTTTTAGACATTCAAATAGAATCACTAATTTATCATTCATTGTTTGTACTACTGTACTTTGTACGGTGGAGGGCTTCTGTCACTCTTAGCCCACCATATGTGAAACAATAGCTGTATATATATATATATATATATATGTGTGTGTATGTGCATGGTCATATACTGTGGAACAAATACAACAAATGCCAGATGCCTCAAATGAAAAATATATTATTATATGTGTGTAATGTTTGATTCAGTATGAGAATCAAGATACAGTTACACAAACCTATGTACAGAGGGAGCATAGCAAACTGTTTTTAAATGTTCACGAGAGCAGCCCATGAAAATAATTCCAATAGAGCAGTGGTGTGGAGGAGTCCATTCCTGGCGAGCAGAGAGCCTAAGCCGCGATGAGAACCTGGAGAAGAATGGACTTGAAGACTATAGGGATACTAGCGACTTGCCAGTCAAAAAATGACGGTCAATAACATTTTAAAGCTGGGAATGCTGTTTGTGACACAATTTAATTCTCTGAGACTCTTAACCTTTTTGTTATCTACAAAGAAATACAAAAATGTGTAATAAAGTATTTTTATTTTTTTAACAATTACACCATTGTTACACCACTGTTACACCATATTAAACTTTTTAAGTGTCATGTATGCAGTAATAATATAAGAATACATGACATTTGTATGAATACGTATTGTGAACTGTTACATAAAGGTTTGTAACATGCAACTTATATTGTAAACAGTGGTGAATGAATTATTTTTAACAATACTAACATCATTAGGTCAACTTTGTATGTATGAGTATTTTAAACCATTACAGAATGCTTCTTAACATGCAACTTATAGTTGAACTACTGGCAAAGTACATAGGTATTGAATCCAGAGGAAGGCAAACAGTAAAAAAAAACATTGAAACTCAGCCAATTGTATCAAAGGGGAGAAAAAAATAATTTCTTCCTGACCCCAGTAACTGGCAATTGGATCACTACCTAGATGAATACTGTGTATTTAATTATACATTTAAATTTGTAACAAATGATTATGCTTCTACTGACATCAATCCTTAATAACATTCAATAAAACAACTTTTCAAACCTTGTAAAATACAATGTTAACAATGCAAACATTAACGTAAGGTAATAACACTTAGAATTAAATTAGTTAAAAATATAATGATGTTGAATATTGAATCCAGAGGAAGGAACCCCCCCCCAAAAAAAAAAACAGTGAAACTTGGTCAATTGTTTCAAAGTGGACCAAAAATTAATTCCTTCGTGACCCCATTAACTGGTGATCAGATTACTCTCTCGATAAATACTCTCTATGTCATCAGACATTTAAATTTTGCAACAAATGATGATCTTCTTACTAATATTAAACCTTAATTACATAGAATGAAACAACTTTTCAGTCCTTTGAAAACAGAATTTTAACATTAGAAACATGAACTTAATGTATTAAAATTGAAACAGTAATGGTAAGAAAAATTGTTTTGTGGGGCCAATCCTGGCAAAAATCACTTCCAAGACATTCCATTGTTTTTCTGTTTTGTCTGTCAATGCAGTTCCCTTAAAAAGAGCCCAGCAGACTTGTAATTTTGTCTATGGGATATAACCACTGTTTATTGTTGTTGCACATTTTTTTAGCTGCAAAATATGTGGTGGCATTCCAGATGGAGTTAATGAATTAATAAATTCAGTTAAAAAGTTTGTCTGAGTTATTTTGTCATCACCAAGTACACAGTCTGCACTGTGATAATTTTTTTGTGGTGCATCTAATAATTTTAATATTTCATTATTCAGAAGCTATGCATCTTTATTTTTGGACGTTAATATTACTTTGGTTGCAAGCTCTGCATAATCGTCGTTACTTTTTGTATTTTGAAATATAGCCGATATAATGTCCTGTTTGCAAATCATGTGAGATGGAATTTCCACGATATCATTGGGTAAATTATGAATTTGTTCTGTTTTCCTTCTCCAATTTTGATGAGCCATTCATTGAATTCATTTTGTCCTTGTGATCTCATATTTTGTTCTAATTTGAGGTGAGTAAAGAGTTTCCATATTGTAATTGACTTGATACATGTTTATACAATGTCTGTGCAATTTCCATGGACAACAACAGGTAATGTTTGTCTAAAATCTCCACCCAACAACATCACCTTTCCACCAAAAGGCAAATAATTATCCACAACTTCACGCAACAAACGGTCAATGCATTGTAGAGCATGGCATGACATCATTGTTGCTTCATCAATTATAATTAATTTACTTTTCTTAATTTTTTTTTGCTCTTAAAGAAGTCATTCTTATATTCGACACTGATGTTTCCAGAATGGGAACTGGCAGTTTAAATCTACTATGCACAGTTCTTCCACCTTCTAACAAAAGTGTGTCAATTCCAGTTGTTGCAAATGGCAGTGCTATTTCACCTTGTGCAAGACAAAACTCATCAATAAATTATATAGATACGTTTTTCCTGATCCACCAGGTCCATCTAGATAGAAATAACGCTCTTTGAGCAAATCATCCTCGCAGTTTTTATGGCGTTAAATGCTTGCAATTGTAATGTTTTTAAAGTTGCAAGTTTTTCTTGTGTTATTTGGTTTTGAAGCTGAATATCATAGTCTTCAAAGTTTATTTCATCTATGAGTCCTGCCTGGCAGATTAAAATTTGCACAATTTAATCTATGAGATAGAAAGACCTCTTGAATTTCAATTAATGCTTTTAATTCTGCAATATTTGTTTTAAATTTGCCCCACAAAGCTAATGCATTTAGAGCGTTTGAGAAGATGCAAATGAATGCAATTTTTTCTCTAATCTGCCATTTCATTTGACACAGTGCTGCTTCTTCTAGACATCTTTCCCATTCTGTATCATCAGCCAGGAAGTTTCTGTGTCGCGCAGCTAAATGAAATGTGTCACAAACTGTGTCATTAACAGTTCTCAGCTGTTCGAAACTTTGTGCACCAGGAACATTTAAAAGGAGTAAATGTAAGCAGAAATGTTCAAGGTCTCTTGGACTTACATTGTACATTCTAGTTATCAATTAATTTCCACAGGTTTGTATTTTTCGCCATAATCCATTAACAAAAACATAATGGTAGATAATGTCAATATACAACAATTCCCTTGCCTCCAAGTCAGTACAATTTAATTGAAACCACACAGTTAGTGTAGTCTGTTGATGCTCACTTTGTGCCAAAGCATTTCTTTCATTTCCGACATTGAAATAAACTAAGTGTCTTTGGGGCAAATGTACAGCTTATCAATATACTGCATGTGAGCGATCATGCATTTCAAATTTGAGAAGATGCCACCTTGCTTCTGGCGCACTTACATAGCGAGCATCTACATGAGATGCAAGTTCATCATGTAATAACTCAGTTTGTTCTGGATTTTCTGCACTTTTGACAACTACAGTAGCTGCATCATAGCCTTTGTAAATATATATGTAGACATATTTAATGGATTTTATAGATGTGCAAGCTTCCACATTAATGTGTGCATTATACTTCATGAGCAAATGTGGCACCACATACCTGTTATCAACTTTTTTCCATGAATAATGGCAATTTGGCCTTCTCTTCTTCTATATGATGAATGCCATCACAATTAGCATAAGTTTTGTCTCTATAACCTTTTGGAAATTATTTAGTGCATTTTTTATTTTCCATACATTAGTTACATACAACAAAGTTAATTTGATTTTAAAGACTCTTGCCATCAAATTTGGTCTATTGGAAACAGTTTTCCAATTAGCAGATTATGTACGATCTCTGGCCATTGTGGATTACATGTAAATGTAATAAATAAATCTGGTTTTCCAAATTTAGTTACAATAGCCATAGCATCACTGCATCTTTCTCGCATATTGCGAGGAGATCCTTGGAAAGAAGAAGGTAAAATTATGGCTTTGCCAGCTGCAAGCTCTCTGTAGCCACCTCAGCGATATAATCCATCAGTCCACAATACTGTTCTACACGTAGTTTATCTTGTTAATATTTTATGAAATTTAAATTAATTGCTCCAACTTGCAAATATGAATCATTGATCCATTGTTGTGTCAGTTTTCCTCCACATAAAATGGAATTAAATCCATCTCGAATGGCAGTTTGATCCACTTTAAATTCAAGCATGGAAATATTATTTCTGACACTTACTTGCGAATTCGGTTAACTCTCAAGTGTTAAGTTTGGTTGCCATCTGTCTTCCCAATTGGAAAAAAAAAAGGATATGTCTTTGGATCTAAATTAATACTGTTGATGTAAAGTTGCTTCTCATTTCTGGGATATATTCTAATATCCCTCTGAAATGGTGGTTCTCCCTCATCATTTTGAAAGATCATTGCAACCTCATTTGATGTTGGTAAGTTGTAACAGCGTTTATTAGTATGCTGATCTCTTTTAAGAACCATATTGACTTTTGGGATTGGTAACTGATGTAATTCTGCATGTATTATTTGTTCTTGTTTTATTTCTGCCAATTTTTTATAAGCTTGAGTGTATGGGTTTTGGGCCATAATTTTATCAAGCTCTATAAACACAATGGGTAAGCATTTTTTTTAATTTTCTGGAAGCTGCATACGTTGTTCAACAGCTTCCATTGTATCTAGGACATATAGTTGAGCAAATTTTCTTTGCTCCCCTTTTTCTGGATGTAAATGAAAAGTACAATGGTAAATATGTCCTTGTACTTTGAAACAGTAAGGGCCATGTCCTAACACATTAGCAGCTAATGTTTCACCCATAGATGCAAAGGATATGGCACTATTATACGATTTTATGTTTAATTTGAAATTTTGGTAGTTAGGGAAAGAAGGCTCTGTCATAATACTTTCTAAATATGTTGGGAAGTGTCTTTGTGGAAGTCTTACCTTGCCTTTTTTAGCAACTAACGAACTCGCTATCTCTGGGCCTTTCCTGTTTGAAAGGATAAGCCCCACAAAACAAAAGACAGACAATATTCATGATACCACAATTATGAACCTCTGCTGCTAAAGATTTAAGTAAAGGACAATTGTGAGAACATATATCAATGTGACTCTCTAAATCCTCAGTAGAATTCTTATCTGATTGTTCAGCAACATTTTCTAAATCATTTTGTTTTTTAGTAGCGTTCTTTGGCTTGGATGTTTTTTTTTTTTTATGTAAGTCGTATTTTTTTTTCTAAGTCCCGTGGGTCGTATTTGTTTTTTTTTTCTAAGTCCTGCTTTCCTGGCGCTTTCCTTTGTAAAGTGTTATGGGTCGTAATTTGTAAACTCCATTTTTTTTTCAAACTGCTACGGGACTCGTAGTGTGAATTCGATAATTAAGGTTTCTGTTGAACTGTAGTCCCACGGCTCATAGATTTATGTTGAACTGTAGACCCACGGGTCGTAGGGATGAGAGCCTATGGCGCTCATCTCCACCAGTGCAGTGAGCGCCATCGGAGCTCCCCGCCTAAGTCGTACGGGGACATGGGGATGAGCGCCTACGGCGCTCATCTCCACCAGCACAAGGAACGCCTTTGGCTACCCGCAACGTTAGCAACAACCAGGAACATGATCAATTAAGCAAGGCTGTAACCACCCATTTAGAAACAGCCAATAGCAAATGAGACCGCCATCATTACGGCAGTAAAGCATGGATGTTACGTGTCAATAAATTAGCGTTTGGAGGTGAAAACATTTGCGGGCTTGGGGAATTGTAGCAATTGAATAGCGATTTGCGGACAGGAAAGATCAAAAGCTTTGGGAGGCTATAATTTCTGGGTTTAACAACTGCAAATTTTTCAAAGCTGTAACCCGTAAACCGATTGGAGCCCGCAAAAAGACGATACTTGAATAGCAAATTAACTTATAGCCTCACTTACATGATCCAGTTACTTACGATTACTCAATTGAATCGGGCTCTATGTTTTTATAATTATACCTGACTTGTCTTTTTGATTATTCACTTGCAGAAAATAATATATAACTTCAGTAATGATTGGCTGTTTTAACTCTGCCAGGTCATTATTCACTAGGTCCCATTGAGGTACATCTATCCCAAGCTCACACTCGGCTTCTCGGCTAGGATACTGTGCAGCTATAGGTCTGTATTCTCCACATTGAACACATTTAATCTTGCTCCTTCAGGCTCCCTTCTGACAACTCTATTGTAACCCTGGTGTATACCCCAGAAATTTCCAGTGACCCATTGCTTGGCACATTGGAAATGTGGGCAGGTGGGTGGTGGGGTGAATAGCCCCAAGACATAGTGCCATAATGTGCCACCATGCTTCATGTGGTTTTATGGAAAATGTATCTGTCTTATCCTGTATACTGTATGTAAGTCCCCATTTAATATTAGTGTATTCTGTGGTATGTTAAAACTGGGACTGAGTGATCATGATGGGATTAAAACAGGGTGGGGGAGTGACCGGAAATGGCTGCGTAGCCGTCCAGAACGGCGATTTGCGGGAGGAGATGGCGCCAAGCAGGAACGCTGACGGGGCAGCTGCTGTGTAAAGTGCAGCTTAGCACAATACAACACAGCACAGCCCCGCAAGCAGCCCCAAAATAAGGGGACAGCGCAGACCCAGCCCCTTACCATAGCAGCAGCAGCACCTCCACAGCACGAACCCAGAGCCCTGAAAGCCACATCCTGCAATGGAGTCCCCCTTAGGGAAGAGAGGCGTTTAAGCCCCCTCCATATTGAAGGGCAGTAAAACAGGAAAAAGCTGGGGACTACAGAGCACGGGAGCAGCTAAAAGACACAGAGAAAGCAGTGGAGGAGGAGGCTACATAAAGAGCATCAAGTACAAGGACTGAAGCACAATAAAAGCTAAGTAAAATATTTTTTTCCTTTTACACTGCTGAAAAAGAAAAAAGATGTCACTGCGACAACAGAAATAAAAAATGTTGGGGTATATGCCCCCTTTATACATTTCTTTAAAAGACTGTAAATAAAAATGATACAAGGGTGCAGTAATACATACCTTAACACACGGGAAATATCCCATAAAGAGAAGTAAAACTTCTGGAAAAGTTGCTTTTGAAACAGTGCAAACACTATAAATACTGTCTTTTCTTGCAAAGAACTTGTCAGGTGGGTCCTAGTAGCCCACGGTTAAATAACTGGTTGCTATTTATTGGACACACATTAAATCTAGTAAAAGGAAATTCTCCTAACATTGCTAGGAGAAGTATAGACCCATTGGGGTAGACAGCAAGTGTGATAAAGTCACAAACACATAAGAGTGAAACAACTATCCCATACACTTATCACAAAATGGCGACGAAAACTAAAGCAAAAGGGCGGAAAAGCCCCACTTTAGACTCATCCTCCTTCTTTTCCCCTAAACCTATTACAAAACAGTCGCAAAAACAACCCATAGAAGGAGGGCTAGATCAAAGCTCTAATCTCCCAGCGGTAAAATTAACTAACAAAGACTCTGAGACCCATGAGGAGAACCTTCTAACTATAGGGAAAATGAAGGAAATCCTAAAAGATTTTCAAATAGAATTTTTTTCAGAGATTAAGATGCAAATTATGGAAAATTCCAAATTAATTACAGAAGTTAATAAAAGATCTTCGGACCTGGAAACTAAGTTTGACAATTTAATCCTGGACCACAAAATGTTGGTGGAACAGTCAGAAAACATGTCAACTCAAATTAAAAGTCTGAAGGATCACATAAACAAAATGGAAGATCACGCACGGAAAAATAACCTCAGAGTAAGAGGAATTGAGGAATCCATAAAAAAAGAAGAACTCCCAACATATCTCAAGGAAATGTTCTCTAGTGTTTGCCCTAGTTACTCAAAACTGGACCAGAAATTTGACACAGTTCAGAGAATCCCTTTACCAAATCATCTACTAAAAACAAAACCTAGAGACGTGATTGTCAAATTACACCATTTAACAACAAAAGAAGAAATCGTTAAAGCTAGCTACACGCAGAAAACATTTGAATCTCCATACGAAAAAATACAAATTTTCTCAGATTTATCAAAAGGCACAATGAATAAAAGGAAAGAATTTTATTCAATAACACAAACACTAAGGAAATCGGAGTTTATATACAAATGGACTTTCCCTGTAGGATTACTAGTACTACAAGGATCCGTGTGGCATAAGATCAATTCCTTAGAAGAAGGAGAAAAATTCATAAAGAACTTAAAACTAAAAAAAGATGGAACTAAGGAGCCCACGTTGAACCTGCAATTATCAACAACAGAATGGCAGAAGAAGAAATAAATTAAATTAACATGGTCTAAGAGATATAAAGGGTTATTAAGATAGGTGTTTAAGGCTGCATAACATCTAAGAGAGTCCTTTGAGAAAAGATCAGAAAGCTATAAGAACAGTATAAAAACCTAGGACAAGTAATAAGAACATAGTGTGGCAGGGTCTGAGGCTTTTGACCTCGGGAAGCTGGAGGAGGAGAAAGGAGGAGGAGAGGAGGGGGTTGCATTAGGCAGAGTATGAGGACAAAGGCTGGAAATACTGAGAATAGTACAAATTGTAAGTAGCCGGTTAGAACTTGAATAGTAATGAATTCTAATGTGAGGGGCATAAGAATAATATATAAAGACCACAACATTATACACCCACTTCTCCTCGCCCTTTCCCATCCCCCAGCTTTGTCTTTTTTATTCTCTAATCTAGAAGAACAGAGACAAATATAGAAGATATATACAGTGCAGTTAAGAACTAAAGGAAGCTAATACATATAGCCATCTCCACATTAGACCGCTATCCATTTCTAAATAATGGCTGAATCCCTGCAGAACAGGAATGGTGAACGGCTGTACTACAGCACCCTCTGTTCTAATAGAATGAATGTATGCAAGTATGTAAGTATGAATGTTAAAAAAGTAACTCATGGTCCCAAAAACAAAAAGATGATAGACAAATGGTATCAGTTCACTCAAAGGTGTGGTTCATAGAGATATGGGTATAAAGGTTTTAAGTTGGAATGTTAGAGGGTTAAATTCCCCTAGCAAAAGAAAAACAATATTCAGACAATGTAATAAAGAAAAGGTAGATTTAATATTTTTCCAGGAAACACACTGGAAGCAAACTAACAGTTGGGGCGCAGTAGCAGGACGTTTCGACTTCTCACTGCACTCAGTGTGCGGGAAAAAAAAAAGAGGAGTATCAATGTTTTTTTCTAACGACTTAGATATTGTGGAAACGTTGTCCATCGCAGACCCGGAAGGTCGGTACATCTTGTGGAACGGCCAAATTAACAAACAGAAAATAACATTGATAAATATTTATGCACCCAATGAATCACAGGGCAAATTTTTACATCAAATAGGCACCTTAATTAAGAAATACGCACAAGGCCCGCTTATTATTGCTGGGGACTTTAATATGATCCCTAACCCCACTTTAGATAGGTCTAAAAAATTGGAAGCTAAAAATCTCAAAAAAGTTGGTAAATTAGCACAAATATTCACTGAATGGATTATTAATTATAACTTATTTGACACATGGCGAGTGCAACACCCAAATCAAAAAGAATTTTCCTTTTATTCAACTCCACATAATACTTACTCACGTATTGATTTAATTTTAGCAAATTCTCAAATAATAGAGAAAGTCTCTCACACAGAAATAAGTAATATCGTCACATCAGATCACGCTTACATTATAGCAACAGTTGAAATTCACAACCTTAAATTAGATCGACCACAATGGAAAATGGACGATTTTTTGTTAAAAGTCGGAAATAACACAGAACTTTTAAATAAAGAAATCTCACAATTTTTTGACCTTAATAAACACACTGTCTCATCAAATTGCACGTTATGGAATACACAAAAAGCATTCACTAGAGGTTTGATGATCAAACTGAAATCACAATGGATAAAACAAAGAGGCACTCCACTAAAAAAATTACATATAGAACTGAATAAATTGGAATCTAAATTTTTGCTGGATGCACAACCACAGGTGAAAATAGAGATTAAATTAATTAAAAATAAAATTAATAAAATTAATCAGCAAATATCAGATAAAGCACTGTGGCGCTTTCAACAGACACACTATCATCAAAACAATAAAAACAGTAAATTACTTGCTACTCAAGTTAAAAAAAGAAGGGAAACAAAAAGAATAGCAATGTTGAAAGAGAAAGGTAAGGATATTTCCTCCCCTAAAAAAATCAGTCAGGCCTTTTTTAAATATTATCAGGATCTATATAACTTAGAAAAAGATACTAATCTATGCAAACCAATTACAGAAGATATACAAAAATTTTTGGATAGCATTCAATTACCAAAATTATCAGAAGTGGAGCGATTAAAATTAAATGACCCAATTAACACACAGGAAGTTCTTCATGTAATAAATCTTCTTAAACCCTATACTACCCCAGGACCAGACGGATACACTAATAGTTTTTATAAAACCTTTGGTCAATTACTGAGCCCTTATTTGACTAACTCCTTTAATGAAATTAAGAATACAGGATGTATTCCAAAAGAAATGTTAAAAGTGATACTGATCATGATTCCTAAACCCAATCTGGACCCACAATATTGCTCCAACTATAGGCCAATTTCGCTATTAAATGCAGACATTAAAATATATGCAAAAATACTGGCCCTTAGAATTCAACAGGTGATAGGAAAACTAATAACAACAGATCAAATGGGATTTATAGCAGGAAGACAAGGTTCGGACAATATCAGAAAAATCATGAACTTAGGGGAAATAACGAATTCCCGAGGTACTCCCACCCTATTTCTGTCATTAGACGCAGAGAAAGCTTTTGACAGAGTAGGATGGGAGTACATGAGAATAACATTAACTAAATTCGGGTTCGGAGAATTTGGGTCCAAAGCAATTGGGGCACTATATAGTTCCCCATCGGCACAAATAGCAGGGTTGGGAAGTAGTACAGACTCAATCGAAATATCAAACGGTACTAGACAGGGTTGCCCTCTCTCTCCCTCCCTATTTGCTTTAATGATAGAACCCTTGGCTGAAGCTATTAGAGCATGCCCCAATATTTCTGGGATTAGGGTGGAGGAGAGGGAGTACAAAACTAGCCTTTATGCAGATGATGTTATTTTATCACTCACTTACCCAGAAAAATCTCTTTATCATTTATCAAAAATAATCCAAATATACAGTAAAATTTCGTACTATAAAATGAATTACAAAAAATCAGAAACTTTATACTTCAATTTTTCAAAAAAACTACTATCCAACTTGAAGTCTTTATACCCATTTAACTGGAATTCTAATTCTCTCAAACATCTAGGAATAGTGTTTATGAGCAAAACTCAAAAAATGGTGGATAAGAATTACAGAGACTTATATGTGAAATGTCAGATGATTATGGAAAAATGGAGAAAAAATAGATTTTCATTCTCAGGTAGAATTTCAGTTATAAAAATGATGATTCTTCCAAGAGTTAATTACCTTTTGAGATGTATTCCTTTCAAAATCCCTAAAATATGGTTAAAGAAACTCCAAGGAATGATTGATTACTATATACATCAATCCAAACATAAAAGAATAAAAAAAATAACCATGGGAAGAACCTTCGTAAAAGGAGGAATTTCTTACCCGTTATTATTGCCTTACCAAGAAGCTAATAGCATAGTTCATGCGTTAAAATGGCTAGAAACAGCTGCTTTTCTCCCATGGTGGCATATTGAACAAGCATTAATTCCAGAACGGCACTTATCAGCCTTGTTTTATAGAGGGAAATTTCCCCACAAGGATATTAGGACAGGATCAGGGGTGGTAAAAGAAATTTTAAAAAATTGGAAACAAATTAATAAGAAAAACGGTTTAATATCAGAGGGCAGTTTAATGACCCCACTAAAAGCACTGTTACATAGAAATATGGAAGGCACTTTAAACGAGTGGGGAAAAAAAGGCCTGATACGAATTAGAGACACTTTAATCCAAGGATCTATGGCATCTTTTGACCAAATTAGAAAAAAATTTAAGATTGCATCAGAAGAATGGTTAATCTACGAAGCATATAAATCCAGTTGTAGCCAATTTAACATTACCCTACAAAACAGCAAAGAGTCAAAAGAGATAGAAAAAATTCTCCTGAGATCAGGAAATAAACATTTAATAAGTAAATGCTTTAACATAACAAGATCATGTGGAGAAAAATCTAAAACCAAAGGTATGGAGCAATGGGAGCAGAACCTAAAAATTGTTTTAGAGGTTAAAGACTGGGAAGCAGCTTTAAAATTAACAAATAGATTCATCAAACAATCAACATATAGAGAAACATTTTTTAAAATAATTAATCACTGGTATTTTACTCCCGTTAAAATCGCTCAAATCTCCCATAATCCCACGGAAAAAATGTGTTGGAGGGATTGTGGCAATACCGCCCATTTGCTGCATATTCTGTGGGAATGCCCAAGATTAGAGCCATTTTGGAAAAACTGCTATACATTTTTGTTTAAGATTGTGGGAAAGCAATACCCGTTTAAGGGAGAATGCAGCTTGCTGCATAACTTTCCGTACGATTTCACGTTAGAGGAAAAAGCCTTTGCGATCTTGACTTTTTCAGTAGCAAAAAATATCTTAATTTCCAACTGGAAAGACAAAACTGCTCCAAACTTCTTTGATATCGTGTGGAAAATAGAATATATACGAGAACTAGAGAGAGATTATGAAAAAAAAGGTTTTATTAATTGTGACACACTAAAATGGAAAATTTGGGACCAAAAACAAGATACAAATATCAACATTTAAATGTCAGTAGGAATGAACGGTGAATGATAGAGTATGAATGGCAGAGAGTATAACTTATAAATTGTTGTTGTAAAATCATTTGACTATGTCTTTGTAATATGTTTAAAGCTGTTTTTTGCAATAATGAAAAATAAACATTTAAAAAAAAAAATAAATAAAAATAAAAAACAATAACAACCATTACCCATATTCACTAAATATTTCATAATAATCCAAATATTCAATAATCTACTATTTATAGGGGGGGGGGGGGGGGGCTAATATGACACCACCAATTTGGGCCAATTTGATTACATTGCAGCATGTTTTGGGCTGTGTAATTTCCCAGATATATTATGTAAATTAAACTTCATGGACCTTCTAAAAAAAAAAAAAAAAAAAAAAAAAAAAAAAAAGGGATTAAAAAAGGGTGTGCTGAGTGTGCAGTGATCAGACACCACTATTGTTAAGTTTTTTGTTCTGGTCCATTGTTAAGAAATGAAGTTAATCCCAACTGATATGTGCTAGAGACGGCAGGATGTGTATTGGAGATTAACCCTATTGATCACAGGAAGATACTGTTAGACCCCATGTGGAGTTTATCTCCTGTGTTTGTCTGCCAACCTCTCTCATTGTTACATTGTGTACACCCCCTCTGTATCTATCCCCTATAAATACTGCTGTCATTTAAAATATAAATTAGTTCACTCAGAGACATACAGATGTATGTTCTCTTATTTTGTTCCTGGTGGCTGACTGATACAGAAGCCAGATATCAGGGTGCTGGTGCAAATATTTCAAAGAACCCAACAACCTTGTGGGTAGATAACATGTAGTCTATAGCAGGTGGCTCTGGGCTTGTATAGCCCCTACTCTCGGATAGTCACACTCTCCAATAATAATCCATTACTAAAATTTCCACCTGGTTCTGGTTAGTTTCAGGTCAAAACCACCTGTGAGTAATATGAATAAGGTAAAACATTTGGTTTTGAGTTTGGTTTCTAGTTTCTGTGGAATTGCCACTGATTGAACATTAGGGCACAAACTGCTAGGTTTCACCCCAGTTCTGTTGAAATTTTTAGCTGTTGAAATTTTTTAGGCGAGCAGTAGGACTTAGGCTGCCATGAGCGTCGAAGGTGGTCATTGCACTGCGAGCCTCGAGAAACGAGGCAAGCAATTGAGGCACTCGACAGCGAGGGTCTCAACTGTGACCCAAGCGCGTAACTCTAAAACCAGAAAAACAAACAAAATAATTTTACAAAAATAATAGCACACTCACACACAGCACAATGGGAGAGCCAGGAAGCCTGGGAGTGAGAGAATTTTAGCTATATTTGGTTTTTTTCGACAATCCAAAATCGGCTGAAAGAGCAAGAAAATGGCGGCCTAAAAACTGGAAAATTCTGAAACTGGATAAAAACTAGGCTGAGCAAAGCCAGACATGCAGAACTCAGAAAATACAAAACGGCGCAAACAGTAACACAAAAGAACAAAGCCAGTCACGCAGGATTTATAAAATACACAACGGCAAAGACAGTTACACTTATACCAACAACGCCAGGCACGCGGGACTTTGAAAATAAAACTGAAAGCAGCAAGCGTGTAACACGCAAACATTCAGCAGACACACAGAAGAGAAACACACAGTGAAGGGACAGGGGGGAAAGAAACACATGGCATTCCTAAGCACAAAACTTGCAGGTTAATGAAACCTGCAATGAGCTGCCCGTACAGTAGGCGGGAGGAAAGGGTCGCAATGAGCGCCAAAGGCGCTTATTGCAAGCCACGCGATGAGTGACAAAGGTGCTTATCATGGGCCTCATGATAAACACAGTGAGCGAGAAAGGTTTACAATGAGTACCAAAGGCGCTCATTGCAAGCCCCGTGATGAGGGCTTAAGGTTGTCAGTGCAAAGCAAGAAAGTTGAAGTACACGGGGCGACAGGCTCGCAATGAGCGCCAAAGGAGCTCATTTTGAGCCACGCGATGAGCATCAAAGGCACTGAGCGTGGGGCTTTCGATGAGCGCCCAAGGTGCTCAGAGGGGCCATAGCCTCTAATTGTGTGGCAAACAGCATTGCCTGGCTTACAATTTTACTCCCATCATTTTTGACGGGCAAGTAGCTAGCATAATCTAATTCTGCAACCTTGTACATTCAGTGCCTCTGTCAGTCTCTTGTTCTTCTTATTCAGCTGCTCTTAGTTGCTTTTTGGAGGTTTGTTTACAAACTCATCTGTCTAATTGCAGTGACCGATTAACTGCTTGTGGTCTGAAATGGACAATTCATTAAGCTTCATGCTCATCTGCCTTCTATTATTCTTTCATATATCACTACATTATATATAGATGCATACAAACATATGGACCTCCATGGCACCTAACATTAAACCATTACAATGGGGGTCCTTTTGAACCCAAACAGTAATCTAATGTATAACCATGGGGTCGCTACAGACCCTCAGTGATATCTAAAATTAACTTGTTGCCATGGGTGTCTTCATTTGCTCCCATGGCACCTAATATTAGCCCCATACCCCATACCACCATACCATGCTAGCCTCTAACGATTCGAATTCCTATGAACCCATTGGCACCTAAAATTAACAGGAATATCATGTGTATCCCTACAGGCCTCCATCATATACTATCCTTTAGCTATGGACCCCAAAGGCACTTAACATTAACACCTATACAATCTCTTTACTGACTGGTTCTTTCCATAGCCAGTCAGAGAAGGGTAACATTACTAATAAGCCCTATTCTAATTCCCTTACATTTTGACCAATCAGAATAGGGGAATATTTTTAGGTGGAGGCACTTTCCATGGGCTGAGGAGAGGAGTGAGAGTCTTTAAGCAAGAAAGGGCAGGTTTTCACTAGCAACATGGATGTGATTACTTATTCAAAGGAGAGTAAGTATAATTATCCCGTAGTAAGTATAATTTTTGTAAGTTATGTTTGTATTTAAATTTTATTTTTTATTTTATATGTATTTTTTAATTTTGTATACTTATTGTTTTATATATATTTTTTATATATTTATTTACTTGGGGATAGTGATAGGCACTATGGGGGGACCCTTGTGGGGTCAATAGGGGTGAATAAGGCCCCCTAAGGTAGTAGCTATGGTACCCTGGAGGGCCATAGAGATTCCCATGGTAGGGGGCTAGGTTTAGGTAACATCAGGGTCCACAAGGTTTTAGGATAGCATACTATGTTGGTCCATGGAAACCCCCGTTTTACAGGTTAGCATACCATTGGTGTACATAGGGACCTCCATGGTATGGGGTTAGAAATAGGTGTTATGGGGTTCCATAGAGACCTCCGTGATAATAAGTTAATTTAATGTGTCAAATGAGTCACTAGGAACCCCATGTTATTCCTTAGAATACAATGGGGTTCATAGGGCCCCCATAGTTATAGTAAGTGGTTTAAACCTGCAATGCTGAATATCAGCATCTTGTGTTTAAACACAGGACAACAATATATTTTAGATTTAATTATTATTATCATTATTATTGCCATTTTTGTAAGTTTGCAACATATTCCGTGGTGATATACAGGGGTTAAGAACAAAGAAAAAAAAGTAATATTAAACACATGGCAAAAAGTAGAGGAAAACTTGCAAACGTACAATCTAGAGGGATTGATGAAACAAAAGGAGAGGTAACTAAAAGGAAGAAAACAAAGACATCTAATTGAAAAGAGAGTTGGTGGTTAATTAGTGATTAAGGCCCTTATTCAATTATCCCTCATAGTTCCCTCTGTCCTCTCAAAAGGCAGTTTTTTGCTTTTGCGAGGACTGATTCCCCAATATGTCCCTCGGAGCCTGCTTTGCGAGATGACTCCCAAAAATGGCCGAGAATAGGCTCAGAGAGAGCTACGGAGTAACACGCAGCCTTAAATCTATGAGGTGAACCTCGCACAACGGAAGAATCCTTATGGGCACACAAAAGTGCCAGCAAGAGATCCTAAACCACATATGTGCTGCCTCAGAGCAGCCCAAGACAGCCGTTTGATGCTCCCCCTGCTCCCTAAACACATCCCCATGCTGCAGTGGTCCTTATAGAGACCCCTGCAGCCCCCCCACATTAACCCCTTGCAGCCGCGGTCCCCGGTCGGCATCGGTCAGGCCCCCGTTGCATTTAAAAACTTTGAATTTCCAGCCGCTGGTCCTCAATCAGACTGCAGTCGATCAGAAGGTGCAGAAGCCTTCAGCCAATCACCCCATGGGGGTGTATCAGATTGTGATTGGCTGAAAGCAATAGTTCCTTCCTGATTGGTTTAAAAAAGATTGACAGTTCTTTTAGCCAATCAGATTGAGTTATAGGGGTGTACCCCATCCTGCTTGGCTCACACCTTAGTGCCTTTTGATTTCCTGAAATTTGATTGACAGCGTTTTCATCCAATCAGAAGGCGCCTTTGCCTATATCCTCCCGGAAAATGCTCTAGGAGGCTCATTAGCGTCGGGGAGGTCCGCAAGGGCGGACCTCCGTTGGTTTTTTGTTTTTGTTTTTTTTTAGAACACGGATTCAGCAAGGGCCCATCCGGGGCAGAAGAGAAGAAGGCCGGTGACATCGGGGACAGGTAAGTTTTCAATGTCTAATGTTAATATTTATTTATTTTTCGTGTTTGATGTTTTGTGATGTTGTGTTTGTGTTATACTAATGGTATGTATCTTTTTCCAGGGGCCAAGCCGGAGAACAGATGAAGATGGAAGTGAAAATGCTGTAAAGGTAAGTTGAATACTGTATTTATGATATTTTTTTATTATATGTATTGTTGATTGTTTGAATAATCTGATGTCTCTTTTTTTCCTAGGGGGTGCAATCAGAAGGGACATCTGCAAAGGTAAATGTTCTTACTTATTCTATTTTAGCTTAGATTTAGGGGGTTAGGTATAGATAGGAGGGGGGTTTAGATTGCGGATTAGGTATAGATAGGGGGGTGCTTAGATTAAGAGTTAGGTTTAGATGGGAGGGTGTTTAGATTGGGGGTTAGGTATTGGTAGGGGGGAATGTTTTGTAATTAGTTGTATATATATATGATGTATTTATGACTGTTATATTATGTTTTTTTTGTGCATCCCTTTTTCTTTGAAGGTGTGTAATTCTTTTTTTTTAATTTTATGTAGTGAGGGGGGAGGTTTGTGATGTTTTTTTTATTTTATGTACCTTAGATTTTTTATTTTATGTACTGGCGGCGGGGGGTTGTGATGTTTTTTTATTTAATGTACCTTAGTTTTTTTTATTTTATGTAGTGGTGGTGGGGGGGTTGCGAGTTTTTATTTTATTTTATGTAATTAGTATGGTGGGGGGTTTAATAGGGGGTTATGTAGGTAGTGTTAGGTAGGTAAGGGTTAATAGGTTAGGCGGGGTTAGTTTAGATTTAGTGGGGGAATTTATTGTGGGGGAATATTGTAGTGTAGTGTTTGTACTTAGTGTCATGAGCGTCCTCGAGAACCCTCATGGCACTTATGGGGTTAATAATAGGCTTCTAATTGTCCTTCATAGACCCTTATGGGACTGATTGGGTTAACTAGAGGCTTACGAGGGTCTGTATAGACCCTCAAAAGTGATGGAATTAAATAGGGCTAGATGGGGTTAAATAGGCCCAGTTAGGATTAGTACATCCAGATAGGTTTAAATAGGCCCAATTAGCGTTAGATTTGCCCAGTTAGGGTTAGATAGGGTTTAGTATAGGTTAAAGGGTTATAGTTAGGGTTAATAGTGTAGTGCTTAGACTTTGTCATGAGGGTCCTGGAGGACCCTCATGGCACTTGTAGAGTTAACCTAGAGGTTAATATTGTCTTATAGGGGTCTATATAGATCCCCAATTGGACTGAAGAGGGTAAATATAGTCTCATGGGGCTCTGTATAGAGCCCCATGAGTTGCAGGGTTAATTAAGGGCTTTTGGGGGTCTGTATTGACCCCCATAAATGACAGGGTTAACTAAGGCTTATGGGGGTCTGTATTGCCCCCCATGAGTTACAGGGTTAATTAAGGGCTTATGGGGGTTTGTATTGACCCTCATGAGTGATGGGGTTAACTTTAGTTGCCTGGGGGGTATTTTTAGTACCCCTCCCCCCTATGGCAGGGGTTAATATTTTTTAGCGCAGGTCCTTCAGGACCTTTATGAACCCTTAAAGGACCCTCAAGGCGGAAAATTTAAAATTGTAAATGCAGCGGGGTCACGATCAGTGCCGATCGGGGACCCCCGCTGCTAGGGGTTAATGTGGGGACACTTTGGGGGTCCCGATGTGGATCCCCAGCATAGACAGAGGTTAATTTTAGGTGCCTCGCGCAGGATTTAAAATCTTTAAAGGCTGCAGGGGCATGATCAATGCAGATTGGGACCCCCCAGCAGCAAGTGGTTAATGCGGGTAACTTCGGGGGTCCCAATGGGGACCCCCAGCATAGAGAGGGGTGAATTATAGGTGCTGGGGGGATAGTTGTAGTACCCCCCCACTGCAGGACTTATATGTGGGACTGCCCATTCAGTACCCCCGCAGCAAATGATGAGGTGTGGGAGCCTGCAAGATCATCTCGCAGGCTGTCACTCCTCATGTACATTTTCTCTGTGTTGATATGGACAGCCCTACTGCGTAGCTCACTCGTTGCTCGCAGCAGGGCTAATTTAATAGCGTCGTTACTTTTCACAATTTGCAGCACGTAGGGTTAAAGTAGAAACCTTGTATCTACGACGCTGGAACTTAATAAGGTTGTACGTTTGTGGGTGTCAGCTGTAAACATGCTCTATAAATTATTAACTTTTATTTTTATACAGGGTATGAAAACAAGAAAAGTACAATATTTAGAAACTGCAGAAAATGGAGAGTCCTGTTTTGAGCTAAGAATCTTTGCAGAAAGTGATTTTTTCCAAAGCACCCTATAATATTGGAAGCTAAAGGTAATGGAAAAGGCAGAAGTCTGGGCAAGAAAAGACAGATAAGGAATAGCAAGGGTCAGGAAGAAAGTGAAGTTTACTTAGGTAGGAACACATGCAAAGTTAGAATTATTTTCATTTAGAAGGAAAAGGAAAGGATATGATTGAAAGTAATTTGAGGTGAGTGGCTCTAGTATGTAATATGTTACAGATAGTATAAAATGCAAATGGGAATATAGAGTGAAGGGCCTTGGTTAAGAGATAAATCTCTAAAAGCCAACAGATGGTTATGTGGGAGACATGATGTTGAAAAGTTGAGAAGAAGAGCCTGAGGAAAAGGCAGGAGGTTATGAGGAAGACAAAGGCTGGCGAAGACATGGTTCAAAGAATTAATTAGGAGTAGTTAGCAGGTTAATCGATCAATTGATCAGCTGTAGGAAATCTAAGAGACTCAATAACAAAAGAGTAACAAGGAATGGGTGGGACGGCAGAGGTTTCTGTATCAGAGAGAGACAGGGGCCCAGAGGTAATGTGGACACATCAGAGAAGCTTCCAGAGAGTGTGTTTGGTTGCAGGATCAGAGAGAGAGAGAGAGAGAGGTATTGTGGACACTTCAGAGAAGCTTCCAGGGAGTGTGTATGGTTGCAATATCCGAGGGAGAGAGACAGAGGCCCAGAGGTATTGTGGACACTTCAGAGAAGCTTCCAGGGAGTGTGTATGGTTGCAGTATCAGAGAGAGAGAGACAGAGACCCAGAGGTATTGTGGACACTTCATAGAAGCTTCCAGGGAGTGTGTATTGTTGCAGTATCCGAGGGAGAGAGACAGAGGCCCAGAGGTATTGTGGCCACTTCAGAGAAGCTTCCAGGGAGTGTGTATGGTTGCAGTATCAGAGAGAGAGAGACAGAGGCCCAGAGGTATTGTGGACACTTCAGAGAAGCTTGCAGGGAGTGTGTATGGTTGCAGTATCCGTGGGAGAGAGACAGAGGCCCAGAGGTATTGTGGACACTTCAGAGAAGCTTACAGGGAGTGTGTATGGTTGCAGTATCAGATGGAGAGAGACAGAGGCCCGGATGTATTGTGGACACTTCAGAGAAGCTTCCAGGGAGTGTGTATGGTTGCAGTATCAGATTGACGCAAATCATAGATGGTTGATTGTGGAAATGGTAGGTGGGAACCTTGCTTGTGGGGTTCAGAGGAGTTCCACCCTGCAACCAAAAAGTGGGTCATTACACTGACCAAGCACAATTCTCACTGATCTTACTGATATAGAAATAGCTTAACAAAGAGAAATAAAGAAAAACACTTAGGGCCTCATTCAATTGCGATTTGGCCAATTGAATAGGTCTCTAAATAAGCACATAGCATATTTTTTAGTTTTTAGTTAGTGAAATTCTTGCTTTTGGATAGATGCATTCTAACTAAAATCTTCTTTAAAAAATATATGTTATGTGCTTATTTAGAGCCCTATTCAATTGGCCAAATTGCAATTGAATGAGGGCCTTAGTACATGCAGTACATGTATCAAGGCTAACAAAACTGTCAAAATGGTTGTTAGGCTTACAAGATGGAGGGTGATAGATAATGGCAGAAAGAATATAAATCAAAGTAAGCATACAAAACGGAAGACTTTTCTCTCACAACAGAGCCAGGTTAAAATTACAAAGACTTATTGTGTGCTTTAGGATGTGTGGGCTTCAATTTTATTTATTTGGAGTAACGAAAAATTCTAGGATATTTATTTTTATTACATTTGTAGCTCATTAAGTGTCTCATAAGTTTTCTTGTAAGGGTTTCTCTGCTCATGCTAGAGGTTAAGATTACACATAAGGATTTTTTTCACTGCAAACACTTGCAGAAACTTACAAGTACACTTAAGACTGACAGTAAACTCTTATAGGAGCCATGTAATCACACTTTAGATAAAATATCCCATAGGGCAGTGAGCAGTTCATAAATAACAGCTCCAATAACTTTAGGGCATTTGAGCATATACGCATGCAAAGACTTACATAAATTATTTGAGCACAGATGGACAAGTGTCAGGAGACAGGGGTGAGGACACTTTTGGAACAAGTAAAACAATACAGGTGACAATGGGAAATAGAAAAAACAATGGCGTTCATCCATGTTTACTGACTCCACATTGGAAACGCAATGTCTTCTAAAATGCCTTAAAGCTAACAGGTGGCAGTAATGTTGGGCACAGGCCATAGCATGAGATGTAAACGAGTCCACCTAATGACTTTGTGGGGATTATAAAAATCATTACTAGAATCTTTATATTTATCACTAGCGACTTGCCCGTCAAAAAATGACGGTCAACAAAATTTAAATGTTGTGAAATTTGTTTGCAACACAAAATGAGTAACCTACATTTGTCCCTTTTTTTTTTCTAAAAATAAAAACACATAATTTTTTTTAACTTTTTATTTTTTTAACTTTCAACTTATATTTCCCAAACATGAAACTTTGTAACATGCAACTTGTATATGAAACATTCGTTCAACATTTTGTTAACAATACTAACACTTTTCAATACATATTTATCACTGAGTAACTGCAGACTTTATTAACTTAGAGTAAGTAAATTGTTTTAACAATAACATGCTTTTTATCATTTTAAACATATTTGTTAAACTCTTGTTAAACTAAATTAGCATTGAATCCAGAGGCAAACAATAAAACCCCCCTATTGAAACTTGTCCAATTGTATCAAAGAGGGAAAAAAATTAATTCCTTTCTGACCCCATTAACTGGCGATCGGATTTCTCCCTGAATCAATACTTTGTCTTTAAATAATACATTTCCATTTATTATTAAATACTTCAACTTTATACTAACAATACATATTTGACTATACCACATATATATTTACTAAACTTTTTTAAACATTCCAAAAACACATATTTAACATCTGAAATTGTAACTTCAAACAATAACATTTAACTCTTGTAAATTATGAAAAAATCAGTGAATTGTTTTGTGGGGCCAATCATGTAAATATAAAACTTTGAACCCATTCCAATCTGTTTAAGGATATTTTACTGTTGTTTTTTTTTTTTTTTCATTTAGTCCATTCAGCAAATATCACATATATTTTCATAAGTGAAATAGTGGTCCCCTATTTAAAGAGTCCCAGAGTACTTTAATTTAGTACTGGAAGTTAAACCACTGTTCTCTATGTTTTTTTGGCCATTCTTTAGATGTTTTAAGTGAAATATTGTTTTTGTGCAATCATATTGAGTCCCATAAAATGTTGGCATTAAAATGAAACTATTGTCCTCTATCTTTCCAACACCTCATAGTAGACAATGTTTTTGGTGTAAACACATCCATCGTCCAATAAATGACCTTGAGTTTCGTTTTCTTCAACATGCACTTTAATTTCTTTTGGATTAGTGCACCTTGAAAAAGCCACATAGAGTCGTCCAGGACAAAGGGCAAACCACTCTCACTTGGAGCTAAATCAATTGTATAAAATGATCTTTTAACTCATGCACAATTAATCGGGTCCCATTACAAAGTCCTTTTTTTGGATTCATATTTCGCAATAACATAACAATTGCGCCTTTTTTCAATTGTAAAATATGTGGGGGCATTCCAGATGGTGTTAACGAATTAATAAATTCAATACTAAAATGCGATTCACTGTCTTTATCATCTGACAGAATAGAATCTGCACTGTAATAATTCTTTTGTGGTGCATTGATGTATTTTAAAATTTTGTTATTTACATTCAAGGCATCGATATTTTTTGATCACTTTGTTTGCAATGTCTGTGTAATCCTCATTATTAAGAGTGTTTAGAAATATGGCTGATATGAGTGATTCATTGCAAACCATGTCTGATGGAATTTCAATGGTATCATTTGGTAAATGCTGTATTTCTGGATGTTTTCCATCTCCGATTTTAATGAGCCAGTCATTGAATTCATTTTGGCCTTCAGATCTCATATTTAATTCTAATTTGAGATGTGTAAATATTTGCCACAATTTACTGGTCTTGATACATGTTTCAATGATCTCTGTTCTTTTTCCGTGTGGCACAACAGGTAATGTTTGCCTAAAATCGCCTCCTAACAGCATCACCTTTCCACCAAATGGCAACTTATTATCCATCACTTCTTTTAAGAATCTGTCATTACATTGCAGTGCATGACATGATATCATTGTTGCCTCGTCTATGATAATTAGTTTAGTTAGTTTACATTTTTTTACTTGTATGGAATTGAGTTGAATATCTGACACTGATGTTTCCAAAATGGGAACTGGCAGCTTAAATCCACTATGCACAGTTCTACCACCATCTAACAAAAGTGCAGCAATTCCAGTTGTTGCAAATGGCATAGCTATCTGACCCTGTGATCGAATATAACTCATCAAACAATTGTACAGATAATTTTTTTCCTGATCCACCTGGTCCGTCTAGATAGAAATACCGGTCTTTGACCATTTCATCATCTGTAGCATTTGTGATGGCATGAAATGCTTCTAACTGTAAATTATTTAAAGTTGACAGTTTTTCTTGGGTTTTTTATTTTTGAAGCTCAGTGTCATAATTGATGTCATCTATAAGTCCTGGATCTGGTAAATTAAAACTTGCACAATTTAATCCATGAGCCAACAATATTTCTTGGATTTCCATCAATGTTTTTAACAGAGCTATTGGTTCTCTGTAACGTTTCAAGAAATCTTCTGACATGTTTAATTTAAATGTTTCCCACAATGTGAAAGCATCAGGTACATTGCAAAATATATAAATGAATGCAAATTGTTGTCTCATTTGCTTAGGCATTTGAAATAGTGCTGCTTTTTCCAGACACCTCTCCCATTCTGTATCATCAGCTATGAAATTTTGATGTCTTACAGCTAATAGGAATGTATCATAAATTATGTCATTCACTGTACGTAAATGCTCAAAACTCTGTGCACTGGGAACATGTAGCAGAAGTAATCTTAAGCTGAAACGTTCAATGTCCCTTGGACTAACGGTATAAATGCGTGGTATGATTTTATGTGTATCTCTTCTTCGTTGTCGCCATAGACCATTTACAAATACATAGTGATATGGTATCTCTATGTATAAAAATTGTCTGGCCTGCGTATTCTGACAGTTTAATTTAAACCACGCAGTAAGTGTGGTATCTCTGTCTTCACTTTGATATAATGCAGTTCTTTTTATTTCCTTGAGTAAAGCAAACCAACTGACTTTGAGGCAAATGTACAGCTAAACGATAGATAGCATGTGACCGATCATGCATCTCAAATTTCAAAAGGCGCCACATTGCTTCAGGAGCACTCGCATACCGAGCATCTAAATGATTTGATAGTTCATCATGTAAAATTGGATTTTCGTTTTCATTTCCAGCACCTTGTACGACAACAGTAGCTGCATCATATCCTTTGTATATATATTTATACACATACTTAATTGATTTAATCGAAGTGCAAGCTTCCACATTGATGTGTGCATTGTACTTGATGAGCAAATGTGGATTGTATGGAACGACAAATCTATTATCAACCTTTTGGCCACGGATAATAGCTGTTTGTCCTTGTGTTCTTTTATACAAAGGATATCCATCACAATTTGCATAAGTTTGCATTTGAAATTGTTTTGGAAATTCTTTCGTACATTTTTTATTTTCCATACAGGGTGAATTAGGATTCATCTCTCCACATGGGCCATGAATCATTCTATGTGTAACAATCTCCCAAAGTTTTGTATATTTTTCTTGGTCTGGCAATTGTGCAGAAATTACTGAATCCACTCTCTCTGCAGTGTTCAACTTGTCTTTTTCCTGCAGTATTAAAAGTATGTGAGCATGTGGCAGTCCTCTTTTTTGAAATTCAATGGTGTAAACAAAAGCCACACATTGTCCAAATAAGTGTGCTTTAGTGATATCATGTATTAATGAATTGAGTTTGATTTTGAATACTCTTGCCACTAAATCTGGTCGGTCAGAAGTAGTTTGTCCCAGATTCAAATTTTCCTTGATCTGTGGCCATTGTGGATTACACGTGAATGTAATAAATAAATCTGTTTTTTCAAATTTTGTAACAATACCCAGGGCATCATTATACCTTTCTCGCATATTGCGAGGAGATCCTTGGAAAGAGGATGGCAAAATAATTGCTCTTCCAGCTGGAATGTCTCTGTTGGAAGCTAAATCTGCCACATAATCCATTAATCCACAATACTGTTCTACTCGTAATTTATTTTGTTGATATTTAATGAAATTTAGATTATTGGCTTTAACTTGTAAATATGAATCAATAATCCATTGTTGAGTGAGTTTTCCTCCATGTAAAATTGGATTAAAACAATCACGGATAGCAGTTTGTGCCACTTTATATTCCAGCATGGAAATATTAGATCTAATACGAAGTTTAGTATTGGGATAACTTTCCAATTTTTATTTTGGTTCCCATCCTGGTTCCCCATTTGGAAAGAAAATGGGATATGTCATTGGATCTAAATTACAGCTTAATATATTGATGTTGATAAATGGTTGTTCTTCATTGCGTGGATATAATCTAATATCCCGCTGAAAAGGTGGTTCACCATGTTCATTTTTAAACACCATGGCAACCTCATTTACAGTAGGTAAATTATATCTTCTTTGATCAGTGTTGCGATCTCTTTTTAACACCATATTGACTCTTGGTGTAGGCAATTGATGTCTTTCAGCATGTTCCTTTTGTTCTTTTTCAAGCTGTGCTAATTGTTTGTATGCTTGACTATATGTTTTTTTTTGCATAATTTTTTCCAGCTGTTCAAAGACTATGCGCAAACACTGTCTATTTTCTGGAAGTGTCATTCTTTGTTCCACAGCTTCCATCATATCTAAGACATATAACTGTGCAAATTTCCTTTGCTGTCCTTCTTGTGGGTGTAAATGTGAAGTTCGGTGGTATATTTGACCTTGAACTCTGAAACAGTAAGGACCATGTCCTGGTACATTTTCTTCTAATGTTGCACCCATTGAAGCAAATTAAATTGCAATGTTATAAGACCTTATGTTTTGTTTTAGATTATTATAATTTGGAAATGTTGGATCACTCATAATGCATTCTAAATAATATGGAAATGGGTGTCTTAGTGGAAGTTTCACCTTTCCTTTCTGACAGCAACTAATGAAATTTCTGTCAGTAGGTCTTTCCTTTATAAAATGATAGGCCCCACAAAACTGACAAACCACATTAAGTAACCCACAATAATGAGTATCTACTTGTACTGCAGTATTAAAAACATTGTCATGCATTTCTTCAACATAGATATCAGACCCACTTTCTATATGTAAATTTTTTTCTTGTGTGTCTACATTTAAATCATTCTGCAAATTAGAATCATTGGACAATGGTTCACAGAGATGTTTTTGTTAACTTTTACGTTTCTTGGAAGCCCCAACACACTCACTTGCGGCTTTCTTACTCATCTTTCTTTTATTTAAAAGTCTCTGTCGATCTTCTTCTCGCAAGCGTTGTGAAGTTTCCGGTTTCTGAGCATCTCTCCACCTTTGCTTCCTTTCCCTTGCCAATCTTCTTTTGCGTTCAATTTTGTCTTCTCCATTCTCCGCCATTTTAATCTGTAATTGTAAATAGAGATGTAATTATTGTTTGTTCTTTGTTTTGTATACATTTTTTTTCCTTTTTGTACTGTTCGATTAAAGTAGATGAATAAACTAATAAAACATTTTCAATTGTTGCACTTTAGACTGAAAGAAATGAAACCATTTTTGAAAGTATTTTATTGACATATATGAAATCGGAAATAGCTGCACATATCTATCTTTATATTATTAATCCTTCAATTACATTCCTTCTTGATTAAATTCACAGCATACCATCAATTTCTTTTTTTTGCAAGTGTTGTAAGCTTCTTATTTTCTTTAAATATTATTATTAATTAGTATTATCTTTTCACCTTTTTTCAAGTTTTGACTAAATATCATACATTAATGACTCAATAAGTACTCTCCATTTTCAACAAATTTCAATTTTCACCAAATATATAATATATAGCCTTTTTCTATGCATCACTACAAAATTAAATTTTAGACCTGTGAGGATGATGTTGATGTTGTTCAAAGGCTGCAAACGTCACGCTGTCTGTTTAATCCCTTGCAGATCCAAATAAACTGTAAAATCAAATAGATAATATTTTTAAACTTTTGCTTCATCGATATCATTAAATGAACATCAACAGACATATATTTGGCTACATTAAAAACCTAAAATCATATTTTTTTATATCTTGCCGTAGTAATATAATTAAAATTCTGTACCTGTCCAAATTATCCTTATGATGTTCACTATCTCTGGTCATTCAGCTACAGTTCACTGCAATTATACAAAATAGTCAAATTAATGTATAATATGTTACTTCATCTGTATTAATCAATGAGGCTTAACATACCTATTTTTGCATAGATTAAAAACATGAAATAAATATATCAATCAATCAGCATGAACACACATATGAAAGCATAGATTATAAACATACACTCAATATTACTGTTAGTCTTTAAATAAGAATAAATTAATCTGTAATAATCTTAAATGAATGTCTGACTAAATATAACGTCAAGACATAAGCATGAGTCTATTCCCTTTTTTTTTGTTTGAGTGGTATTTTAAAATGAGTATGTTACAACTGAATACTTAAAATAATGTACATTACTAATGAAATAAGAATCAATTAATGTTCATTAATATTAAAGTAATGTGTGACTAAATCTAACATCAACATGTAAGCATGAGTATATAGCCTTTATTTTTTTGGGGGGTATTTATTTTATACAAAATATATAAGAACTGAATTATTTAAATAATGTACATTAATAATTAATTAATCAACATGTTCCTTTTTTTATGCACATTCTTAACCGTTAACTAATTTTGATATTAATGATTAATTAATTAATTAATGTACATTATGAATGTTATGAACAATTGTTTCACACAGGTAATCACGATATATAACAAAATAATTTTTAAATTAATGTACATTAATAATTAATGAATCAATGTGTTCCTAATTAATTAATGTACGTTATGAATGTTATTAACAATTGTTTCACACAGGTAATCACGATATATAACAAAATAATTCTTAAATTAATGTACATTAATAATTAATGAATCAATGTGTTGCTTTTGTATTCACATTTTAAATGTTAACTAATTTTGATATTAATGATTAATTAATTAATGTACATTATGAATGTTATTAACAATTCTTTCACACAGGTAAGCACAATATTATTTTTCTATTAATTAAATTTCTTATTTTTTATTTATTAGGTAAGTACCAATTTATTAATTAATAATTATAAATGATATATTTACCTTTTTTAATGTAATAATGCTGAAGCAGTATACTGAAGAGCTAACAATCTCTTGAGATTTCCCGGCAACAGAAAACATCCAGTCAGACTGTCATCACCTGAGGAGAAAGTGTCAATTATGTGTGAAGTGTGTCCTATATATAGGCTTTGTGCGCGAGACAAATGCGTTGTTTTCGGCGGGAAATCCTATGTGGCGCGAGACAAAGGCGGGAAATCTGTGTTAATGCTTAAATCGGTAATATCGTTTCGTAAAATGTACTCGCTACTGTCTTTTTACTCATTTTGCGGTTAATGCGCATCCTTTATCTCTTTGTTTTTCGAACACATACGTCTGTGGCTGTGTTTTACGCAGTTCGTAGTAGTATAGCCTCGCTTTCATTTTTTTCGGCGGCCATTTTTTTCTCGCTTATCCGATTTTCGATCTTTGTAACTCGGCTAAATCGATGTAAATTGCAGTTCCAACTCACTTCCAGACGTCCTGCCTGGTTCCCCATGCTGTAAGTGACCTTTATTTTATTTTTTAGTGTGTATTTAGTGTTTTTTTTACTGTTTTTGTTCCGCTGCTTATCTCGTAATTTTTTTCACCTCATATTTTTTTTCTAAGTGCTAAGGTTTAACGGCTCGCCTCGCTAAGCGAGGCACACCTGCAATGAGCGCCTGCGGCGCTCATTGCCAAAGTGCTACGATTTAACAAAGTCTTACGATCCGCAAAGAAGTACGTTTTAACAGGTCGCCTCGCTGCGCGATGAGCGCCTGCGGCGCTCATCGCAAAGTCGTACGATCGGCAAAGTGGTACGGTTTACCACTAAGTCGTACGCACTACGCAACACTATGGTTTAATGGCTCGCCGGGCGATGAGCTCCTGAGGCGCTCATTGCTAAGTCGTACGCACTACGCAACACAGCGTGACGACGAATCATAGTTAGACAATTATAATATGTTATTCAGCTTAAGCTATTTGCATTTATCTACTTTTATTGTCACAGGCAAGTAAAAATGCAACTTTTAGCACATTGTGGGCCTCATTCAATTGCAGGCCCACGGTTGCTTTAATACCGGCCGTAAGTCTGCAGGCTTGAAATTTGCAACAGTTAAAGATTCAATTGAACAAGCCCGCAGCTACTTGGCCGAAAGCCTAAAGCCTAAACCATGCACTTGTAAGTAGCATTTCACAGCATGATCATGATCAAATAAGCAAGGCCGTAACTACCGATTTAGAAACAGCCAATAGTAAATAAGACCGTCATCATAACATCATTAAACCATGGAGGTTCCACGTCAATCAATAAGTGTTTAGAAGTCTGATATGTGATCAGACTCACAATCTCAATGAATGAAGAAAATGTTCTAGTCCATGTGGGTGGCCTGATATGTATTAACTCCTTGATTCCCAAGATTGATATAACACGAAAATGAAACATAAAAACAATAATAATAATAATAATTTCAGATTTGTGCAATTAATTCTAATGTCTTTCATCGATTTCCCCGTCTTTTAAAGTACAGTATTGATTATTTATTTGCATTTACAGTTCTAAAATCAGGTGTTTAACCCCCTTGAGAGTCGTATCTTGTACTTATAGGATTTTCTTCTAAATTTGCCATTTATGGGTGTGAAAACATTTGTGGGCTTGAGGAATTGTAGCAGTTAAATAGCAAATGACATTTACGAGCTTGAACGAGCTTTTGACAACTCCCGGGATTTTCAGCCTGTAACCCGCAGATCATTTGCTGGTAGCTAAAAGACTCCAATTGAATATCAAATAAGTTTACAGGCGACATTACGGGCTCAAGTAACTAACAATTGATCAACTAAGTAATGCCCTGTGATTTTTGAAAAGTATTGTAAATGTTCAGCAAATTGTAAGTGATTTTTTTTCTCAATATATGTTATTTTGATATCATTGTTGAGTTGGTGCATTATCATATGCTACTATTTTCTATTTTTAATAGGTTATATACAGATGTTGTCTTGTTTACATCCTCTACAGAATATATTCATGTTGTCTCACCTCTCTTTCTCAGTCTCCCCCTCGCTCGCCTCTCCTCTCTCCCCTCTTTGTGTCCTCTCTCTGTCTATCTCCCTTCTCTCTCTCCCCCTATCTCCCTCTTTCTTTTTCTCTCTCCCACTCCCCCTCTCTTTCTGTCACTCGCCCCCTACCTCTATCTCTCTCTCCATCTATCTCCCTCCTCTCTCTCTTTCTGTTTCTCTTCCCACTCTTTGTCTCTATCTCTATTTCTCTTTGCCTCCCTCTCTCTCCACCAACCACACACTCTCTCCCTCTCTCTTTCTCTCTCTCACACCCACTCTTTCTCTCTCTCCCCTCTCTTTGTCTCCCTCTTCCTTTCTCTCACCTCCTCTTTCTCTCTCCCCCCCTCTCTGTCTCCTTGTCAACCTCTCTCTCTCCCCTTTTCTCTCTATCTCTCTCTCACACCCACTCTTTCTCTCTCTCCCCTCTCTTTGTCTCCCTCTTCCTTTCTCTCACCTGCTCTTTCTCTCTCCCCCCCTTTCTGTCTCCTTGTCAACCTCTCTCTCTCCCCTTTTCTCTCTATCTCTCTCTCACACCCACTCTTTCTCACTCCTCTCTGTATCTCCCTCTGCCTCCCACTCTCCTCTTCTTTCTCTCCCTCTTTCTCCCTCTCCGTCTTTATATCTATCTCTTTCTCTCTCATTCTTCCCATCTTTGTCTCTCCCTCTTTCTCTCTCTCTCTCACACTCATTCTCTTTATCTTTAAGCTCTACTCCCTCTCTTTCTCTCTCTCCCCTCTCTTTGTCTCCCTCTCCATTTCTCTCTTTTCTGCTTTCTCACCCTCTGTCTGTCTCTCTCACCTTTTCTATCTCCATTCTCACTCTTCCCCAATTTCTCTCTCTCCCCTTTTCTCTCTATTTCTCTCTATCCCTCTTTCTTTCTCTCTTTACCCCATTTCTCTCCCTCCCCATCTTTCTCTCTTTTCCCTCTCCCTCTTCTCACTCTTTGTCTGCCCCTCTAGCTCTCTCTCCCTCTTTCTATCCCTCTCTCTCCTTCTTTCTCTCTCTCACCCTTTCTCCCCCTCTCTCTCACCCTCTCTCTCCTTTCCCCCCTCTTTTTCTCTCTCAATCTCTCTACCTCCTCTCTCCCTCTTCCCCCTTTTATGTATCTCCATCTTTCTGTCTCCCCCTCTCTTTCTCTCCCTCTTTCTCTCCCTCATCTCTTTGTCTCCCTCTACCTGTCTCTTCCTCTTTTTCTATCTCTCTCTCCCCTCTCTCTCTCTTTATCCCCCTCTTTCTCAACCCTACTGCTCTCTTCCTTTCTCTCTCTCTCCCCTCTCTCCTCTCTTTACCCCTCTCTCTCTCCCTTTTTTTCTCTTCCACTCTCTTTCTCTCTCCCATCTCTTTCTCTCCCTTTCTCTCTCACCACTTTCTCACCCACTTCCCCCTCTCTCTCTCTCTCTCTCTCTCTCTCTCTCTCTCTCTGTCTCTCTCTTCTCTCTCTTTCTGTGTCTCTTCCCACTCTTTGTCTCTATCTCTATTTCTCTTTGCCTCCGTCACTCTCCACCAACCACTCTCTCTCTCCCTCTCTCTTTCTCTCTCTCTCACCTCCTCTTTCTCTCTCCCCCTCTCTGTCTCCTTGTCTCCCCCTCTCTCCCCTTTTCTCTCTGTTTCTCTCTATCTCTCTCTCACACTCACTCTCTTTATCTTTAAGCTCTACTCCCTCTCTTTCTCTCTCTCCCCACTGTCTTC